>JBBMJY010000015.1:4114168-4145668 GCA_037833715.1 Toxotes lorentzi | reverse complement strand
CACACACACACACACACACACACACACACACACACACACACACACACACACACACACACACACACACACGCAGGAGTGTGTATCAGGTGGCCCTCCAAATTTCTGACAATACCTTATGGAAGGCATATCAATCACAGCTATGGCTGTCATGTCCAACTTTTCTCAAAACTGCATGTGATTAAATAATTGCCTGCATAAAGATGGATTAATTAATTAGCTCAAGAAAAGGGCCTCTACAAGAGAATATAGGTGCAGAATTTGGTACAAGTATATCTTGTTACACAAGACCCTCATATTAAAACACCTGAGCTGGGGTTGACAGAGCAACCTTGGCTATCTAGGTCCCCTGGGGCAACTCAGAGCAAATGTAATAAAGCTGAGATGCCAATCAAATGAAGCAATGGGCAAATGGTAGCCTGGGAGATACTGTGTATTGTTAATATATTATTTCACATCAGTGTTATATGATCTGGAATTCTGGTTATAATATGATCATGATATATATTAAATTTTGTCCTTTCCTGGTTCCTAGTTCCTACATTACAGTTAAATGATGCACGTTTCTGAACTTCTCTCCTCTGACAGTGAAATTTACCACTGAGTTCTTCAGTGGATAGTGTATAGCTAGTTTTTTGAGTGTAGCTTGTGTTTCATTAATGTTGCACTTTTTCTGTGTTAATAAGTCCAATAATATTACTACTATTAAAATGATCAAAATTTTAAAAATTCTAGTATTTCCAAATATAATATTTAAATAATTTACAAATCTGGTGTTAAATCACAAATATTCTGTTCCCATTCTACATATTCAGTTTTCCCTGCCTGTTGTTTCCCATTTCTGTTTCCCCTTTCCTGTGGTCAAATGAATGTGATGACCATTTGCACACAGAAGCTGTTCATGTCTCTAACTGCACTGCCTCTGATTGCCACTCTCTCACCTTTATCACTAACTCCACTGAAGGTCAAGTGCAACACACTGATGACAATTCTTCATTTTACACTCATTCCCACTGAATCCATTACCAATGATGGATATTGAACCTCAGCCCCTTCTAATAGTGTTTAAATGTTACCTCCAATGGCTTCAGTCCCAAAGGCTCATAAAATTGAAATTGTTTCATTTCCACCATAGAGAACGGACAATGCACTGCTGTTGTTTATAACCAGACCTCTGTAGATAATGAAATGGCTATGAGTTACGATAAAACCATCAGAAATGAGAAAACAATCCTTGTGGATGGAAAATAAACAAACACTTTAATCTCGACTTTTGATTAATTATCTTTAATGGTGGTTTATAATTCAGGTAAGACTCAAGATATTTCTTGTTTTTACAAGAAGTACATAGGAGCATGACAGGGGAACTGTGAACCGGTAAAAACTCAAATGTGAACTCTCAGTCTCAGTGGCTTTCTATGACCTTACTGTGGTGAAAATGTGGGTTTTTGGAACAAAGTGAGCATGTGGTCGAACAGAATTGGATTACACTGCTAGAGTAGTTTTTACAATTTATGCCCCACATTGGGTGAAGAGGCTGATTACAAACTGACACAGTCTTTGGTTAGATTTTCACATAGTTTTAAGTTAAAACTGGAAAGTAGAATTTAATTTTGATTAATTTAGAAAGATAACTGGCTACCTTAAAGACATTATTGTATATATGTATTGTCTATCAGAGCAACGTATGAAGCATGACTGAGTAAGAATCCAATATGCAAGTAAAACTGTTATTTAACGGTAGGCCAATATCCAGTCAATGCTGACAATGAATGTAGGGCTGTTTGTAAAAGCAAAGATGGCCTCCTCCTACAACAAGCACACAAGCTTTTAATCTTTTCAGCAGAAGCAGGGGGCACTTCAATCTCTGTAGTGAAGTCTGTATGGCCCAACAGCCACTTATAGGTTAAGAAGAGTTTTGTGACAATCTTTTCCAAACCGATTATGCAGGCTCTGCTGGATTTGATGTAGTCGTGCCACCATCTCCCAGACTACAGCTGAGACCCCCGCCCACCAACGTTAGCTAGTCACTGCCGGAGCCCGGGCCCTTGTAGTCGGTTAGCTGGCTAGCAGTAAGCTAGCTAGCCACTCACTGATTATAATAGACATTGTCCAATAATAAAAGCGTTGTAAACAACCATTGTCGCTGCTGTTGCTGACATAACAAAGGAGCACAGCTGTCCATAGTGTGTACCACGTACCAGCTGATTCTATTGTTGGTTAGCTTACCAACAGGTTGCTCTCTGCGGAAAGTGATGATGGCTGTCCTACTAAACATGTTTCACAGACCAGGCCACCACGTTCCTAGTACAACACTAATGACTAAACATTGTACGGCTGGAGCCGCGACAGCTAGCAAAGCGACAGCTGTCTGTTTTCCAGGTGAGAGTAGCGCGGAATGTCGCTAACTATGCTAACTTGGCGTTGTGACTTTATTTTAAGGTCCGCTACACAACGCCTTACGCCTTGATGTGTTTCGATGCGAATTCGTGCTCAGTCACAGCTCCACAAAGTTAGCAATTGCACTGCCAAACGTAAAATAATTACATTGCTTAACTCAACATTGCACAACTCAAGCGACGGTTAGCTCACTAGTTAGCCACCGTACCACCTGGCATTAGTTTCCTTAGCTAAAAGGCGACTTGTCAGAAAATTGTTGCACGCATGAATAACCAGTGGGTGTCTTACCGTTACCAGTTTGGTTTTGACCTCGTCCAGGTCCCCATTCTTCAATGCCCACATCAGTTCTTTATCTCCCATGGTCCTGTGTTTGCTCCGGTGCTGCCTCTTCCCAGTGGTGCTGCAGGGCAGTTGTCAAGTTGAATGCTAGTGCGTTAAAAGTTAGCTAGCTAGAGCTGGAAAACTCTTTTTTTGTCGTCAAGGCGAGGGCGGCCGTAGAACTCGGCTGAATACAATGTCGTTTTAATACTTGATAGAGCTATATTAGTTAGATTTGGCGTGTAACTGGGCCCCACCGAGGGGAAAAAAGGTTGTAAAGAAGTTCTGAAAGGCGAAGTAGCAGAGAGGGATCCGCCTTTTCGCAAGCCAGAAGTGTTTCCGATGCCGTTACCCGGAAATTAACGTCCAAGGGGAAAAGCGGCGTGTTGCATTTAGGTGCCAGTGTTCAGAGGAATAATTTTCAAGTTTCCACGGATTCTGAATGCAAAGCAAACGCCACAACACCTTACGTACAGTTGATGATAATTATTTGTTTTTATTTCCGCCCTTAAGAAATATGCAGTCAACAACTGGTGACTAATTGCGGGCAGGTTAGGACATTTCTACTCTTATATGGGTCATGACCACATTATTGTTTTCCATGGCCAAAACAGTGGCCGAAGCATTTTATTGTCACCACATCAGTCCTCCATTTCTGCCCTCCAGGACACACCCAGCGCGACAGTACAATTTTTTTTATTGCTTTTCCTGTTTTTTATGTCCTTCCTGTTCTGCATAAAAAGCCACAGTCAACACGACATCAACAACAACAACACGAGTTATGAAAAATAAAAACAAAATGAAATATGTTCCTCTCTATTACGTTGCATTCATTTTTTTTGGTTTTGTGATAAGTGTATGTGTGTGTGTATATATATATTTACACACACACACGCACACACACACACACATATGGTTGACCAGGTTGACCCAAAAAGGACTTCACATGCGACGCGCCATGTTACACCACAATAACATATAAAACTACTGTTTCATGTGTCTTTAAATAGCTGTGACCGCTGAGGCAGTTTTGACACTTAGTTTGGTCACACACACTTCCGTTTTTATTAGGTTTGCTGCTGGGTTTGTGCTACATTATCTCCACATTAAATCAAGAGGAAACTGACTTTTTTTTTTTTTTTTAAAGTTAATCAGCTGTCCAGGTATATTTAAATCATTTGGATTTATACTTTTATTTACAATAAACTGTTTAGCCTTTTTGTTGGTCATATTATTCTTTTGTGTCCATAAAAACAAATAAACACTCTTACCCAAGTCAAAAGAAAAAAAAAAAAATCTTATTTTGAAATTTAATGCGTGTCACATCAAGCTAAAACCATGCAATTTAGATGCTAATAAGCACAAGTGAGAGAATAATAATTATTTCATGTGCATGTTAACCATGTGCATAGTGGAAAGTTCTTTTTTACGATCACGGTAACATCCTTGAACAAGATACTGAATGTCTTCAGCTCCTGAACCTGAACGTTTGACCTCCCAGCAAAGGTTAATGAAGTACCTATGTACATGCATATGTATGAGAGAGTATAAGCCTACCTCATAGAGCCAGGGGTCCTTATGACTGATGATGTTTTAGCTGAGTGTGGCATGTGCATCATTATTTTCAAGGAAACCAAAGCATTCAGTGCATCACCTGTTGGAAGCAATCTGCATTTTCAGGGCCATCTCCATTGTTATCGTCATTGTCCATTGTCAACCATGAACTCCTCAATCGGTCCCTGATAAATAGCGAATCAGCTGCAGAAAAACAACACAGCAGGAAACAATCATGACTTTACCTTGATCTGTAAAGGATCAAGGGCAGAACAAACAAGTTCAAAGCCACGTAACTGCTTTTTTTCCCCCATGGTGTCGCCACCAGAGCCTCCCACATCAACTCCCTCCCTTTGGAGCCCTTTGAAAAAACCAATCTGTCCAGAGGATGAAGAGGACAATAAAATACACCATTTCAAGAAAATTCAATATGGCAGTATGATGAGGATAAAAATGCTACTAATGAGATTCAAGCCCTCTCCCATCCTCCTCCTCCTCACATTACAACATCCCTCCCCTGGACACCTCTCACCTCTCTCACACACACTCACACTCACACATATTACAAACTGAGCGGCTGAAGCACAGGTATTAAAACTCTTTTATGTGATGGTAATAAACTGTCCTGCATGTGTATATTGAAGATTTTGCACCCAAATGGTAATAAGGACACAGATGATTACTGCCCAGGTTTCCTCTGCTTGTTATATATGACTGAAATGACTCTCGGAATGGGTAATCACTAGTCCATATGTGGCTTAAATCAGTTGCAGTTGAACTATTCATGCCTGCAATAATGCATAATAATATACTGCTTTAGTATTACATATTCTCAAAAGCTTTTTTGATCAGAAAAAAGAAATCTGTAGAGAAGGTTTAAATTACACCTTTGCTGTTCAAATAGCACATATTATAGCTGGTAATGTGGCAAAAGTAAGCACCTGTTATGTGAGTGAACAGCACAATGGGATTTTTTTTAAATGTACGGATGCCAGAGTGAAAGTTTTCCGCCTGACAGAAATGTTAAAGTAATTCTATCCACAGGCATGACAGCATGGCACCTCCATTTTTCAGTCTATTAGCAGCGCTCAGGCAGCAGAACAACAGTGTGCTACTGTGTCCATTAAAAAGTCCAGAGGGGGCTCAACTAAAACACACCCTCTCCTCCCCAGATATTCAAAACATTCCTGAGGATAATACTCAGTTGACGGTGCACATGTACTTTCCCATAACCAATAGAACATTCAGGCCCTCACAGATGATTTCAAAAGAACTGATATATAATTAACCTCTGCGGTAAGTCAATTAGATATTTTTGCATAGATCAAATAAAACTGTTTCATGAGGATTGAGGCTGTCTATTCTCCTTAACTATAGATTATAATTGATGCTTTGAGGCTGAAATGGTACATTTTGGGCATGAATTGTACACGAAGGAGAAAGACACATCACTGAATGATACCCAGCAGAGAATACGCAAGACCTTCAGTGAGTGCAGTTTTAAAGTAGCAATAGTTTATTAAAACATTTTGAGCCTTTGAGGCTTCATTTGCTGTGCTGAGACTTTTCTGACAGCTGTAATCATTAATTACTTTGCAGATTAACATCTCACATGCAAAACACATAATGAGCTCATAAAACATGATGCATTATTTGAGTTGAATATAGTCACCGGCATATGGAGTCATCAGACTAGATACGCTATTAAAATGCTGCTCAAGGTTATAGAATCTATGCCAACAGATACTCAGTGCCACAGTTTTTAAAATTTGTGCTCTTCACAGTCACATGTTTTTCTGGTTGTGTGTGTTCAGCAGCGCTGAAGACACTTCAGTGGTGAAGTACGCCACCTGTGGAACCACATGAGAATGTGCTAATGTGGGACTGAATACCACTGACCAACAAATATGCAATACAATATCAGTATATTTGTAGATTTTATGTACACATGCATACATATATTTTTTAAAATACAATATTATGAAACATATAAATGTACTAAATCTGCATTAATTTAGTTAGTAAAATAGTTTTTTTTGGCCCCTTGAGGGCAGTGCAACAAGCTGTAAATACAACACTCACATATTATCACCAGCTGGTCGCTATTATTTAAACATGTTTGACATTTTTAACATAACTTCAGCACATTTTTCTTTCTCTTTTAGTCGCAGTGAACTTGCTGCTAAGATCTGTGTTCCGTCACAGGTTTAATGCAACAGCACCATTACCAAGTTAGGGTTGAAAGCAATTTCTTTGACTCCCAGTAAGACGCCACCCATGATTGATATAGACCTCCATCCTCTCAATCCCAGCTGGCCTCTTGTACTCAGATATTACAAAGGGAGCAAATATGGTTTCTAAACTGGGAATGTATTACGACAGGAAAGGTGAGCATCATCTGGTTTTTCAACTTCACGATTTAAAAACTTTTGATAAAGGGAGTACAACCACTGCAGGAGAGCACATTATATTTTGAAGGCAGAGGAAACAATAGTTAATAATATTCCATCCAATAGGCCCATAAGCTATGGAGCTCGATCTCAGGAGAAATTAAATATCTGCCAATGCCGGCAATGCAAAGATAAAGGAGTATTATTTCATGAGGTAATGGACAGTCTATAGTAGATAGTTGCTAATGTAAATACTGTAGATTATATTGTTGAACAGAGCACCTGTGGAAACACCAGCACATTAAAGTTAGTGATGAAAGGCAGCACTCTCGCACACTGCTGTTACTGATTTTCTTGAAAAAGGCTGCCTTAGAAAATATACACACAAGCTGTGATTGGATGATCTGATGGAGGACCTGGAGCTTTTAAAGACCTAAAGCCATCTGGGTCTTATTTTCAACAAATGGACACCACTAATAACTAATTCTCTGAATATCCTTTTGGGAGGTATGTGTGCTGATCTATCAGCAGCTGACGCTGACTCCTCTTTGTTAAAGAGAACAGAACGTGGCCTCTGTGGGCAGATGTGCTGCTTCCTCTGACTCCACATGCTGCCTCCCTCTAGAGGTCACGCCATAGATACTGCCTTCCATAATGGGAGTGTGGGCAAGAGGAAATAAGCAAGGCACAGGACAGGACCTGTCTTCAAGCAGAGACACACTGACATGAACCGCATTCATATCTTCCTAACAGTCACCGTGAGCGTGGGTTTTGAGACACTGAGGTGCGAAGACACTGCACTCCAAGAAATATTCTCTGTGGAGAAGAAGAGAGTGGACGGATCTCTAAAAATTAACTTGTGTTTTCATGGAGTCTGTGATGAAGTCAATACCAAGAGACCAGGTTTATCGCTGTAATTCTCGGATGCTTACAACCTCTAATAAATCGAGCAGAAACCCCGTGGCTGTCCATTGTTCACCCGCATCACCCCCCATCATCTGGCCCTCACTTCTATCAGGCAGTGCTTGCTCCCATCATCCATCACTCAGATGTGTTGTCCACTACCGGCTGCCCCTGATCGCCCCTGAGTAGCCCTGACTGGGGGCCTGTGCTTTCTGTTGTAGATGTGAGTCCTGATAGGATGTGACAACTTTATTAGGCACAAATCAGGCGGCCGCGGTTTCATTCTCTGCTGGACGTGCGAGCGATGTGCGCCCCGAGGTGTGGTTTTCGTCACGGGTGGGATTCACTCTCTCTCTCTCTCTCTCTCTCTCTCTCTTTCGCTTCTTATCTATTTCTTTTTATTCAAACCCTCCGGGCCGTTATCAGACAATGTCAGTCCCCTCCCCCATGACCATCAACTACTACTTTAGGGGATATATCATAGCTCGCACTGCTGATCCTGTCATTGGTGAAAAGACAGGAAATCACGGAAACTACCACACATGTCAGTTCTGACCATCGTTAGCTCCGAGTCACAAGCAATCACATGACATAGTTCATCAACCCATTCACACTGTACTGCACATTTGAAGTCATGGATCAGGAGGAATAAATCTGAAGGCAGTGAAAACACGGCTTTAATGGTAATAAATGAGTACAAGGATAAATAATGATTTTCCATATCTCCACTATTTTCCATTTATGTCAGGTGAGATGATTTATTTCAACGCAACAGAGAAAGGAGAAATCCCCTCATCAGTATGTCACAGCACTGGGTTAAGCAGAGGGAATCCAGAGGAGATTAACACAGGCATGTTCCCAAAGCTCCTCACTTGAGAGCAAAATGGAAATCATCCAATTTCTCTGGGAAAAGTTCAGGCAAATTGAACAGTGTTATGGACAGAGAGGGACGGCGAAGGGGATTTGGTGCATAAACATTTTCTTTGCACTTCAGCAGCATCTACTCTGGCTTTGTTAACAGTTCATCCCCCAGGGGGAGATCAGAAAAGAGAGACATGAAGACAGAAGGCATGGACAATTTCCATAAGTCCCTTCTTCTGTTCACATGTATATTCAAGTGAAAGGGTGTTGTTTGAAAACAGGCGAATGATAAGTCCTTTTTACCGTTACAGTGCTGGAATGTTATATTTTCAGACCTTGAGAGAAAGACATTAGCTTGCCTTGTTGATTTCAGATAAAGTAGGAAAAAAAAAACAACAATAACACTGTTCAAAGAATTCATTGTCAATAAACAACAGGTCTCCAGTGAAATTTGTAAGAGACATTTAGCCCACACCTCCAGGATTTGTAAAGCCAAGGACAAAGCACATTTCCTCTCCACTGCCTGATTAAAGCGATGGATCTCACCTCCATCACAGGGGATGAAATTTGTTTTCCATAAAATAAATAAGAGGTCAGTGCACTGTGATCAAGAACACAACCACATATGGAATATTTTGCAGGGGTAAACTATTCCATTATCAGATGTTGATCAGCAGAAAGAGGAAAGACTTGCAATGTAAAGTTTTTCCTTGTTTTTTTCTTCCTAAAACAGCAGACTCAGAAATTACTTTTCTTTTGGGAATGAATGTGAAATGATGAAAACTCTGAGGACCCAGTTGGATTTTGAAGGGGTGTGCTTACATTTTCTGTTTCATTCTTCCCTTGTTTTCAAAGCGGCAACTCCATTTTGACACATCAGACTTTTTCCTTTTTTGGAGGGCTGACTAATTTCGAGTAATGTCGAGATATCTTAAATGCTGAGGATGAGAGTATTGTAGATTTTTTGCATGTGACCTTCATGTTGTCATCCAGCTCAGTTGTCATTTTTCAAGGTGACCCATATTGAATTTCCCACTGCTGATTCAGCAGTGACTCACCAGTCCACAGACAGATGATGAAGGCACAATGAAAGCGATAAGGGAAATGATCAGTAGATAAGGAACATTACTTTTGAAGGCTGTGAATAAAAAGAGAGTCTGTCTTATTAAAAATAAAACACCTTTCTCAACATCTTCCCTCTCTTGTACCTCTGCTGAGATAACTGAACATAGCCAGATCACACAGTAGTTCATTAATGAACTGCAAGTGTAGCATTCTCATATGATATTTGCTCTTGTACTTTAGATATTAACACCTGTGCTGTGTTTGTTGAAGGAGGGGCTTGTAGATGAGTATCTTGACTGTGCAAATCAGTGTTCCTCCGTTTATGAGGAAACACAAGGGTGTAAAGTGTGAAACTGAAGAGATGGGATGTGTGTAGAAAATGTGGGCTATATCTGCAGCAGACCGTAGAGCTGCATACAGGTTACACACCCTGCAGCTGGGAGCAGTGGCACAGCCATGCAGACGGAGCTGAGGCTCCATGGAAGAGCCCACGCTCTAAATTAAATTAGCAGGAGATGGGCTCATTAGCACTCGGCTGGTTACTCAGGAAGCCTTCTGACATGTACATGTATATGCTATGGGCAATACAGACAGGGCAGACAGAAAGCAGGATTGTCAACTACCGAAGAAGATCATGCAGAGTGGACTGCATTAAAATTTCATAGTGAAAGTTGTCTAATCCAAACCTCTTGGGAATATAGTGAGACAGTTTTATGTTTATCATGAATAAAAAATGGGTCATATTTTTGAAATATATGACCCATTCCACTCTTAGAGTATACACCAAACTAAATATCCAGAGATTGCAAAATGACACTATAAAATAAAAGTTAAATTCAATTAGGCCTTTTCCACAGCAGATATTCAGACTTTTCATAGTATGAAAACGGCTCTGTTCTTTTCAAGTGTCCCAGTAAACCATGAAAGTGTGACATTGGACCAGCACACACAATATCGGCGCCCTGTAAGTTGAATGGATTTCAGACATAATTAATTTCATTATTCACACCTGTGCCTTTCCAAATGTGACATGCCTGTAGCAGTTATTTTGGAGGGAAGGGGATAGATAGCCCATAGTTCTGCAATTTTCATTCAATATTTGAAATACGTGGGAAAAATTAAAAAACAGTTTGGTAACAATTTCTTTGAACTCAAAATTCAGATTATATGAAAGATTATATGAATGCAACAGGCGGTGCCTTGTAGCACACTATTAAATTAGTAAGCTGCATTGTTGCTGTTCTCTTTGCTAACATAAAATGTAGAAAACTAGCGAGCTGTGCTGAACAGATGCGGGCGCTCACACCAAACCTGAGAAGTAATGTAGGGAAGCATTTAGCATTTGTTTTCTGACTTTGTAAACGGCAACTCCCACTAACAGTGTTAATTTAGTTTAGTTTGTTAGTTTCTGTGAATGAACAGAACAAAGTCAACCCAGTTTAGCATAAACCAATTTGGGCAGCATGTAATGCCATTTGAAGAAACTGTGTTCAGTTTAGACGGATTGAAACTGGATTTTTCAAAAGAACTGACATTTTCTAGGCAATAACTTCAGTTCTTACAAATCCTATACAGGCAGTTATACACATTAATTAGTATTTTTATATTTAGCTGTGTCTGATGACATGTGTTTGTATTATTTCTGAGGTAGTACGAACATTGGACATTAGTATTTGAAGGAGAGCAGTGATTAGCCTGCTTTAGCACTGTATTATATAATAACCGTAATTCACAAAGAAACCCTTCATATATAACAGTGAACGGTGGCAGTGTGGCAGTGTGACTGCACACTGCGTTCAGCATGTTCACCCCATCGCAGCACACCTCATTGCAACCTGCTCTGCCCACTAATGAATTAGAGAGAACACTATCCTTTCATCAGCTGAGCCGCACAAGGTTCCAGTCCAGCACTCATCACCTCCTCCTAGCTTTCTCTTTTTCCTCCTAATCTCCACTCCCACCCCTCAATCTCCTGCTAAAGCAATCTAGTAGACTGATGCAAGAACAAGAGCGAAAAGATTGCAGGCCATTCAGAGAGCGATTCCTGAGAAAGACTCATGATTTCCCCCCATCCGTCCATTTGTATTGGCGGTCCATATTGTTTATTGCATTGAAATGATGATTAACCCGACCCATTGGGTGCATTAGCATGATAATGCCTGTGTACCTGCTTCTGCATGTATTTAAATGTACAGGTGAACCAGCTTGAGGCTTTCAGTTTGCCTGTGTTGCAGTGCTTTTGTTCCAGGCCCTGCCTATGTGCTTCATTTGCTTAATTGTAATTACCTGTGTGAGCAGAAGACCGGCTGCTGCCCCGGGTAACTATCAGATGAGTCTGTTTTCCTCCTGTCTTTCTTATTCTGCTGTGAATCACTTAAATGTAAACACCATACACATTCTGGGTAAGTTACGACTTTAGAGGCCCTGCTTTCCTTAATGACACATTTAGCTGACTGCTGCCTGAACTGGTTTTGGAGGAGGGGGAATATAAGGAGAGAAAATCAGCAATGTTTTATTCCTGCTGACCAAACACTTTTTCTCTGATTTGATGCATTACTCCTGGTTTTCCTCCCGTCTGCTGCACTCTCGGTTTCCAGTGAGCACTCTTATTACCTGCATGTACCGAGTTAATCTCATGCTAGGGCTAGTCCAGTTCCAGCTAATGAGCAAAATATTTTCCTAAAAGATAAATCACAGTCACTAACGTGGCTTCAAGTTCCAGGATTGTTTCTGGAATTATTGTTTTTGTGTCACCAGATGACAAAAACAAAATAGTTTATTGTGTGTTGCTGAACTTTCCAAACCTCATTTGTTAATTTAAGCTCTGTAGCACGGATGAACCAGCCAGACTTAGCTTGTCAAGCTTGTCTCATTTATGCCTTTTCTCCTCATGATTAAGCACATATGAAAAAGAATGATTTACATCATTTTCATGTGAAATGTGCTGATTAGAGGCATCACTCACTGTGCGTGGTAATAACCGTGCAGCATACTTTGACTGCCAAAAACTACCAGCGCTTCAAAAATCTCCACTCTTTCATTTACTCCAACCTTCACAGGTGGAAAAAAATTTAAAAGCAGATTCATCGGACCTCAAAGTGAAAATCGGATGAGACCAGCGTTAACCTCTGGAATGCAAATCAGGAACTTTTGACGTGAATTAATCCGTTAGAGCACTGCAGAGCGAGGGTGCTCATCATTCAGCGGAGCTCTGAAAATGGAGAAAAACACTGTCTTTTTTTTCCACCGGAATATGCCCACCCACTCTGAAAATGAGACTTGATTCAATGACAGAGAGAGATCTCAAATATTTACTGTGCTCTGCGGTGTAACAGATACCTGGAGATGGGAGAGGAGGAGATGATGAGAGGGAGAGACAGAGACGAATGGACAGATAAATATGCACGTACATCCTTCTCTTGAGGCTCGGGGAAGTCTTATCTGGAAAAGTGCGCTGCTATCAAACGCCTGAACTCAATCAGAAGGTTTCGCATAACAGCCTTAGAACCCTCAAATGTCTTCTGCAAGGTGTGTCTTCGTGCTTCAATTTATTCACCTCGCCGACCCTGTCACCAAACACTCTGAAGTATCTGGAGAGGGCAATGCCTTTGCAGCAACTGAAACCAATTAGATTTAAAATATGCGATGAAAGCAATCTCTAAGTCTTTGCTTTTTACTTCTACTACTTACTCACATGCCTTTGTTGAAGTTGTGTATGTTTATGTGTCTCCATAGCTCCACAGGCTTTGAAGTGTAGTTGTGTTTCATGGCACTTCCGCTAGGAAGTTTGTCGTCATGGGTGTTGCTTTGTCTGCTAAATTTATCCGGATGAGAACACCCAGTATCTCCACATACAGTGCATATGCTGTTTTTCTGTGGGGATAGAGAACTCTACTCCCAAGCAATCAATATTGGATGCACCTACAGGGACTAACCAAGCAAATGGCTCCAGGCTAGACCCAGTCCCTTCCCACCCATTTTCTATATATAAAACTGGCCTGGCATATAATGAAAAACATTACCTGCCACCAGGGCACATAACTCTACCAGCAGCAGATGGAGGAGTTATGGAGTGCAGGCCAAAGAATGATCCAATTACACAAATAGTATTTTTACAGAGGAGGATCATTTATCACGGCACTGTTTAGAGATAAATCATTGCAGCGCTTTGGTTTGAGATAAAATTCCCAGAAATCACTTGATAATGGGAGGTAAAGAGCCCATCGTGAAATAGCTGAACCTGGCCTGGCTGACGTGGATTTGGAGTACAGTATGTGTGCATTTCTCTGTGTATGAGCCGGTGTGTGTGTGTGTGTGTGTGTGTGTGTGTGTGTGTGTGTAATTCCTGGTTCTACAATGCAGCCTATATGTGTAGGTCTCAGGTCTGTATAAAACAACAGCAGACTTTCTTTCCCTCCTTGAGACAGAGAGTAGGTCTCAGCTCAGTCACTCTCTGGAGAGTATCTGTCTCTCTCCTGTGGTGCTGCCTTGTTCCTGATAAACAAACACATATGACAGATGTCAGCACGTTACCAACCAGCCCTGCCGTGTGTCTGCTTCTCCCTGACACCTTGCTCATATGCAGGCATTGCAGAGTGAAGCTCCTCAGCACGGTCATCTACATAAAGAATAAGCCCTCACAGACAGTGGAGGGCAGATAGAGTGCGCAGACACAAACTTACCAGTGCTGGAAAATACAAAAAATTATTTCTGTTTATTACAAACTCAGACTTTTTTTTGTACTTTGGGCCATCATTTCTGCAACAGCATTGTATTCTTTGAGAAAAAAAAAAACAGTCCACAAGAGAAAGGAACAGTAAGGTCCCAAAACATCAGACAGGTTTTAAACAAACTTCCAGGAGAAAAGAAAGGCAAAGTATTACCCAAAGAATCAACTGTTAACATACTTGCTGTGGTTGTGCACAGTCTAGAGATGTAAATAAATACAAAAACACTTTTGGGATATGAACCAATAATGTGCTGTGAACAGAATTCAAACAGCATCTGACAGAAGACGAGCTGAGATCATCAGTGCATGCAAAACGACCAAGAAAGCATTTCAAATTTTTGTCAATAGCTTTCTCGTTTTTTTCACAGACACAGCCTCAACAGTTTTTAAAAGAAAAATCATGGCTAAATGCAATTATTTCTTCTATTTTCCCAGTGTAAAAACCTGTGCTTTTTGCACTTCAACCTGGACTTTTAACAGTTTCACAGCTACTCAGATTGAGTTTTTTCTTTCTTTTCAAATAAACACAAACACAAAAAAAACCAAAGGTGTAATGAACTCGAATGATTCTTCAGAAAAACATCTTTCTGTGTATTAGTAAGTATGTTAACAGTTGATTCTTTGGGTAATACTTTGCCTTTCTTTTCTCCTGGAAGTTTGTTTAAAACCTGTCTGATGTTTTGGGACCTTACTGTTCCTTTCTCTTGTGGACTGTTTTTTTTTTTTTTTTAATTCATCACAAATCTATGAGTCCTAATGTTTTTTTTTCTTTTGTAGAAAAGGAACGTAAAGAATTTTCTTGAAACATTTGAAAATGACTGCACTGCAGTATAACATCTAACCCCAAGTCACTAATGAGGCAATAATTGTAACCATATTACCCTCTGTTAATGGATGATGAGGTGCATCTAATGACCACGTCTCAGCCATGTTCATGGGTCTAATGCTGTGGGGGCTAATCAAGAGACCTTTGACCACCAAATGCATAAGTAATAAAGCTGTCTCGACACACTGATCAATACAGACTGAATACATTGGAAAGTACAGTCCCCTTTTAATAATATTCTTGGAACAGAACCAACTTGAACGGATCTGTAGTTTAAAGGGTTGAACAGAACATTTAAGTGGATGCATGCTGTAATACAAAGGTGTTCTATCTTCCTCAGCCATCAACATTTCAGTCAAAGCCACATCTCTTATTTTCCTCCTCAGGGCAGCAGTGCCTTCACTGGATCAGCATCTATTTACCTTTGCAAGTGCTGCTCTCTCAGCATGTAGCTATAATGCCTATAATGCCTCTATAATGAGCAGGAACTCAAATCCTGTTGAACACACATCATTCCCCAGCAGTGGTGCGGAGGAAGGGGAGAGGAGGAGGATGGGGAAGCGGGGGAGAGGGTTAAATATTCTACAGCGTGGTTCGATCTTGCCAGGCTTCAGAGAGTAATGAAGCAGCTTCACAGATCCGCCACATACACCCCTATCTCTCTCCCTAATGAACGAATGAGCCGCACCCAGGTGAAAAATGAGCTGGCTCAAGCAGCCCCTTAAGAGAAAAAAATGGGACTCCTTTCCCTCGCAAAACAGCCCACATCCCTACCTACTACTGCTCACCACCACCCCCCCACTGAAACTCTGATTTCAGTGGGGGATGATTGATTAAACTCAAAACAGCCCTCCCCCCCACCCTCCTCCAAAACCCCAATCCTCTCCACTGCTGCATCTCTAACTAATTTGGTTTGTGCTGTTGCAGTGGGCTTTGTTTACAGCTTTGTGATTTCACCCACAGAGACATTTGTGCTACCTGGTGCAACACAGCAGATCAGGTATTCACCAGTGAAATTAAGGTCTAATATCATTAGGGCACAGTCAAAGGGTACATTTTGACAGTCAGCTGACTCAGTGTATGTGAAGTGAAACACATACTGAGTCATCAAAATGAGCAGCCAGAAAAGGTAAGTTTTCCAAACCAAACCAAAAAAAAGAAGAAGAAAAAAACAATGCCAGTCAGGTCAGTTGCTGCAACTTTTTAATAACCTGTGCCTGCTGAACAAAAATCTGCATCATATTAACATTTTCAGTTCCCCTCTAAATGTAGTATTGAAACCTGGTTAGTCTGTATAGTTTGCTCTTTTGAACCACAAGTTCACCTCAAAAGGTCAACCCGGGGGCTACAAGGAGTTCACTGGAAACCTGGAAACACCCCTTATCAGTTGTGTCATTTATCGGTACTGGACAAATATACGACAAGAGGAAACTGGTCTATACACTGGGGATGAAACCAAGGCTGGACTTATTATCACTTAATCAAATCGGATGTACACCATTAGTCAAGCTCTGTTTTGTGGGTATCACTACAATGAAAGGGAGCAATTGATATTACAGTGTATCTAGTCAGACAAGTCACTGTGTGCTGAAAATGATCTACAAACCTTCAATGGGCCAATAAACGTCCACTGAACTATAACTGTGCCTTTTATAACAAGCACCTCTTCTTCACGCTCTCTGTCTCTGTGGTGTGGAGGGCAGATGATGGGATGTTTCCGTAAATGAGTTTGGGGAGTGAGTGCAGGTCACAAGTGAAGAGGATAAGGCCGCTCACAGATGAGGCCATTTTTCACGTGAATGAGAGCAAACCTCTGGTCTGCGTTGGGATGAGCTGCATCATTGGTGCCTGATGTGGGCTCGTTATCACCGCATGGTCTGTATTGTAGAGGAAACACACTCATATTTGTTAGATTATGTGGATATGTATGACTGACTCACAGGAACAATGACTAGTAACACCTTGTTTTCTCTTTGTACACTTTACAAATCATATCCTGTAGTGTATTAAGTGTTACTGGGCAAACTAATGCTGAATCTTTTCTCTTAATTATACCACATGACTGCACCACACACACTGTGTTCTCATGATATTCTCATTGTGTACTTGAAGCAATAGGTAGCAACTGTTTTTAGTGGCTGGCAAATGACCAAATGACACATCGCAGCAAGAATATTATTATTACATATTCAAACTTTAAACCAGTCTCATGGCTAAAGTTCACATTAAATTACCACTAAAACAAATGTGATTCTGTATTCAAATCCAACTCTAAGGTAAACTGAAATGAACTTAATAAAATAAGTAAATAAAGTGAAAGTTCATTCTCTTCTTTGAGCTTATAAAACTTTGTATGTAGGCTGAAGGCGTCCTTGGGGAAAGGACACAGATGTTCAGTATCCAAATATCCAATCATAACCTACAGCTTTACCGTATGGCTGATGCATTTATATGACAGGCATATCCTTCATTGTATACATAATATAGGGGGCTATAAGAGTCTTGGACTCCAGCCTTAGCTGAGAGGATATACTACTGACATGCTTATCTGTGCCCTGGCAGCCCTTCTCAGCAACACAATCACACTCCAATACACCCTGAATTACTTTGAACAAAACAAATGGCAATTGCCATTCCAGGAGATAAGCAAAGGGGGCATGTGTGAAATAAACAAACAAACAAAAGGGAGAGTTAGAGGCAGCAGTAGAGTTAATCTTGGTCGGGGGCCAAATTAACAGCCATGTTTGTATTTTCTTGGAGAATAATGGAAGGGGTCCTGTCCAAAAAAGGAGGCACTTCTGGCTACGAGAGCTGCAGAGAGTCAATGAAGAGAGAAATAACCAGGAATAAAGAGGGCAGGCTTTGACTGGTTGAGTCAACATTTTCATTTCATGGCCTGTGGGGGCAGCTGTGGACAGAGACTGATTTCTTATGGGGACTTCATTTCAAACAATCCTCTGTCTGGATTTACAGATCTATTTCTATTTCTATTTCACTGCTGCCAGGAACACTGTTTTGTAAATAAGAGTTCTTTAAAACAACTGAACTTGGTTAGGATTAAGCTGCCTGTCAACACCAGCGGGTTTTTTGCTTTCCTCGCATTGGCGCCCATATTGTGAGAAGCCCTCCATGCCTGAGGTCTTCCAGAAAACACTGCAGGACCCCAAAATGGCACCATCCAATCATGGCCTGCCTAGGCAGCCCGATTTCTCAGTAAAGCCACGGGAGGCACACTGATTAAGACCAGGGCAGTGACAGGAGAGGAGTGCTGGACCTTTCAGTTGCTCTAAACTAAAAAAACCTCAAGTGCAAAGTAAGGCTGTCTGCTCAGAGACAAATGTGGATGGCAGAGCAGAGCGGAGGAGCAAGTGAACCTGTCTGACTTTTGCTATTCTTGTTTTTCCTGCTGGTCTTTTTTTTCAGTGGATCAGACCAGAATTGAGTTATGAAATCCAAAAGTGAGAGTTGTAGATTACTATAGTTAAAAAAAGTCATTCATAGAGAAAAGCTTTTTTAAAAAGCATGTGAAATACAGCCATAAATGTCCTTTAAATGTTATAAATTCTGGAATTTTTAAGTGCACAATAGGTGTGTTGCAGAATCATGGATCCTCTAAGCTGTATAATTCTTGGGTTCTTTTCAGCCGAGCGTTATTGTATTATAGGTAGCAATTTTCAGATCATTCCGAGGTTAGGGTTACAGTTAACCCTTTTTATGCCATTCAATGAGCACAGGCACTGCAAGTGTTAGTTAAAAGAGCAAAATAAGGACAGACAAATCTGCAGTTGCCAAAAGGAAAAAGGAAAAATGATTAAATGTATATTTCAAATGCACATCTGCAGAAGGATAGCTATTAGCATTTCAAAACTCTGTTTTTTCCAATGGCACACTGAGACATTGTTAAGCAGTTTCTTCATTAGCAAACACACTTGCTGGAGCATATCCTATTGCAGTTTTATACCCCTCTACGTAACAAATGCAGGAGAAATTAATCAAGCGATGAACCGTTCACTCACCTCCTATTCCTTTCAAGATGATGGAAAACAGAGGGAAAACAGTTTTGTGTCTTCTCTTAGCTGCTGTCATAAATCAAAATGCGTGCCATGGTGAGCAGCTGTCAGGCAGGTCCAGTGTGGTAATTAACACGCTCATCGCTGTTTTCATACACACCATTCCTCTTGTGTAGACACACTCGGTTTCTGACTGGAGCAGAGTCTAATTACAATTACTGAAACAACGTTGAGCACAATAAACATTTGAAAGGATGTTTCAGCTGAGGCTCAGATTTGTGATGAATTACCATAAATAAATAAACTTGTCCTCATTGTTGTGCAGTTGCATTCTTTTCTCTGTGCATGCCTGAAATAGGTTTGTAATACAAGATAATAAGCATAATGAAAAATGCCTCAAATTAAAAAGCCACTCTGACAGTTAATATGGACATTATGTTTTTTGTGAGGGACTGAAAGCCATTTGGGAAAAGTATGTCACAGTAAAGCAGAGCTGAGCAGTGTTGACATCTGAACAATTGCTTGCTTGCTAATGATTGTGAATCCGCTTCCCAGGAGAACTTACTGTTGTTCATTGTGTGCTGAGCACCACTGAGATGCCGGCCGCCCTGTGCGCTGCATTTTTATTGATGATGTGATCTTTTTTATGGTTAATAATCTGACCTGCACTGACCTTGGTGGCGGAAACAACACATCTTTTCTTCTTTTTAAAAGCTTAAACACCCATCAGCCTGATTTATGAAGTCAATATCAGACCTCACTGCCTGCACAGCAGGATGCCTCCAGAACTGAATAAGACCTGATGTTGGCTAACCTGCCATGCAATAATCGTCGTTCTGCCACTAATTATGAATATTGTCGACTAATGAGTGGATGAAATAAGAAAATTGCAGTTCATCGCTAATGAGTTCACCTAATTAGGCCATTAATTAACTCCAGAAGAGGTACATTATGGAAGGGGAACTTTGCTGTGTAGACAGTTTAATGATGAGAGCCCAAAAAAGGATTTTGACAGATATGGAGGAGGGCACAAAAGATACCTTCTTGTCTTGACCCAGTCTTCACCAGATACCATTTTCAACTCAGTGTTTAGGGGCATTTAAGTTTAGCTGGCTTCCATTTAGACACCAAATATAAGGGATGATAGAGAGGTTGCCTACAGATGGATTTCCCTCAAATGGACCCTGATCCAGTATTTTTATGTCAAGCTGAAAATTGCTGCCATGAACATCGTATGACTCACTGAAGACTCCAAGAAGTAAAAATAAAAGTTTGGCACATCAGTCAAAAGGGAACTGTTCATGAAGCTGTGAAACTGTTCAATTGATTCAATCACAATAATTTAATTCACAAGTAACTCACTTCACAGTAAACAGCACCATAAAGAGCTCACAAAATAATCCTTTGTGCCCTCGTACAGTTCTAGTTGAAGGCCAGATAATTCTCAAGGGACTGCGGATTGCCTCAAGGGTCAGCACTCTTCCACACTTTGTGCACCATTACGCTCCCTTTAATTGAAATGCAGAAAGTGCAGTTAATTAAGTGATTAACGCAGAGAACATGGGAGCTATCAGGGAACATAAAGACCCCCCGATGGTGGACAGTGCAGTCACTGGCCTTCTTTGGGGGATTCTGTCTCTGCCTCAAAAACTAAGACGATGCCACTGCTGTTCACACAAGAGCTTTAATTTAATTTATTTATGTTTCAGTATAAAGCAGCAATTAAGCTTTGCTTGGCAACTCAACACACAGATAAATGTTGACAGCATCAGTTGCTGCTGAAAATGTATTTATGTTGTTGTTAAGCCCATGTATATTATATTCACAACAGGTTTTAAAATGACAATAGACAAGATTTTCATATAGTCTTTTCAGCCAACTCTACAGTATAATCACATTTTTGTACCTTGAACACATACTGCATCTGAAATTTGTTCTCTGCATTTAGATTAATTTACATTCTAAAGCCGAGTGAACAGCTCCTGATGTTAGACCAGCACCTGCTGGTGTAGTGTCAGAAGCATATCCTTAACAATCCTTAAGTCTTTTGATGTAGGAGGAAACTGGAACACCCACAGGAAATCCTCACGAACGTACGAAGAGCATGCAAACCTACAGAGATTTTGGGGTTTGAACTCAGGTCTCTCCTGCTGTGAGGCACAGCACCAGTGTACCATAAAATGCTGCAAAACATAAGCATTAAAAACAGAAATGGTTTTCTGAACAGTGAGAAAGCTCCATTCAGATGAAGGGGTGCACCAGCCAGTTTGGTAAACATGAACAGGCAGTTTCTGAGCATTAAAGTTTCCAACAGTTGAAAAGTTTCTTTGTTGTGACGCCACTAACGTGTCAGTGTGTTCTGTAAACATCAGATTTCTTTTGTACCTTGTCTAATTACTCTCGCATATCACTGTGTTTTTCATCAGAATTGACGTTAAGCGCCTTATCTCACTGACAGTTATTTTTGACAATATGTTACTGTGTGGCTGCTGCGTGCTTGATTTCCTGTCCTTTCCTAGAAAATATAATAAAGAAATGTAGCTTTTAGTTTAAACTCAGTCAAGAAGATCATTCTTGCCGCACTCTCACGCTCTCTGGAATCTCAACCAGACAACCCACTCTGTCATCGACTTAGGCTTTCAGCCAACAATTTTGCCTGTCAGATTGAATTTAAATTTGTCTAAGTGATACATGTCCCCACTGTCATTCTAGTGAGTGTGCTGCTTCAACTCTCCACCTCTTCATCACCAGTGTTAAGACCCCCTCTACTGCTCCCCAAGGGGGCATCATCCTAGGTTAATTGATTTGTAGGGTTTTACCCCCTATAAATTATTCCTGCAATGGGATCGACACCAAAGCTCTTCCCTTATATATTTTAATAAGCACCTGACTTTGTTCTCCCTTTTCTTCATCTCCTCTGACTGAGGTCTGTCTCCCCTGACAGAGTACGTTTACACTTTGTTGTTAATATGACCAAATACGTTTGATAGTACCTCCAGTGAGGCTCGGATCATCAAATCTTCGGAGCCTCTCGGGTGCATCAGCACCAAGTCTTTGCTCTCTTTTTTCTGCTCCCTCTGATTACAGTGATGCATTTTAAAGCCAGGTGAAAGGGGTGTCATTGAGTAAGATGTGCAAAAGGGGAAAGTGGGTTGCCGGGAGATTTCAGGCTGGACACACACACGCACACACACGGTCTGTGCCTGTCGGCCTGGTGTTTGTCATCATAATGAAGTATCCAGAGAAGGGCTGCAGTGCCGTTAAGACAGATAGATGTGAGGGATGGAGGGAGTGATGCAGGATGAGAACGACACAGTGGTTTGGGAACATGGGAGGAATCTGGGCAGTGGAGCCGCAGTCTGCCATCGGAGCAAGATCAAGCAACCTTCATGTCAGAGTTGAAAGATTACATCTGTATTCACTGTACGCCACACAACTTCCACAGCTGAGTGTGGGAGGGCGCAAGAGATGTCATCATGCCGTAACTGGCTGCAATACTGCTGAAAAATGTTTGGATCTTCTCTGGATGTACAAACACAGGAGTGTCGCAGGAGCAAAGTTTAAGTGGCAAAGTCATGTTCTCTCTTAAGGAAAAAAGTGAGCTTGTCTTCTTCAAACAAAAGCTTTGATTCGATATTAAAAAAATGAGAATTCCCACACCAGATTCTCTTTTCAAAACACTTTTGCAAATGTCAAGAAGAGAAATGTTTTTTTTTAGTGGAAGTCTGACTGCATAATAAGATGGGAATCCCCATTTTTCAAGACTCCTTCCTCCTCCTCTCTTGTCTAATGATGACTAATATGACTCGTCTCTCATCCAATTGTAATTTCAGAAATGACAAATGTGCGTTACACTTTTCACGCACTTGCCTCTGCTTTTTCGCACAGCCAAAAGTATGACAGCGACTGATGCTCTGCGACTTGGCTGCAACTCGCTGGCTTTGAGTGACACCTGTATCATTCAGTGGAAAATTCAGTTTAAAATAAGGCCTGGTTTCCATGTATAATTAATTAGTGTCATCTTTCAGCCGAGGCATGGCAGGTAATCATTAATGGCAGCCGCTAGTCTGAAGAGTGGGTGCCTAAAGAGGACTGGCTTTGCACATCATGGGCAAACGGCATGAAAATAAATGGGTGGCTTTCACACAGGGAAGGGGTTTATGCAGATAATAAGGTGCTCTTTTTGAAAAAGCTGGAAAATGGGCCAGACTTTCATAATGTAAGCTTTTTTAGAGGCTCTATTTAGGAGTCATTCTTAACCCAAACTTCTCACATGACTGGGTTTTGTAGATTAGACTCTTTAACTGAGGCTCTCAAGATGGCTTCGCCTCTGGAGCCAAAGTGTCTGAATGTACTAGAGGACATGTGATGAGGCCTGCCTAATTAGAGAAAGAACATCCTATTCATGTTGACTCTAAGATGGAGTGCTCGGGCCTTGGCCTCCTGTGATCAGGGTAATTTGTCTGTGCACCCTGACACCGCCCCTCTGAGTGCGTAAGATGAAAGACTGGATGTCTTGCCAAACTGCTGGAGTATTAGCGTGCACAGAAGCTACTCTCGGAACAAGTCTGCTGACCGAAGAAAAATCTCAGGGTCAGCACATTAACACATTAACCTCTAGCCCATGGTCATGCCTCAAGATTGGGGTAATGAAGCATCATTTACCCAAGCACAATTTTGAGCCAGAGTGGGGACTCCTCTGGGATTTTTGGGTGTATTGAGGGGAAAAGTCAGCTTTAGCACTTTACCGGTTTATCTCTCCATAAAAATATCAGAACATGTTTTCCTTCTGCCTTAGGATGTTTTGGATAAAAGGCTGGATATAGGATATGTGTGTGGGATATCATCCAAGTGGGAAATGTCTTATGGTTGTTCATGAGCCATTATTGCAGGGGTTAAGCACCATCTACACATTGCAAGGCAATTGATGTACAATAACCTTTCAGCCCATAAGCAGCTAATGCTAAAGAAGACCCGAGGGCTCCTCATTTCATGGTCTGGGCCGTGACTCCAGTTTTTCTTTGTGTTTCTGGTGTTTTCCCTTTCCTCTGTGTGTCCTGTCCTCCCCTTTCTGTGTGTGTGTTTTGGGCGTGGTGCTCCCCTCGAACACTCTCACCCAGCTACCTGATTGCCAATCAGCCTGCACACCTGCAGTCCATCTACTCATCAGCCCAGCAGTGGATCTACCCCGGCTCTTCATCCACTCTTTGCCAAATTGTTGTTTCAGCCAGTTTGGTTGGTAGCGTGTGTTCAGGCTTCTTACGACTGTGTGTTCTAGGTTACTCCCTCGTGTTTTTCCTCTGTGCTAATTAATGTTTCCTTGCGCTCAGGACCACTTCACGCCTGCCAGCTTGTCCACTCACCTCTTTGCCTGCCACGTTGTCGACAAACAAGCTTTGCCTCCTGGGTCTCCGGCCTTCCTAAACCCACCACCTCGCCTGCCTGCTCCCCAGCTCATTCCCTGTCCCTGTCAAGACAGTCATTGAGCCCCACGCACTGCCCTCTGATAGCCTGTCACATGGAAAACCTCATTTTCAAGTGAATTCCTTAGATGTATTTCAGATGGACTGAAGGAAAAACCATGAGAAATGAGAGTAGGAGCCTCTCTAAGTTACAAAGCATGACGCTACACTGCTGCAAAACCCTGAAGGGTGGAGGTTGGGCCTAACGGACGGGCAACTTTAACATCACAGTTCATTTCCTACCAATATTCAGCATTAGTGTCTTTAAACCATGAAGGAGGTCTTTTCTGAAAGGAGCTCTCCACTGATTGTAAGAATCAGTGGAGAGCTCCTTTCTGATCAAGATCAGTTAACCAGTCATGGGAAGCCTGTAACAGTTGTACAATGTCTTCTGTGCAGCTCTGTGTAGTTTGACTTTTCTGTTTCGGGATTCAAGCATGACTTTCTTTTGCTTCTTAAGTTCACTTTGTTTTTTAGTACAAAATCCAGACAAAACCTCAGAAAGAAGTGCAGCAATGTTCTTAGCAATGTTTTGTTTTCTTTTCACCGGCATTGTTTGTGGAGCACACCTTTTTGTTCTCCACAATTTATCACAATATAAAACACAGCTGAAATGAAGTTAAAACAGATAGGACCGCATAAGTTCGTGAGATAGACTGGAACTAAGGGCAGTATTCTATGAGTTTCTTCCTCCTTCGTTTTGAGATATGATTTAATTTCTTTGAAAACAAGGCTTGTTCAAGGTCACAGTTGCTTCCTCCATGAATAACATACAAGTTATTGTGATGCTCTCTCATTGTTATTTAATGAACTCGGTTCATTTTTCCTCAAGCAAAATCCATTAAAATCAATCATTTTTGCCTCTTTTTTTTCCCTCCTGTTTTTTTTTTCCTGTCAACCAAACTTGGGCAAAGGAGATGAGAGAAAAATCTCAGAGGCTGAAAGAAAGTAAATCAACTAATCTAACCATAGCCTTCATTCAGATCCAATTCATTACTTGAGCATATTGAGCAGAGGGAATAGCATGTACCCCACAAGTCAGCCGATCCGCTCATCATCCGCTAATAAACACCGGTGCATGTGTAAGCAGAAGAAATATTGAAAGAGCTCGCATTCAGATCACAGCTGCCCCCTACCTTTGTTGTGGATGGCAAACGCCATTCGGATAAATGCTTGACACACGTTGCTGTTTTAACCCAAATTACTTCCATGCCTTAGATCTCTCAATTGCCTAATTAACAGGGGCAGAGTCTGAAGCCTTTCAAGTTCTGCACTTAAAACAAAGCCGGTGAGCAACGTAGTGGATCTGTTCTTCACTTGTGCACCTGGAGGGAGGAATCAGTGGAGATACAGAAAGACAGAGGGTCATCACAGTGAGACAGACCCTCTTGCTGTTCCCCATTTCTTTCTCGGTATCTGTCGTTTAAAATGTGAGGTCTGAGGGCGCCTGAGGGTGTTTGAAGGGGTTCAAGGGGGAATCAGCAAAATGAGGAAGACATTTTCTGAATTTAAACACAGGTCAGCGAGAATGATACAGGAATAAGATCAAATGAGATGTTCAGCTCTGCCCCATTATCTCACCTCCTATTGTGTATTTTGATTTAGAACAGTTTGAAAGGATTTAGATCAGTGGTTCCCAGCCTTTTTGGTCTGACGTACTCCCCTGTCGGATGAGTTCAGGTACCCCTTCATTGAACCCACCCATTGTGCTTCAGATGTGTTCATTTCAATTGGTGTTAAAATGGTAAAATGCATTCACAAGAGCAAAAGATGCATATATTTACTCACACATTTGAATCCCCAGTGTTTAGGTTTGTTATCCATCAGTCTTTACATCATAGTCATTACAGTCATTATAGTTACAATGGAAGCTGTTTATCTGGACGCTGGACACCTTATTGTGAGAATGGAGAAGAAAAGTGGAAAATGTAAGCGTACAAAGAGACCAAAGAAATAAAAAAGAAGACAAAAGATTCCCTTTGGGACTAGAAGATGCATTTACAGAGGTCTTTGATGTCTCAGAATTTCATGTTTTTCACTTACTCACGCTCTTTATCTTTGCTCACCGACCAGACTTCATGTTTTTTTTTCTTAAACTGTTGGTATAGTTACTTTCTACACCTAGATCCTCTGCAAGTTTTATCTGATAAGGTACATTGAAGCTTTGCCTTGGAGAGAGAGAGAGAGCCTGAAAAAGAATTTAAGTAACACAACCAAAACCAGCCAACCACTGAAGGCAACAATGTGAGAAATGGCAGAAATCGATACAGCATTTCAACTCATCCCCCCTCAAGGATGTTGGGAAGAAAGGATGACTGAGAGGCAGCAGGAGTCTTAACATGGAAGAGCAACCAGATAATTGAAGGGAAAAGAGCTTGACATCTAATTCTATTATCAGATGGTCCCTGTTGCAGACACTGTGTCGTGTGCACACACTATCAAGGAGAGCTGGAGGTGACAGACAAAAACACATCTGTGTAGGTGTTTTCAAATCATCAGAGGAGCACATGAGATGCAGTACCACAAAAAAATCAATGGGCAACCTTTCTTGAACTTGCGGAATTTAGAGAAAAGTTCAGTTTTGGGTTGTTTTGGGGTTATTTTTATAGTTTTGGCAATCACTGCAGTGTTAAGATTTTACTCACCATAGTACAGGAAGCCAGAGGGACAGCTAAAAATGATATATTCTTGCTTTTTTACAGACAAACCATGAGTAGAGTACACATTAAATCAAACAGCCTCCAAAGAAAGAACTAATTATCAGCAGTGTTGGTCAAGTGTGCAGCTTGACCTGATCCGTCTTAACGCTAAATACGTAGAAACGTGTAAAAATGATGGTGTCTTGAGCCGCAGTATTATAGGTGACCACTACGTTTCATCCATTTTGCTTGCTTTTTACCGAGAAACTGGTGTGGAGGAAGACACAAGGACAGCATACTTTTGTTTCAATCCCCTTTTCACCTTCTGCTGTAGACATCAGGGAAAATCCTGGCACTTACATGCTGATACACCTTGCCATTGTGTAAATACATGTATGTATGTCGCTTATTCAGATCACATGAAGGTAGGAGCAGTTTTAAAAAACTTAATTTTTATTTAATCTGTTTTCTATTCTTTTAAAATTAATCTTGTTTCCTGATTTAATTTTCTGGCCTTGTAATATCCAAACAGATATTGATCATCACAGAAAATAATCATGTTGTGGCTTTACATTTGCATAGGTGGTTCTGCAGAAATAGGACTCATCAAGGAAAAACATGCATTTTCTTTTTTCCTATCTATTAGGGATTAATCTGCTGTTGACCACTAACGTGGCTGGCAGTTGATTAAGGAAAGATCTTAAAATTTGCATTCTTAAACCATGGGAACGATGAGGAATAAACTACTGGGGTGTGGTGGCCATGATTAATTTCTGCTAATGGCCTCATTTTGTTTGCAATTTTGCAAAGCAGTGCACGGGCTTGGTTTTCGGTTCCAAATAACTTGGCTTGGAAGTCAATTTAAAGTTGGCTTTTGTTTACAACACTGCACCCCAGGTCACCACAATGGAACCGATAAGTAAAAAAGTTTGAAGAAAATAAGCTTTCTGTTGTTTAAGACAAAGGGAGAATTTACTCAAAGAGATAAAGGCAAGTTAAGCTGCTTGTGTTTTAGAAGAAAAATGACTCCTTTTGCAAAACGGCCGAAAATTACCTGACTAAAACGTGAAAATGTAATCCCTGAAAAATCATGTGTCAGTGATTCATCATGACAGGCATCATCCCTGATGCATAAAGTAGGGATTATTATGTTATTACACAAAGTAGGCCTCATGTGAGGGAGACCCAACCAGAGAGAGTGATGACAAAGTGGTGACAAAATGTCATGCAGAGGCTTGCAGTGACACACCATCTCTCTATCTCTGCTCTCCCCTCCACACACAGCAAATAAATCCATAAGCACCGTGTTGGAGCATTCTGCCATTTTCTGCTGTCACCATCATTTCATTGTCCCGTTAATATTTCCCTACCTCCCTCTCAGTCTTTCTCTCCCGCAGGCTTTGGTAGCCACATTTGCTCCAAAAGCATAATATCCACCTGCTCCTGTCATAGAGCCTGGCATTTCAACACCAACTTGGGGCAGACAGGCAGGCAGGTATGGGGCATAATTGAAATTCTGAACAGTGTGTGCACATTGATAATAATAATAATAATTATTATTATTATTATGCATTTTATTTATAGGCGCCTTTCTTGACACTGAAGGTCACCTTACATTATAAAAACAAACACAATAAAACAACAATAAAAGACAATACAGTTTAAAATAGACAATGCATTGTGATATATACAATTACAAGCACAAGCTTATGTGAATGTTTAAAACAGGCTGCTGCATGCATGTGGAATATTGCACTGCACACGTGACTGAGTGCATATACTGCTGTGTTTCTGTGTGTGTGATGGATCCATTCCCACTCTGAGATACAGGAACTCTAACCTAATAAGCCAACTGTTGACAAATATGTGTCCCCACTGGTGACCCGGTTAGTAATGAGAAGAAGGAAGAATAAGGGATGAGACAGGGAGAGGACAGAAGTCAGGCTGTTCTTTACTGAGCCACTGAAAAGAGCCAAAATATACTTGGAGCGTCACTGCAGGATATATTCAGTCCAGTTGAAAAATATTTATGATGCATTTACAGCAAAGGGCAAGAAGAAAATGGAGGAAATCCACATCTGTGGGGAAAGCCAGAGGCAGTATTTTACTATCTACAGATTTGGAGTTGCTGATAGGGCAAATTGAATCTAACAGGAGCTGTTAAAGGGAAACAAGCATTTTTATGTCATGCAGTAAAAAACATTTTTATATTACGAATGGATTGAATGACTGCATGTAATGTGAGGCAAATCAGTTGTAGTGATGAGCCAACAGAGGATTACAACCTGACTTTGTCGTTCCACTCAGCCTTACATAGCTTTTTAGAATCCTTGTTTGCTCCTTGTTTTGGTTTTCTGGCCCACAAACAGTGAACACAGTGGAGCATTTAGCAGTTTAAGAGCCAAATCCTTCTTTTGGGAGTTGGTGGTGACCAAAACCAAAGCTCAAAGGAGAGTGAATTCATTAGTTAGCTGGAAACTCTGTGTCTGCTAGATGTATAAAAAGTGATAAGTTCACCATATCAACTACTGTTAATGTGTCAAGATATTAATTTGATTTTGTGTTAAATCAAATGAACACAAACTGTTCTACACACTAAAAACCTGGGGCCAGGTAGTATTATTCCAACAAAGGACCATTGTTTGGCTCCTGGTTAAATTGGCCGCACTTAATTGGAACATTGAGGGAGAATGGTATACACAATGCACAGAGGAGGTGAGGGGACCAGCTTTGTTAATCTGGCCATGAGCAGCAGTGTTGTTTAGCAGCAGAAAATGGTCCAAGAATCTACTTCACCAATGGTATTTGCCAGTGCTTTCAAATCCCAGAGAAGAGACGATTCCTTTTAACAATATCTCCTGATGCTTCGTCCAGAAAAAGAAAACCATCCTGACAAAAAATAACAGTCATAAACTCTTTAACACATTAAATAAAATGTACTTGTCTCACTCTCAGAGCTTCAGGTGAATTAGTCTGGTTTATCTGTGCTACAGTAAGACTCACTACTAAAAAAGTAATTAATTCAGTTATTAGTCAGTTTATTAGTCTTACATTTCATATTTTTATTATAAAGCATGTCCTTCTTGACACCAGTTAAAAATCTGAATGCTTCATTAGCCTCAACATTATGCTTGTTTTTGGATGATTTCTCTTCGCATCAAGCTTTTATTTATACTCTTGGTTTATAAAATCAATGAGCAAATTTAGTTCAGTTAATGAAAACTAAAGCTAAAAGGGAAAAAGATATGAAAAGAAAAAATCCCTGGCACAGAGTTTTTAAGTCTTTAGGCCAACTTAATTCAAGGACAACAGGTGTTAATGATGAAAATAAATTAGATAATGGAGAAAGGACATACAGACGGATTTGAGTTTGAGTCTGAGACTGAGTTTCAGTGCAAACAACTTAACTTTCTCATCAATAACTAACATTATTAGTGAATCATATCATTCAGTAAGACAGCCCCCGCTGGCCTCCATCCTCCTGCCATCGCTCCAGTAGATTGCCCACATAAACCAGAGAACAATCTGTCTGCAGATGGGGTGACACCTTTAAGCTTAAGCTCCTCTTGTGTAGACAGAGAGCTTGTGAGAGTGTTAAAAGCATGAGTCGTCTTTTAAAAGCATCAGGACCTGACCTTGAAGCCATTAATGCACTAATTTGACTGATAAGCTCTCCCCCAGAGTCGTTATCGTCTCTTAATCCTTATCGTCCCGTGCCCACCTGATTGCTCCGCAGCGGCTTGCCGGGTTTGTGATCGGAGGGAGTAGGAGGAGGAGAAGGAGGGACGAAGATGAGTGAAGGTGCTTTAAATAGAAGTACAGTCAGGCTGTTCCCACGAGATGCACCTTCCTCGCTATATTAGGAAGGAGTAATGATGACCACTGGGTGCAAGTGGTTACTAATTCAAGACTTGAGGTGCGTGAAGCTCTCAGCGTGGTTAGCCGGGAACCTGTGAGTGGAGAGCGGCTATATTGGGACATGAATTGCTGTGTTATCTGGTCTGAGTGTGTAGGTGTATTTGCGGAGGTCTGCGTGAATGTGTGCGCGTGCGGTCACGTGAAGCACAGTTGTCCCTGACAGACTTCTTTAATTGAACCAAGGAGGAGGAGGAGGAGAAATGGATGAGAGATGCCACCTCCCACGCTCTAATACAGCTGAGATATTGTCTGCTGATCATCAGAAGGTGGTGGCTGGGTTGATAGGGTGGGGGTGGCGGTGGAGAGGAGAGACAGCAGGTTTGCGGCTGTACCGAAGTGTACAATAAAAAGCTCCTTTCAGCCCCAAATGAAATCTCTCTCTCTCCCATGCTCTCCATCTCAGTCTCTCTCCCGGGAAGTGTGGGGGG
>JBBMJY010000015.1:3992729-4114068 GCA_037833715.1 Toxotes lorentzi | reverse complement strand
CCCTAATTACTGTTAAAAATAGTCTGTTCTATAGTAGGTCACCGTATCACACACTGCTGCCTTAAATAATGCATAAACAAAGCCTAAAAAGGAGTTCTAAAGACCCTATTATGGGTCACAGTATGACAGAGTGGTGGCCTCAATAATTCTCTAATCAGCTTTTGCTCATTTTTTCAAATACGTACAAAAGCATCCCTGGAGCTAAGCTGCTAGCATGGCTAAAACACCAAGCCCTACTTTACATTAAGAACAATATATACAGTAGGGTCAAAGGTCAAACCACTAGCAGGTGTGACTGTTTGTCAGCTGAGCTAAATCAAGGGTTATGACAAAACAAAAACCATTGCCAGTCAGAAACGGCACAGACTCTCAGGAGCAAGGTCAAACTGAACTGCATTGGCAGGCGTAAGCCATGATATCATAGGGAGCTTTCCTTGAATCAAGGTCAGTGAAAATACAGAAATTCCAAGTGGTGAGGAATAAATTATGAGTATACCCTCTGGCCTGAGCAGCCATGGCCCAAAGCTAAGAAGTCATTATTGTAATGGGGATGATGTTTTGGAGAGATTTTCACATTCTGCACTGAACACATTAAAAATAAATCAAGGATCAGTAACATTGTTTGGACAAAACTCTTTTCCACCACACTCATAGTCCCACCTCTTCATCAAGAACCTTATTTAATGCAGGACTGTGCCGAAATCACAAATCATATCACTTTTTCTTTCACCTTATACCTTAAACCATCCTTTCGTTTGATTCCAATTGACCAGTGATTGCAGCCTTGATTGGATCCTAGCCTTCCTCTTTTGAAGTGCTTGTGTTCAATTTCCATTTGCCGCTCTTGCTCCCTCTGACGCCACCTCTGCAGCTCTCTTGACACTCTGTTCTATTCAGGATTTATCAGGCCACAGTGAAGAAGTGCAGCGCTGAAGGGGCCCTCGTTGCTGCTGCTTGCGGCGGCCGTACAGTGCGAGACAAAAGAGCCTGGGTGATGAGTAAGACAGACAATATGTGTTGACATCTTGTTTTATTGCTGGTGCCATCAACAACACTATGTTTACAGTGTGAATAAAGTAAAGGGCACACATGCTGGTGATGGAAATAAATACAGTGTATCATGTGTTGAAGTCTTTCTCTGTCCCTGTCTGTCTTCTCCTCTGAGGACACTTGAGCGCAGCTATTGATCAACAGGCAAACTGACAGCTTGGTCAGGGCCATTAAGATATGTAGGTGTAAACACTGTAGTAGAAAGACAACCCTTCTCGTCCCTGTTGTGTCAATCAGTTCCAGGTGCAGCAAATGATCTTCTGCAAGCAAGACGGCATCAAAGCATCCGGCGACGGATTCACTGGCAGCAACAAACAAACAAATACACCTACAGAACGTCTGCATATGGATACACACAGGCATCCTTTTTCAGGTTGCTCTCTCCGTTCTAACGAATAAAGGTAATTCAACCATGCAACATGAAAAAAAAAGAATCCTTTGCCTAATGGATGCTGTGATTGAAATGTCCTTCAAAAAGCATCTAATTGTTGACCTCACTCCCTCAGGCATCTGCTCCACCTCTCTGAGGGAAGGACGGGCTAAGCCACAGGCAGAGCTCAGCGTATGTATGAAATCACTAATGTGGCAATAAATGCTCCGACTGAAAGTCCTGGGAGCAGGGACTCTCGAGGAAGCAGATATGGCTGCACTCCTCTGTCTTCTATAGGTGCACTGCCTAAAATCGTGTGACATTCATGCATTCCATTTATGGCTCAACAGCTGATGTGTGCATAAAGAATGTTTAAGTTGTCACTCAGAGCCATGCCTCAGCTCAAGGCACGCTATACAGTATTACAGGTTGGGTGTGTGTCAGTTTAGGTGTAAGTGGGTGGATAAATGTGCTTAAACACCTCATTAATAAAACTAGAGCATTCAGATGAGGTTGGAGCTGACTCAAAAAAGGTGGACTTACTAACAGTTTAGATGGCTGATTGGACAAAGAGAACTTTCAGTAAACACATGCCAAATTATTATTGGCAAGATGTTTCTGTGGATAAATCCTCTGAGTGGCACATAAAATAAAAGGCTGCAGGGATTTTTGGTTTTAGGAAGTTTTTTTTTGTTGTTGTTGTCTGTGATTTGCCAGGTTTCTTATCAAACATGCATAGCAGATCTCTCTGAGTGCAGATGGAGCTCTCCATATCTGGAACCTGTTAGAAACCGTAAGCTCCAAGATTGGCTCTTGTTTCTGTTTGTTTCCCAGCTGCATCTAGAACCTCAAGCTGAGAGTTTGTGCCATATAAAACATTATGATTTATTCTTTGGTTTGTCTAAAGTTTTGCATCATTCTAAAAAGTAGTTCCACAGCACTATTTGGCAAACGTATTCTCTGCCGAATTCTCTCAAAGTGGAATTTTCTCACAACCAACATATTTGTTACTTTCGAATTTCATTTCCTACAAAAATGTATTTGTTGTTGCAGTTTAGTTAACTATAAACCAAATTTCTAGGAGACCATGTTGTTCACCTGGGTTTCTTGAGGTTGGATTTATTTTCAACATGTAAGCAGGGCCGGTGGAAACGCTTCTGAAACCTGTGAACTTGGTTTCATGGCATTGCATGCTTTTTGTCAGTTAGTTAATGAAAATTGTCCATTAGTTGGATGACACTGCAGTGTTGTGAATGTAAGTGTCCACAGTTTCTTGTGAGTTGGTGGTGGATTGTATAATAGGATATAATAAAAGGGGGGAGTGTAACAGTGCTTTTCCATTTTAAAAAATCCACTTTGGTGCCAGAGTATGCCTTTGGCAGTCAGAACACAGCTTTATGCAGGGAAACCGCAATTTGTTTCCTTGGCTGCTGGGGAGAAAAACACAATCAGGACTATGTTAGCTATGCACAGAATCGGTTGGATAACAGCTACATCTTTGTGGTTACATATATGTTGAATTTCAGTGCTGAGGAGGTAGTATCTGTAAAATCTCCAGCTAACTAACGCAGGAGCCACAGGTACCGACAGAGAACTTCAAACTGTTTCCAAAAGCATTATCCTGTTTGATAGGATCACTCACATGGGCATGGGAATTCAATCACAAGAGAGTGTGACGTTAGACTCTTTCATAATTCACCTTCCTGTGCTGTGAGTAATACCGGGGCACTGAAGCACTGAATTAAAACATCTTCCATTTTATCCTTCCTCCAATTCATTAGCAGATAAGCCCGACTCACTAGACAATAGACCCAGTGGCCATAACTGAGCAAGCTGAGGGTAGTCTGCTTCAGCCATGCCGAGCACTTAGCAATGCACCCATATGGAGAGGTATTTGCTGCTTGTTTTTTTCCCTAATCACCCTGGGGCACGATAACATTAGCTGAACGCCTTGAAAGCAAATACTGATACTACCCAGTGCAAGTGCCGGGGCTCACAGATGTACCAAGAGAGGAGCCAGCTTGAGGGAAAAAACAGCGGGCAGGCTGTAAGGCTGAAGGGAGACGGGTGTCAAGTTATTTCCTCGGACACCATGGTGCAGTAGCCAGGACGCTACGGTAACCAGATGGACTTACTGTGAGGCAGATTTCATATTTCACACCACAAGAACTCCGGTTTGTTAGGCACCACTTTGGCAAAGTCTCATGGCAACACCTGACACTCTGGGGTGGGTGTGCAGATGTGTGCATGAATTTTGTAAGTATATCCACAAATACTGACCAAAAATCATATGTAGGTTTTGAACTCAATTCCCGAATAAAACTTGACTCCTCACTGGCACATTATCCCTTAACTGCCAAGTATTTCTACTAGTGTGTGTTTCCCTGGCTAATGCTAACCCTTTTCTGACTGGCTGACGACAGTCTTGGCCTTGCCAATTTGCCGGTGCCTACATACCGGGGTGGACAGGTGGCTGGTTGGATGCCCAGCTTCTCTGTACCACAGTGGAAGATCTCTACCTTTCTGACTGGGCAGATGTCAGATATTTGGCAGGACTGCCACCCAGATTCCCCAACAGAATGTCTCCAGATGGGCTACCACTCTTCGCCAGAGATAAAAGTGGTCTTCCTGAGTCTGGTTCAGACACTTTTCCCCTCCTGTCTGTTTTCACTTGGCTGGTTCCACTTTTAATAGCTCACATAGTCAAGTGATGAAGACAGACTGGTGGCCAAGACACTGATCACTAATGAGGGGTAGGACTCTGACTTACCCACATTCTAGGTTTCCTGCCTGGATCACTGCAGGGAGCCTCTCAACTCATCCTAACAATCCTTATAATGCTGTATTTGGACCCACTTTACTTTTCAAGCTGTGCTTTGTCACTCACATTTGCTCTTTTTTTCTCCTCCCCTCCTGCAGTGAGCGATTGTGTGTTAAATCATTAACGGTTGTCCTAACAATGCAAATTCCCCATGTGCAGTGATCAGTCTGTGGCAGCCTTTGGCTTCACAGAAAGAGAGTGAGGCAGAGTACAGTAAGGGAGCTCATGAATAAGTGAACCTGACATTTCATGTTTTTAAAAGTCACACCATCTCCATTGTTATGAATATTTTCTCTTATAACTCAGTTATTTTCACAGGTTGTGCCCCTGCCAACTCTTCTGCCCACTGACACCCAACCTACACTCAACCTACAAATTTTAGCTTGGCCAGTACATCACACCAATAATGTTAAAGATTTAAAGAATTAAATTAACAGCAAATGTAAGATTAGAAAAAGAGGGAGACTGATAAAACAAAGATGATTAGGAATAAAGGCTCTTTCTCTGAAGTGGAGTTAACTAAAGCTAACGAACTCCAGCACTATTAGTCAATTAACAACTAAATTTGATCATAACGAAGTGGGCCATGAAAATCAATCAATCACTGTGCCCTTCCTGGTGCCTCTAAAGCCTAATATCGTCCCATCCAGAGCTAAATATAAACAAAACCCACATCCCTTGCAATTACATGCATGGACCCCTCGGCAGAATTTAGTCCTAAATCCTAAATCCAAAACCAAAATCCAGAACAGTTGATGCCATTTCAAATTGTAAAGTGAAATCATCACACTACGTTAGTTGCTCAGCGCAATGGGGGAGAAATGCAAATTGTTAGCGGCGTGTTCTGCCTCAGTTTGAAGAAGAGGGGTTCCGCAGGCAGCTTCCTCTCACCATATGCTCAGCCAGCTCAGCTCCGTCCTGCAGGAGCCACCTCAGCCCTGCAAGTCTGCAGAGGAAGCTGACATAATAGCCCAAAGTCACACATGACACAAAAACCTGAATACGACAGAAAACTGTGCCACAACTGCTTCCAGCTACAGAGGGCTTGTGTGAGTCTTTGTTGTGTTTGTGTGGCGCTTTCACCCGGGTCCTAATGTCTTAAAACTTAGAATCTGTTTAGTGCTATTTTCTGAATCATAAAGCCAGTGAGCCATGTTTAGTGATGAGGCCATAGTGCCGAGGCAAGACAGTGGTTTTTTTTTTCTCCTGAATGTGTCACAATTTCTTGGCGAATAACACCAGCAATCATAAAGAGGCATGCCCCAAAGCTATTTCAGTCATGAGAGACTAATTGAAAGGAAGGCTTAAAGTGTTAATAAGAAATAAATCCAGTTTAATTTGGTGTGCACATTAGGAAAAGTTGAACAGATGTGAGGGGAGTCTTTGGGGTTTCAACACCATTGTGACATTCTCACTTTACAGGGGGTGGTCACCCCTGAGCTATATGCAAATGTCTCTAATTGGAGTTCAGACACTGGCTCGTCCCTATGTGTTAATGTTCACAATCCATCACTTTCCACCTGCCTCACTGTGACATCTGCCGAAGTCGAACTTTATCTTCATTCACATAAAACTAACTCTAGAGTACAGAAAGACAGAGACCCTGAAGCAGGTGCCTGTCAGATCATGTTGCCATCATCAGCCATCTTTCACTTAAAATTTACAACAGCAACATAATAAGAGCAGCTCCCTGTCTGAGCAGGTTGACAAAGTGGATTTCAGCCTGTCCCCAAGATAAATTTGCTCAGCCAGTTCACAAAAAAAAGAAAGACAAAGTGAGCTAACAGATATTTCAGGTGTTGGGTGAGGAGTTAAATAGGTGTTTAGTCTATTTTTGTACATAACATAAATCATGCTCAATCATGCCCAGTGTTATGCCACCCTGGCCTTGGGTTTGTCAGCATCAAATGTTAAAAGAAAACTGTGACATAATGCTGTTTATTTGTTATTTAGCCCAGCAACCTTGTTGGATATTCTTTGAAATGGCTCGGTCATAAAGAACTGAAACCAGTGTCATAACACTATAATTGCGACATGTACAGTCGCAGACCAACTCAAACACCGTGTCTTTTCAAAGCTAATGGCAAGGTGTACTTAGAGAGCTGCCTCTCAAAAGCATGGATGGGTTACTCTTAAAGAGAAAATGTGGTGAAGAGCGCACAGAGAGCACAGCACAAAGCACTTTTGTGTGACTGCGAGTTACAAAGTTACACAGTGAGAGGCAACCTGAGGCTGAAGTCCTTGGGGCTGGGGGAGTGGTGGTGCAGTGGACAGTGATAGAGTTGTAAGCGAGGTTAAAAGGGGTAAAAGAGAGGGAGGAAGAGGCAGTTGATAGAGGTGGTGAAGTGCAGTGAGGTGAGGTTTAAAACAGATAACATTAAATCATTCTCAGCGACCCGTCCTTTAACTCTGTGCTCCTTTGAGAATAGTTAAAGTCCAGAGCGTGACCTGCTCTTAAAACGTTTTCATAACCATTACATAACCAAGGGTCAACCATTAAAAAGAAAAATAACGACAGGTATTTTACTGCCAGCACAGAGAAATGCACAATACCCTGTATCATTATCTGGGAAAGCTGTGCTGTACTTCACTGGCTAGTCATTAACCTGAAATGCTTAACAGGTGCCTGCGGAAACTATGTGTGGATGGTGAGGTAGGTGAGGCTCTTTGACTCACCTACCAACAGTGGCCACTTGTACATGCTTGAATTTCCATTCAAGCATGTACAAGTGAGTGATCTCTTTCCTTAACAACCAAAACGTGGATCAAGGGAAACTATGATGAAAGTGGGAGAAGCTATGCAAGAATTTGAACAGGCAAATTTCACCCAAGGCAGAAATCCAGCTCCTATCAGAAATAAAACACAAAGAATTACAGGGGTCTGTTTCATAAGGGAGTGTTACGAGAATGTTTGGTGTGCGCACATGGGTGAATGTGTGCCTTTTCTTGCATTCCTGCCTGACTGGACAGATGCATCGAAGGAGAAAGGGAACTTAGAGAGAGAAAGAAAGCTCTGAGGCTCAGATGAACAGTTTTTGTGCGGAGGCCAGGTGGCAGATTGCTGGAGTTGGGAGTTGAAAGCAGGAGAAGACCACTGATCTACTGTACAGTACACTGCTGCAGGAGATGGATAGCACCCCTCTCTTCTATTTTCTCCCTCTCTGTGTTTCTCTCCTCCATGCCTGTGAGCGAGTGATGCATCAGGGTCAGGCGTGGTTGGGTGTTGGGAGGATCAGAGCGGCCGACGCCCACTCACCAGGGCTCTAGACACATGAGGTCAGAAAAGAATATGGAAGAAGAGGGAGGGAGTGATGAGGAAAGAATGCCAAAAAAAAGAATGAAAAAAAAAACAAACTATCCGCCAAGATACAAGAACTGAGCATCTCACTAAAAATTCAACATGTCTGGTATTAATGTATTTTTAGCTCATCTTTTTTTCCATTATACAGGAGTATAGAATATTTATCATATGTACAAGTTAAGTGTGTGAAGTCTGACAGCTAATAGCAGAAACCTTTAACCTTTCCCACAGAGCTCTCAAACCTACAACCATGCTCCACTGCAGGACATCGCCACGTTCGCCTCACCTGCAGTCATATGCATACATTTGCATACCTGCTCTCATCATCTTGCATAATCCAATAACAAACGAATGACGAGGGCTTCACTTTCAGGTATCAGTAGTTGTCTGTCAAGAGAAAACTTCAGGTGCATTGCATCCATTTGCATTTCTGATGAGCTCTGGGGCATCTGGCAGGGCAAGTAGTTCATATTTTGTTTATGAGAGCGCATGCGTGTCGTAAATTCTCACCTGGGATCCAGCTGTTCACTCTGCTCGCTTTGTTTCCCCCCGACCTCTCTCATGTGCAGCTATACATTATTTCAGTCTTGACATGACTGGAGATCCTTCTGTTTCACTCATGTCTGTTTTAGCCAGTTTCTGAAATGATGAGTTGTTGTATACTCCGTAAAACCATGGAATGTGTGGTCCTCTCAGATGATTTGATTCGCACGTATGGCCCACGATCATATACAATATTAACACAAATAAAATCAAAAATGTTATAATTCTACAATTCAAAGCCATTTCAGTATGATTGGAGTCAGTAACGATTTCATATATATTCACCTCAAAGTCAAGAAAGAAATTGCTTGAAAGCGCAGAAACAAAGAGTATTGGTACTTTCGGGAAAATGCAGTGGCTCCTGGCTGTTTTTAGAAGTTATTGTGTAAACTGATGGCATGCATGATCTTTCTTTCACTGACTCTCGAGTCTTCTTGCCCTGGCCACTGAAAGGACAGCAGCGCGCACTGTCTCTCTGGGGAGCAACCAAAAGACAAAAGGAAGAAGTGGTGGAAAAGATTTAGCAGGAGAGATTAAAATCTCAGAGGGTGTGCGAGAAAACGACCCCTTTGCTGTTCAATTTAACCAAGCTCAGTGGGGAACTTTATTATTTATATTCTTATTTACGGCAGCTTTGACATTTTTATCTCCGTTCCCACCGGCCAGGCACAGTCAGAGCACTGCTGTCGACCTTGGAGGAAGAATTCTTCTAAACTAAACTTTTCCTATCTAAAATCACAACTTTGCGATTTTTGTGTTTCTGTTTTTGTGATGCCAAGACAAGACAGCGATCTGCTGAGCGTTTGCGCATTCCAATGAGAGCGGAAGAGCTTATTTCATAGTTGAATCACAAATATTTTATATTGTCATAGGACAGCGAGCGTCAGAGATGAGGATCACTATTGTCCTCTCCATTGTGTGTCTCAGCTATTGTCATCAGCCACTAATTAGTAAATAAGAGCTGTTGACACGCCGCTGCACAGTGCTAATTAACACAAGAGGTGTTAAGCCACAAGAGACGCAGCCACGGCTGTATTGTGGAGGTGGGTGGTGAGATAGCAAAATGGCTGTGCAGATGCATGTGTGCTTGAACAGAGAGAGAGAGGGGGTATTTGTGCATGCAGAAATAGCACATCTCCTCTGACTGGATGCTATGACAATGGAGGATGTAATGTTCCTCTTGTAATGCTCAAATGCACGTATGAGCTTCAGTCAGAAAGCTTATGAGATTCACAAGACAAAGCTTTATGAGATGGTGGCGATGTGACTTTAGAGAAGAAGCTCTGATTGAGACAATAACTTGTAAGCTGCGCCTGCTGGCACCATGTTAGAAATGAATGCCTCTAGGGTAAGGAGACTGGATTGTATTGGGGACAAGGGAGGGGTGAGGAAGAGGAGGGAGGGAGATAGGGAATCTGTCAGGTATAGAAGAGAAGCAAAACAATAGTGCGAATGAGGAACAGGGCTGCCTGGGAGTTGACAGAAAGACATCAGTCCTTGGTGACAAGGACAGAAACCCTTATCAATGAGCTGCACTCTGCAGGGCCAGCAGAGACAGAAGGGAGGGGAGGCGCTGAGCTGCAAAGAGTTTGTTTTCCACCGATGAAAATCCACTAAAGACTCTGCCATGCCTCAACGGTGTGGATTTACTCTGGATTTGTAGTTTGTCCAAACACTCACCTCACAGCAATACCATGACATGTTGAATTTGGGCTGTTATTTCTCTAACTGAGAAGGAACTGAAATACCTGTCATCAAAAGCAGCTGTTTATTTATTTATTTTTTTACATGTAAGTGAATGAAAGACATTTGCACAAATTATAATAGTCAGTGTGTACACCAGATCATCCTACATCATATTTACCAGAGCTATAAAATAAAAAGGAACACAATTAACAACAGATCAAGGGATGGTAAAAATAACTCTTAGCTGCAGACCTAACTGACACCTGTTCAGATCAATTCAGGCCTTTTCTATATATCTTTTTTTTTTTTTTACAACTTTAATTTAAAATCACCTCTGCAGGGGTTAACAGCTCTACAAGCCTGAGTGACTCATCCCTAATTCATCAGGCTTTGATGAAGAAAATATTTTTGACTAATAAAAGTAAATAAATTGAATGACAGGTTTAGCATATTTTTAAATAGCTGTAGTCGTGGAGGAATTTCTTTCATTTTGACATCCATATGTATCCAGATCCTCATTGTTGCAGTGAGAAGGAAAAATGGTAGCATGAGAACTGTAGACCAAGTCACAGAGCTCCACGCCGGCCGTGATCAGTATTCTGGATAGGTCCTAGGCCACTAAACTGAAGAACAGTCAGCAACTGCCTGTAATCTGCTGTGAAAGCTGAGTCCTATGAAGAAAACATCTCAAGCGTTCAGCTGGCGACGGCTGTCTGCTCCTTTTGCTAAAGTCAATCTCCCGCTTCACTCTCCTCTCCTGCTCTGATGGATGTGTGTGTGTGTGTGTATCACAAAGAAACACAAGCACACACCTACACACGGACAGATGGAAACACACGCTCAAACACGGAAAATTCAGTGAGTCATCCATGCAGGGCTTGTGCCCACAAGGTTGCCAGTGTGAGGGGGGCAGGTAGATGTTGGGGGAGGGGAGAGGCTTGAGTTGCTCTGCCTGATAATTTCCTGTTTTACTTTCAAGCTCCTGTGAGCAGGTGATTGATCAATCAGAAGATGACTAGGAACAATAACAATCAGAAACCAGGCATGTGGACACATTTGGTGAGATTTCTCTACTGTACAGATTAATGATCAGCTTTCACCTGAGCATGTTTATATAGTTCGGCCGATGAGAAGGGGTCAAACTGGTGATTTCTTAAAAACTGCAACACGGTGCCCTGATCTCCAGTGATGATAAAATTGTTTCTAATCAACGATATCTGTTGACTTTTAGTTGGATTTAAAGGAATTTTCTGTTGTTCTTCTCACAACCTTGGACTTTTTTCCTTTTTTTTTTTTACTAACAGTAAAGTGTTGCTCCTACAAGTTGTGATGGTGTATCATGACATTTTACTGTCAGTTGCAGAGTTCTGTCGCAGTATTGTTACAACAGGTTGCACCCAAACATTCAGTTGAGCCATACTATCTAAACCACACATCTGTTAATTGTTTATTTGTGTACTTATTGTGTGTAATGCGTTTTATCTGTTAATCAAATTCTGTTTGAACAAACCCCAGTTGATTTGTGTGCACTGTCTCTAATGACAAGAGAAAAAAAATGTGTATCACAATACTTTGTCCAGATGAGCCTCAATTAACAATACAATGAAAACAATTGTGAAATATTACTTATAATATGTACTGATATAATAAAAAATGCACAACTACAATACAAAATGTAAGTTCTGAACCAGGATCTCATTCTGCACATTGTAATGGATGTCTATGACAGAAAGAGAGAGAGAGAGAGAGAGAGAGACAGCAAAATAAAACAAAAACTATTTGCATGTTTGATTGTAATTTGTGCAAACCAACCCTTTAAACCTTTCTACTTTCTCCAGGAGAAAAAACATTGTTTGCCATCAGCAAGTTGCTTGAACGGCTTAATCAGCTGTAGAACCAGTCAAACTCTTGTGAGTCAGGCAGTGACAGCGCACAGGAAAGAGAGGATGAAACAAAAGGTGTCTGAATGAGGAATTCAACCTGAGTTGCAACTCGAGCATAAATGTGGTTATGGGAGGAGAGTGCCTGTCACAAACCCACCTACTCTACAAATGTGTGAGTCTTGTTTAGTTGTGTGTGATTGCAGCAAACCCATCTGTTCTCTCATATCTACTGTACCTGCCATGCAGTTTGCTCAAAGGAGTCCATGCATCAATAAAACAGTAATAATAAATAAATGGCTCACCACCTAGAGTCTGTATTGATGGATTTGAAAGTTTAACCACCCAGGCGGTAATAACGAAGGGCTGAGTGTTGTGTGTCATTTGGGCATTTTTTCTGCTGCCATACACTGGACAGAGATTCTGTCAGAATTCTCCAGTGAGGCAGTGAAATGAGGGTTTTAGTCTGTTGTCAAAGACACAGAGACATAAACATACAGAGAAAAACATACATGCAGGGACAGAATGTACAAACCATGACAGAGAGCTATAGAATCGATGCTGCCTGGTCGGTGCGATCGTGTGTGCGAGTGTGTGAGGTGCTGGCTGACAGAGTGTGTCGGAGAAACCCAGAGGAGACTGGTAAGACAGCTGGATGGAGTGGAGGCTACTGTCTTACATTCACAGTACAGCAGCGAGCAGCTGGCCACCTCTTCTCTCTCTCTGTCTCACACACACATGCTGGCAAAGAAAAAGTATGTATGCACAGACAAGCAGAGTGATACAAGCTGAGGGAAGGGAAAACCCAAGAGTCTGGTGTGAGATTTGAGTACAAGTGATGTCCCTCACAGTGAACACAAATTGGTACTGAAATACAGTGCCACCCTTTAGCCTGCTTCCTAAGTCAGAGTCACACAGGTGAAGCCAAACAGCTGGGAAGATGGAGGAGACAGCAAGGACAGACAGAAGAAGAAGGGAAAAAATTGAGTCAGTCTTCCTGAGAAACTGATTCCGACATGAAAGCGGTACAGCGTCACACCGCATTAAGGTGGATATAGATTGAAGAGGACGTGCATACCAATATTCTAAACAAAAACTGCCTTCCCTGTGGGCTTGTGCATGGGGCCTCTGCAGACCTGACAAAACACCCCACCCACAAGTGAAATCAGCAAATTGTATGCTCTCACCTGTCATGCCGACATCAAAGGCAATTTCCTGTGTTCATGCTGTCTGAAACAATCGCTTTTAGTTTCAGTAGCGAGGCAAACTGAGGGTGAGTGTCACCTGTTCTTTGCCTTTTTTTCTGCTACCATATGCTGCCCTTCTCATCAGTTGAAAGGGATAACTTTAAAGTTATGTAATCAAGCAGCATAGTGGAGGGAGTTATTTTGGGCATCCAGGGCTCTGGGAGTACAAGTCCAGTTTATTTCCTGTTTAGAGGATGGTAGGTGACTGACAGATGGAGGCTTGGATGTTCCTTAAACTCTCGGTTGAGTCAACATTATAAAACATGAGCAACTGCTACAGAGAATACTTAGTTCTTTGATTAAAACAAAACAAAATATAACAAAAAAGCTTGTGTACAGATAAATTAAGGAGATAAAACAGTAAGCTAAAGTCACAGACTACTCTTTTTATACTTTGATTTTCCTTTTAAAACACTTTACTGTTAGATTCTGGGTAAACTTAGCATAAATGTATATAAAAAAAAGAGCAGCAGTTCAGTATAGTTCTGATTCACAACCACTAACTAGCATTCTTGCACATGGACATGGCAGTATTTAGATCCATTTCCCATACAGACCTGACAATAAAAGGCAGAAATAATCAATGGCTAGAACATAACCCTATCCCAGTGTTAAATTACCCAAGAGATGCCCATGCTGCTATAAGGAACACTCAGGTTATCATTAAGAAAAGCCCTTCAAATGCTAATTTACACTTCTGGAACACATGACTCTGCCCACCTCATTTCTCTGTTAGGGCTACGGTGTGTTCACAAAAGTGAGGCACATTTAAAAAGCACACTGAAAAATTACATAATCTCACAGAGCTTTTTGCAGCCTCCTTTGATATCTAGCTGCTCAGACAAGGGCACTTTCCTCTTCTCCCATGTATCTAATTAGCAGCGGCCGGTTCCTGCGGTGGGAACTGTGAGGTGGTCTCACTATTGTCATTAATCCTCCAGTCCTCCTGCAGAAAAGCACTGGACTTAACAGACCCAGCGGGGTCACAGGTCAGCTGCTGATAGCCACCCCCAAACCCACATACGCACGCACACACACAATCATGTCATGTGCAGACATGCAAACACACACGTACGCACACTCGCAAAACAGCATCTGGTCAACCGCAAGGTGAGTCAGGCCTGTTGTTGGCTGTGTGCTGGCTGGTGTCTGCTTTTAGACCGATGTGAAACAGAGCAGCCCACTTGTTTGTTGAACAAGACCCTGACAGGACGTAAAAAAAAATTACAACCATGTAAGCACTCACTCATATACACACTTTCCTTTACATTAAATGCATGTGTGCTAACGGAGTGCTATTTTGGGTCTAAACTCATTCAGATCTCCTCGCTAACACTTTTTACTGTGGCATCTGAACATCACACTTTTCCTGCATCAACAAAATGGTGCCATTCAACATAATCTGCATGACATGATGCTTCCTCCAAAACATTTTAGCCCCTGCAAATTAGCATTAGCATATGAGAGTAATTTGTAAGATGTAAGACAGGAAATAGATGCTTCACTACTTTTAAAGTTTCAAAAAGAAGTATTCCATCATATGAACACAAAGTCTACTCTGATAAAACTCATGCAGGGAGGAAAGAAAAGCTCATAACTGCTTATTACTGTAGTCAGATATCTTGAATTCTTAGCCCTTGACTCGTGCAATAAAAGCTCTGCCATGTCTGAGACACAATCCGAAAAGAATCATCAAGAAATTTCTGTGTACATCTTGGCCTCTGGCCAAAAATTAGAGCTTCAGCACAAATGGGTGTGTGAGCAATAATGGATAGATAAGCAGTGTGTGAACACTGTGTGAACACTCCACCAGAAGCATAATTCAGGTATAAATCTCTGGTTTATGTGGCGCATAAAGGGCAGGTTGCAAAATGAGAATTTGAGGCAAGTATCTGATTCTGTGATGCAGAGACTGAGCTGGAGGGCTGAGGCAAGGCAGTCACTTTGCTGTGCATCTGGATATTGCAAAGAGACAGAAATGGAGAAATAGAAAGAGGGGGGAGAGGGGAAGTGCAGGTGAGGTTGGACGGACAGACAGAAAAAGAAGGAGTGGGGCATGAAATGAAGGAATGCTGACAGTAAGGGAGACTGAGGGGAGGGATAGATGGAGGTAAAAAAAAAAGTGGTCAGAAACACTGGAGGGTAATATTGCAGAAGTATGTTGAGTTATGGCCAGAATATACTAAGCAGGAGCCAGTATTTTCTTTAACTGTGTGTGTGCGTGTGTGTGTGTTTGAGACAGCAGAGCCTGAGGCTGTACCTGCTGAGAACAGTTAGACTGGGAACCAGACGGCTTTCTGGAGACAGTTCAGCACTGGGAGAGAGATACTTGTGTATAAACCTCAGACGCCATGCATCAGATTTGCAGCACATATTAACAGTCAGGATACAACATGAATGCAGTTTTCTCACACAGAGCAAACATATACACAGCATAACATTAGACTTTAGGCTTTGACCGATCATACTTTAATATTTGTGTCAAGTGCTTACATGTAAAAATCCCATCTACTCTATGTCAAGCAGCTTGGAGAGGGATAAAGAAAAGGAAAGGAGATGGAACAGGAGGAGCAGATGGTGTTTTTGAATGTGGGACTATGTGTGCATGCATGTGTGTGTACGAGTCCGTGTGACCAAAAATTCCTGAGGAGGGTCACCAGATCTGCAAATGCATTATTAAAAACTTGTCGCATTAACACCTGTCACATGGCTACAGCTAGAGAGCCGGTGCTCTCTGCGTAATGGACAATTAGAGAAAAATTAAATACTATGAAGTGACACAATGGCTCTAAGTAAGTGATACAGTGTTTGAAGTGAAGTGTTTAAAATTAGCAACCAGAGAGCTTTAATTCGAAATTCGAACACCAATAATAAATCATGACAGACACAGCACTTCTACAGTATCATAAACTCTTTGACCTAATCCTTATTAACATCTCTACTTAGTTGTCCAACTTTGGGAAATAAGTGCATGTAATGTCCATTTGATGAAGCATATCTATCACAGATTTGGCCCAGTCCTCTAAAATACCATAATCAATTATACATGGGTGCTGCCAGCAGGCTGAGTGCGAGTCTTTCCATTCCCAATTCAGCAGCTGGGTTTGTCTGTGTGTGGTTTGTCTGACAGACAGGTTGAAATGCAACTAAGTGGTGCTCTGCAACATGCCGCCTATCACAATTCCTATAGAACATTTGATTAAAGCTAGAGTTTTAGACAGTTCACTGTGCAAACAACTTCATAATACTTTTGGTTTTGTCTTTAAATAACTTAGACATGACAGTTCTGTCAGACTGTACTAAAGGACAATGAGGTAATTGCTACCGTCAACAAGCATCACTCAAAACCAGAGTAAAAGCCAGAGGATCATCAGTGTCAGGAGGATTCATCCTCTGGGTGCAACGTATATTGTCCCAGTTACAGGTTGTCATTTTTTGTTTAGATTTTTTTGCAGAAGTTGCAAGAAAGCAGGCCCCATCTAAGCTGAACTGGTCAGCACATAAATGTAAGAGAGAAGAGATGAACGTCCGAGAGTGATGTGTTGCGGACAACAGTTATCAGGACAAAAGAAACATAAAGCAAACATTTTGCCACTGGTGGAAAAGTCCTCTGGGGATCATGAATGTCTGTGCAAAAGGAAATGGCAATCCATGCAGTAGTTGTTGAGATACTCCAGTCACGGATGGTCAGACAGACCAACATTGCCAGGACATGCACAACAGCTCAGTTTTCTCTATAGTGAAGATATATTGTTGCCATTCATCTAAATCAACTTTTACCTGTTAATTTTGCAAGGAATATGGTGCACTCCATGGTAGATTTGTCACGCTCTCTCTACTGTTATAAAGCAAGCATCTGCTGGTGTCATCTATCGAGCCAAACCATCTCTTTCTGTCTCAAAGCACCATATGGTTCAATATAAGAATTATTTTACACAGAATCTGGGAAATGTTCCTACGAACTTTGATTTAATAGACACGACGTTATGGGCTGGCTGCCTGGACAAGGATTTTATGAGACTGTCCCCACGGTGAAATATAACAGTCACCAAATGAGATAAATGTTAGCACTAATAAAAGTCAAACTAGCTCCTTCTCTTCTTTATTTGCTGATAATGTTGTGCCAAAATCCTCCTGAAGAGGGTACAAAATGTCAGATTTGCTCTTTTGCTGTGAAGACGGAAGAGAAATCATGGGTTTATTACAACACAATGTGTGAGCAAGACAATGCAAACTGAAATGAAATACCAAGAAGAGAATAAAAGTTGACTTTAGAGTTCTTGAAAAATAATTACACACCCCTTGATTCCATTTCTTGTTATACCAATTTACCTCACCTCTGACGCTTCACTTGAAAGGACATTGGCTACTATTTTGGGTTTGGCTCTGAGACTGGAACACAGTGAGGAAGTTTCAAGTTTGAGAAACTTTCAAACTCACAACCAACAAACTCGCTCAGCAGTCGTGATGACACAGTAATTAAAAGAGCAATAACTGGACTCAAAGCCATGCGTTAGCTGCACTTGCACTTGCCATCATGTCTGCGGTATGTGGGCGGATGAATTGTGCATAGTGCTCGATGGTTTTCTTTGTTTTTGTTGTCCCTGTATCAGCTCTATTGCTTGCTTGCTTAAACTTGCAAATTTATTAACTTCAAACTGCACAAGAGACAGAGTGAATTTTTTTTCAGGATATTCAAGTTAATATCTGTCAAAACAAGAATGTTGTTTCAGTGTTTCAGATTTCAGACTTCAACTATTCATTAATTTCCTCTGGCTCAGAGTAGACACAAGCAACCCAGACCAATCATCTGATACAATGTACTAATAAGCCAAGCATGTCAAGGCATTTACATTTTCTGACATCAGGCTCCGCTGGGCAGACATGAATTCGCACCAACATTTTTTTATAGCCCAAACTGAGGTTTTGAGAGCTTGCGGTACGCAGCTTTTTCTGTAATGTCACTGTAAATGGGTCCCTGTGGGCTCACTCATCACCCAATAGCTGACAAAGGATTCTTCTAAACAATGCACATGGTGGGTGTCTGGTCATTTCTAGTGTTACAGGGCATGAATTAATGAGTAAAGCATTGAAAAACCTACAAATGACCAATCATGCACTGCGAGAGCTGTTTGCATGCAGCGGAATAAAGTGTCCCGGCCCTGCTGAGACCTATTAATGGTGTCAGTTTGGTCAAAATCTGAATCTAAACTTTCTCAAATCAGGAACTTTGGCCATTAAAATTGTTAGTATGGGAACTTTTGTGCCACTTGAGACTAAAACAAAACATCGAAAAGTTTGAAAAATACTTTACCTTTGTATCTTATATTGCTGATTTATGCTGTATGTTTTATTCGTCACCCAAATGAATTCCATTGTTTGTATCCTTCCTTCAGGTCATAGACACAGCTGCCCTCTTACTACTAGCAGAAACATTACTAAGTGAGCTACAGTTACTTTCAATACTTTGGGTAATCACTCATTTTGAATGCCAACATAACAGAGCTATATACAATAAAACGGTTATTCTGCTGTAGGATGAGGGATCATTCCTTTCTTGGTGCATTTTTCCTACTAGTGGAAAGTGGTGGAATCTGGGAGGATCAATAAAAAAAATGTGTGAGAACCGATGATTCTGCCAAATCCTAATTCCTGGGAACTCCCCCATCAGGCCTTGCAGTCCCACTCCCAACCAAATACTGGTTGAAATGCACACTTTTTGTGTTTAGTAATGTTGTGTTTGCACTTACTTCCGTGTTTGCAGCAAGTGTGCACTGAAAAAACAAACCAAAAAAAAAAAGCAAGCATTTGAAAACTACTCATCCATGCCCAACAAGTGTCAGACCATCAGTCACTCAATTTTCAAAAAAACATCCATTAAAGTATCTATCTCCATGGCAACACTGTTTGTCACAGCTACATCAAGGACACCCAACAATGTATACCAACTTTAATTTGAGTTATAAGGCTCTGAGAAAGTTGGCTGCCAGCTAAAAGGACAGCAATTTCAAGCTTCCCAGCAAGGATGGGATCAGGATCTGTCTCACTTTCAAAACCCTCCCCGCTCTGTCCCTGAACCCTGGGGTAAAGGAGAAAACTATGTGATCGCCCTCAGCCATGAATGATTCAAGAGCTCACACTGACTTGGATTTCTGAGTCTGCAGTACTTGCAAACAGCCTAGGGGAGAAATGAGGACTCACAACAGCCATTTTTTTTTTACGTCATTAAAATGTTTGCAAATGCTGCTACCTTTGAGACGTACAGCACTTACTTCATTTTGATTTTTGAGTTCTTGGACATGAAGTCTGAAATGCCTTATTCATTATTGCCTGAAAACATAACCTTGACTCATTAGTAATGTTTCTCCTTTATCACTGTGAATGAGCTCTGCTTGTATATATCCAGTTCTGAGTTATGAGAAATTCCCTTGCTTCTTCCAGATAATGTAATCCCCCGCAGCACCCAGCATGGAGATTAATCTGTCAGTTCTCACTATATTAACCAGCACCTGAATATGCAAGAGATGGAATGAATGGAGACTGAACAGGAGCTGCAGAGACATCTTGGTAGAGCATCTCCGCAATGCTGCATGGAAGAATCCCTGACCACTTGGCCTCCCCCCAGGTGAGCCTTTAGGCCGTGAGTGCTTGTCAAAATGGATACTGCTGTTTCTGCTGTTAGCCCAGACTCATACAGAGCATTTGGTGTCCCTGCTGGACAGGAGGCAACAGACACTTTAGACATGGGTGAGCAAGAGTTATCATGCAGGAACTGCGTGTTCTGCTACGCGGTCAAAACACTAGAACGGACAAGTTCTTTGAACTTAACCCATTTCAGACATGGAATCTGAAGCGTTGTTGCTGGCTTCATCTATGTGTTCCAGTGATGGCTTTTGGGCTTATGTTCCATGATGGCTTCTGTTTCCATAATGGCTCTCTTCAAACATTACACATTACATTACACATTATTATGGATAGAGATGCAATGTTTGCATAATATTTGACATCTATGTAACACTATGAGAGGAAGCAGTGGCACTGATATCAAGGAAGAAGGGTGTTTTCTGTTGTCTCACAGGTCGCATTATGTGGTGGATTTGTAAATCTAGTCTGTAGTTAATCTCCTGATGAATCCTCCAATTGTTTGGTTTTACACATTCCATACTACAGCCCATCGGCACAGATGTCCTATTCTAAAGTTATTCTTTAGAGAGAATGCAGAGAGGAATTTCCATGGACCAGGACAGCTATTGTAGCTATACCCCTGGGTTGCATTTATCTCCTCATCCTCTGCCTCTCTCTGCCTCTCTCTGTCTCTCCAGTGCAGTTTTCTGAGGGAAGAGTGTGCTCCTGCTGCACTGGACTTGTGTTATTCCATGTTTAGGTGGCACTTGCTGACACAGCTAAAACCGCAGCATGCAAGGCGCCTACGGAAAGGTGAGCCTCAGGTTGCATCAAAGAACAGAGAGTTTAAGGCTGGATAAAAAGATAAGCAGCAGAAAGCTTTTGCAGATAAGGAGGGAAAAAAGAGCGTTTAAAGGTTTAGGGGAGCTTTATTTTTCCAGGTTTGTGAATGTGTGAAAGAACGCTCTCTTTTTTTAGGAACTACATTTCTCTGTAACTTATTTCCTTATATAAACTGTTTTGAGATCCTTTGGGCACTGATGCCCAATTTAGCTGTTACTGCACTTCACCAACTGGCATATCCAGCTTACAAAACTAAGCAAATATGAGTGAAAGCAGAAGCCTCAGGAAGATAAAACGGCCACATTTCTTTCTGTGGCAGCCTTATTTTGAAAGGGCTCACAGCTGACTGGAAGAAAGCTAGCGCACCTGGTTCCTGATGTGACTTTTGTTGAACAGCAGGCATGTATATCTTCATCCTACCAGAGGGTTTTATGCACCAACATCATAACACAAGTTTGAGGATCCACGGCTTTGGAGTGCCACTCCAGCCTTCAAAGCATCATCTCCATGTAAGTTAACAATACTGAGCATCTTCCACTTATCTTTGAATCTCTCTGTTGAATTTTCCATTATAAATACAGGTTAACCAACAAACCTCCCCTTTCACACTTTCTAAAAACATTCACACCTTACAGGGCTGCTTGGATCCCTGCTACTCTAGTGGATTTCATGTGTTTGGCTTGCTGTTATTTATTGTATATACTTCCCCAGGAAAGCATCTTACCTAATGGCCTCCCTTGTCTTTGTACAGAGCCACTGTCTAACTTCTACATTTTATGTCAGGTTTATGTGCATAACCCCCTGCTGACAAACTAATGGATGAGACGTTGTCTCTTTCTGCCCAAGCTGATGGTCTGTCTTGAAAGGAGGACTAAGCCAGCAGGTTGGTGAAATGAAGATAATGGCCATTATCTCCTCACCACTTGTGTAATTGTCAGAGAGCCCCCTCCAGCCTCCCCTGACAGGTGTACTTGCCCCCCCTCCCCTCCCCTGCTGCTCCTGGCTGAGCTGTGCTTTACATAGTGTTGTTGCATCAGTGAGTGAGAAAGTTTTTGGGAGTTGTGGTGTTGCAGCAGATAATTTGAAATCGACCCTTCTAGAGCTCAATACGGAGCATGTCATTTTTAGAAATGAGGTGGTTTCTATTCATATGCAGACTGTGCTCTTTTTGATGCCTCACTACAGTGACAAAGCTAGAGGGACTATCAACAACAGTAAGGAGAATCCGCTGCCCTGCTGTGAGGGATAAATGTGTGTGTGCGCTGAAGATGTGCTCCTCAAAACGGAAAATGAATCATTCAAATAGGAGGAGCTTAATTTAAGTGTTTCAAAGCTAATTCTTCTATTGTTCTTTGGAGGGATGCAGTTGTAACAGTATCAAGTCCTGTTGCTAGGAGACACCAGTCGTGGTCCAGAGATAGCAAGCAGGCGAAGTAAGTGATGAGTGCTGGCACTGACTTCAGACCAGTATCACCAGCGGTGTGAAGGAGCAACAGAAAGATTTGACGGATGGAGCGAAAGTATGCAGAACAAGGCTATGGAAAATCTTCAGTGATACGAAACAATAAAAATAATGAGGAGAATAAGCAGATTCAAATTCCTCAGTGGCAGTTCAATGTACCTTTGTGCTTCACATAAATAGTACTCTACCTTTGGAATTTGAACTTCAGCAACCCAGACAAGCATCTCCTCCCCTGATGCACCACCGCTCGATAAATCCTTCACATACGGCAATCAAATAAGCATGAATTATTCAGTGTTTCCAAACAAGTCACACATAATCATTTAATGACTTTCTTCCCTATCTTTTTGCTCCATATGCTTGAATGAAGATAACTTCCTGTCTATGGGAAAACTTGGCCGGTTTGTCTTTGAACACAAATGCATCACTTATCTGAGCCTGGACGCCTTGATTGTTCAGCTGTTAGACTGATGGATTTTCCTGGGATTTTAATGAAAAACAAACAGAGATTAATGGAATTATGAGATTAGTAGGATCTCTAAACTGTAAACATTTGAGACAATTAGTTTGTTACAAAGCAGCTACAGCATCTGTCTAAACATCAGCTGACCAGCAAACATATGGTTTTCTCTGCCAGCGCTCATCCCATTTGTCACTCAGTGACTGGTTCGGATTCCGGGAGAAAACAAAAGAAACGCACTTATCTTTGGTGCTCTATATATCATAACCAAACAAAAACATGACAAGGTTTTTTGCAGGAGTGATTTAGCTGTTGGTCTAATACAAAGAAAGAAGAACAAAACAAAGACTAGACAGACTCTGCGGAGGAGAAATTCAGCGGGTCCAGTAAATATTCTCCTGTTACATTATGAATTTACTGGATTCATAAAAAAGATTCAGAGCATATTATAGCTGAATAATGCCAGCATTTGCACTGGCATAAAAATATAACACAAATATACCTGGTTTACAATACCTGGTTTGTCATTCAAATAATATTAACTGGTAGTTCATGCAAAGCAACAGCTGCTACATTTGGCCGTTAATGTGTTATTTTTTCCAGCTCGCCTAATGACCCCATGTTTCCTACCTGAATACACCGTCTGTGACATTTTGAGGAGCAAAAACTAGATGTGAAAAACATAAAACATGAAGCAACTTGTAAACACGTGAATTAAAATGTACCTTCCCTGCTCCATGTCGTTTGTCTCAATCCGTTGTCTGCTGTTCCTTTCTGTGCGTTATTTTTTCTTTATTCGTTTCATTATTTATTGTATTCAGTAGGGACTGTATAGCTAACCACCATGTGCTAAGCAGTGGCATTATTTATTCTATGTACTGTACAATTATCCATATTTAATGTGTTGTGTATGTGGTGAGACATAGGGGGGTGGTAGCGGTTAGGTCAACACCCAACTAAGAGCAACCTAAGAAGCCAGACGCCACCTTGGGAATCATTCTGACGTGCTTTAGTGCATCCTTGGTTAAGTGTGTCCTTTGTAGTTTATTTATATCTCCTTTGGAATTTTTGAATTTTACTTATTTCACTAATTTTGCTTATCTGATGAAATGCTATTATAAACACTAAAGTGATGTTTTTTTTTCTGGGGTTGTGTTGTGAGGAACCTGCGAGAAAGAGCAACTCTTTCTGCTCTCCTCAGACGCTGCAGAAAACCTTTTCTTCTCCACTAACTCAAAATCAAAGCACAGGAGCAAAACAAAAATTAGAAAACTAGCAGATTTGCAAAGGTGGAGCAACTCAAACATTACATGAGCGTTTTGAATTAACGGTAAACGGGCACGGCAAAAAAAGAAAAGAAATTTTGACAACAGCAGCAGGCATCTTGGCAGCTGGAGAATGTTGCTGCTAATTAAGTGGAGGTGTCAGGGATGCCACTGTTCCTTCAGTCTCAACCAAACACTCCCAGCCAAACACCGTTGAGTCTTGCTGCCTACCTACTTTCCACCTGGAGAAAAAAAAAAAAAAAAAAAAAAATCAACAGAGCAACTCCGAGACACACATCAGTGCAGGTGAGTAGAGAGGGAGGGAATCCGATGTTGTGTAACACTTTTTCTTTTACAAATCAGAATGAACAAACACAATGTAAATAGTGTATCTGACTTGTCTTTGGTGTCATTAGTGTCGTGGAAAAACGATCAAGTAGGAACCCACAAATGCACAGAATATAAAGACTGGACAAAATAACGTGAACATCTTTCAATGCAGAGCAATCTGACGCAACAACCCCATCAAAGTTTTCCAGTTGGACAGATGTGCTCTGTCACAGGTGAACTGTGATGTGCTGCTGTGTAGAAATTCACAGCATTCAAAAAGCTTTATTAAATAAAAATACAAAAACAGACAAACATTTTAACACATACACATACTCAGCTTATTACTATATGCAAACCCAAAAGCTTCGAGATAGAAATGGGTTTTAAGATCGGATTTAAAGTGTCCAGAGAGAAAGTGTGACAGATTTAATTTATTATTTATGCCTTCATGAAAGATGTGGTTCTAGATGCTTGGTGACTTTGCACTGGGCTAGTTGGTGAACTACTGTGTCTGACAAGCAAACCTTAACAACCTGCCAGCCAAGAACACACCAGTGCTAGTCAGTCACAATAGCTCCCCAAGCTTCTTTTTTATTTTCCCTGAACTGTGCCCCCATGGTATTTTGTTCTGTAAATGGCACAATTTTGCAGTTTTAAATGGTGTGAAAAACAATTCTGGTGTTTCTCTGCCTTTCAAAGAAAGTTCCACAAAACTATGAAGGCAAACCTAATATTCTATGAAACAGCCAAAAGCTCAAACGATATATGCTGCAAATAAAATAGCACATTTGCCTGTATCAAGAGAAATCATTGATTCAGTGCTGTGCTCTGCTCTTTGTTTTCTCCTCAAGCCCTGAATATGTTTTTAATTCATTTTTTCAATAGCTATAAAAATAATATTGTATATAAAATGTCCTGATTTGAACACACCTTGAATATAAAACAGAGCTTCTGAGGATCAATAAAGCGTTGTGTGGACATTTCTGAGTATGCATGCAACTGTGAAGAGCTGATGTGGGGGAGGAGCTGGTAAAGATGAGGAGGCAGAGAGCCTTGGCTTGTTTATTGATAGCCTAATATGATAACTGGAGTCGCAGTATACTGTATTAATTAACAGTACAGCCAAGTGCTTTACGAAGGCTGTACTGGCTGTAATGAACTACTTGATGTTCTTGAAGACTTGACATTTCTAATCTGAAAGGCTTCTTTAGTTCTAACTGATGGGTGGGGAGTCTCAGGTGTTTAGCCTTCTGTGGGTTGTTAACACCTTGAGAGTTGACCCCACAAGAGGTTAAATACCTGGGGTTCCCCAGGAGAGGGGGTGCAATCATACTCAGGCACAGTATGAAGCAATTGTACCTACTATGAAAATGCTCTTAGAACAACTCAAAGTAGGCTGTGTCTTCCTGTTGAGGTATGATATATTCTTTTTCCACCTGTTGGTGGTGGTATGAGGGCCCAGGAATTTGAAAGACTCATAACATTAACCCAAAGGTGCCACTTGAGAAATGCAGCTACACGGCCTAACCCTGAGGGGCTATCTGTAACCTGCTGTCCTTTGTAGATAATAACAAGCTTCATCAGCCAGTCAATCAGGTATCCCATGAAGTAACGTATTTGATTAACCAGTAATTTCTCATGTAGAATGAAATGTAATTTAATATCATAGTAGCCTTTATTTAGCATTTAATTAACAAAGCTGCTAGCAGAACACCATACCTCCTGCCTGTGTGATGTGTCTTTTTAAAAGGGGCCCTGCTGATTTATGACTCAGATACTGTTGTCCAATGAAATCCTAAACTTTTTTTAATGAGTCTCTTTTTCCCCTCAACATCAAAGCTCTGTCTTATTAATTTCTGTGAGGATCTCTTATCTTATCGGTGTCAAATAAAGTTATAAAAATAGATAAGAAATGATGATAGTTTCAGCAAAGTAGTTTATGAAGACCTCCATTACAACTGAAGGAATGTCGAAGTCAAAAAAAGAACGTTCTCTATTAATATCCTGTCCCGGGAGTTTTAATTTTTCATTTTGATCAAAGTTTTTTTTTTTTTTTTTTAAAGAATAACCTTGTAATGACATTTGACATTTTATGCATTATTTGTCATTAATATCAGACGCTTTTGAAGAAAATAGTATGATCCCTTGAAATAACAGGTATAAGGCTGGTAAATGAGAGGTCTTCTATTCCTCCCTCCCTGGTAATGTAATTGCCTGTGAGATATTTAACAAAGTTTATTTTCTTATTGCAGATAGGAGACTACAGATCTGGCATTTTTCAGACCTGCAAGATGCTCTTGAAGATCAGTGAGAATGCATCATAAATCTACTTATATAACTTCCCTTTCAGATAAACAGTACTTGGGGATTTAGGTGAAGTAAGGAGCTTTCTCATTCCTTACATCTGAAGGACGATGTTGAAGCTACAGTACAGCGGGCGATAAGAGGAAGGACGGGAGGCATTTTATCAGTATTTACAAAAGGGAAGTACATACTGTGTTTGGAGATGAACATATAGATGCATTTCTAATTGGTCCACCGAAGGCACCAGGGGTGTCTGCCTGTAGTGGAGAGCTATTCAGTGCTAGCGACACTGAAATGATGGATACCGGGGCTGGCAGTGAAGATAAAAAGCACACAAAAACATGTAGGTGAGAAAGAGAGCGGGAGAGTCAGGGGAGGGAAAGCAATGATAGACGCTGTTTTGGGCAAGAAACTGAGATAAGGCAATGGATGTATATCAGTGGGAACACATTTAACGGTGAGAAATAACCACACTGAGAGCAATCCTTTGGCTGCAGAAGAGAGCATAAGCATTTGATTCTTGCAATAAAATTTAGATTCCCTGTCATACTGAGAACAACTTTTATAACAACCCTATGTGGATAACAATCATCTCAGACCCATTCAGAAGGAGCCTGACGACTGGGACGAATACAGAAGACAAAGAAACATAATTACTCGAGCAAAAACAACAGCGATGCCAAAAACAAGTTTACAAGGAACACATCATCCTCCACAAATAATGCATATACCAAACACTTTGATAAATCAGAAGCAAGATACATCAACCCTCCAAGGTACATCAAAACCTGAGCGTTGTGTAGCAGCAAGAGGCCTTTAAAATTTAAATTAGCATCTCAATCAGGCCAATTAGCAATTTTTCATCAGATGCAGAAGCGGAGGCGTATTCTTTTGATTCACTGACAGTTTGTACAATCTACGCATTGTAGCCGAGTTTTGAATTTGAATACAACAGTGTGTTATTTCCTAGTGCAAGAGGTGTAGAAAAGATAAATGATTTAAGATGATACGAAATTGTTCAGTTGGTAATTTTCAAATTTTTTGCGACAGGATCCTGCCAGTTAACGGTGGTGCAGCAAAACAGTAGCAGAAGGGGGTAGGAGGCATCTGCAGGAATCTGCTTCCAAGTTTAAACAATCTAAATCGAATAATCAGCCTTTTTTGATTTAATCATGCGGTGAATGACTAATAATGTTTCAGGGGGTACAAACTTTGGTTCAGGGAAGACAAACCAGCACATAATAAAGTACCTCCTGTCTGTTGGTTCTATGAAGTGTCAGAGCGTGGACGCTGAGGCATTTTAAAGGCCCCTATACACTGTGCCTTGCTGGTTCTTTGCATGTCTGTAGGTCTCAAAGTACTGGTTGATCTGTGTCAGAATGTATATCACTTCGAGGTATTTCAGATTGTACTAGATAAATTCAGGTTCAGCATAACAGGTTCAAACTGAGACAAGACCACAGGAATAAAGACAGGGCTGAGAACAGGTACCAACACAGGCAAGACAACTGACAGTCTGACAAAGAGACAGGGGAAGCAACGAGACTTAAATACACTGAGGGTAATTGGCAACAGGTGATCCGCACTAGATTAGGACAGACAATTAACAAAGGTGGGAAACAGACAGAAGGAAATAGACTGTGAACAGATACACAAGGAATGTGGCTTCAAAACTGAAATACTAAACCAAACCAGGAACATGAACATAAGTATCAGGACTTCAAACTAAAACAGGAAATACAGAACAAACTCAAGAAACCAAAACAGTCCAAAAAAAGTTCAGCCACCAAGGGGCTGATCACAACACCGTGATTAACCATCACATCCAGCAAACACAATGATATTAGTCCAAGAGAAGTTCAGAGATCATTTCAGTAAAAACCATAGGCCCTTTTTCAGGACATATAAAAGGAAGCGATCCTATCATCAACAGTATTTTGATCCCAGAAATTCCAAAATATGCCAGCAGCAAAAATGATGGAATGTCAGCTGGAAAAACAACAAGAATGGCTGGCCTAACCTTGTGTCCCGTCATAACACACAAACAAGAAAACGACCATGCTTTCAGACTAAAACCTGCCTGATTTTTGCACAATAGTATATTTACAGAAAACTGTAAATATATGCTCAGAGAATCAGATTGCATCCTCAAAAGCCCTTTGAACCCTTCCGCTTGGACATACACACAGATTTTAGAGAAAACAAAGCAGAGCCCAGGACTTCGCAGAGAGATGCTTCTGTATTGGAAGGGAGTGGAGATGAGATTGGCACTCGGGTGAAAAAAAAAACAGCTATTCAGTTTATCATTGCACTAACTGTTCCACTCAGATGCCATTGATCTCAGGGATGCATGGTGCTCTGGTCAAAGTACCGGTTACTGGAAATTCATTCACTGGGGGCCGGAGGAAGAAATGTGAATGTAGTTATTGTGATTTCAGTGGAAGAGAGCACTGATTATCGGTCTAACATAGACATGTTGTTGTATGAGACAACATGTAACAGTAAAGGGCAGTTCTAATAAATTCTGTCAGTATTTTAGACCTGTGTTCAGTGAGTAGAAGCCAGTGTTTTCTGGATTACTGCAGAAATCAAGACTTAACTCCAAGAGGGCAGAAACAGTTAATGCGTAAAACCAGTTTTATGGCCTTTTCACCTTATGGATGGCTCTCAGTGCCTGTTCCCTCTGGGCTGCTGTTGATTTAACAGCCTATACGGCACTAAAAAACATTCAAAGCTCAGTGAGTGCAGCTCAACAGGATACTTTCCAGGATAGTGCCTAGGAAATAGTAGAGGGTGGGGATAATTAAAATGTGAGAGACTGGTACAAAATAAAACGGCATATTCAATCAAAGACTAAAAATATTCTAATTCAAAGGAGGAACAGATGGGCTACAAAACAAACTGAATCCAGCGCATCACCAAATGTTTTTGCATGCTTTTAAAGTATACTCTGAAATGAAGAGATATAAAGAATGGTTACATGAAGGAAAGAATAAAATTGTATGGACCAGAAGATAGGTGCAGGAATTTCCTCTGCTAAGATGTGGACTACACCCTTTCACCTCTCTCCAATGGGCCAGTACATTTTCATTCCTTGTCACCTCTCTGCCCTCTTGATATTTAGTCATGACCGGTCCTTCTATTCATTGCCTATTACCTTTGAATGAGACGGATGAAACTGCATGCAGTAAATCAATGATGTGAGCCCCTGACAATTCCATTACACCAGAACTGTTTTCCCTTTCTTTGCCATTGCCATAATTTCCCTAAGCGCCTGGTGCGCCTTGTGCTTTGTTTGTCATCATTTCTGACATTTCTCTTGCATTGCATTCATTCATCAAATGAAAGTGGTAACAGCTTTTAGAGCATCAATTCCATTGTCTCTGTCATCTTAGATTATATTATTTGTCATCTTTATCTGCTTGACACAGCTCCCTTAATAAATCTATTGTTGAATATATGTGGTGCATAAACAAATCGTCCTGTTTACAGCTATCATTTTACAGCAGTGTGGAAGCATCCTGGACAAATGAAGCCCTTAGTGCAAAATCAAGCATGAAGACATTCCCTTTAGCTGCCTTTGCCAGCAGCTGAGTGGTTCTTCCTTCAAAGCTAATCACCAATCTGCCATACATACTTTATCTATACTTTATACTATATCTGTCTTGTGCTCGCTGTCACAGCAGTCTGTAGTTTTTTTTACCTTTCTGCACTCCACCACCATCTTCAGGTCCCTCAGCATGGATCCAGGAGACAGGCCCAGTGCAAATCCGTCATCAGGGAGCTCCCTATTATGCAATACATTTTCTGGTTCCTTTCACTTCCAGTCTCGAATGTCTTTCTGACTGAACTCTTTCTCATGAATAATACAAACATGAGTTGTAAGTCATAAATATCCCCTTTAAGTTCTTAGTTGCTTGTGTTTACACAAACAATCCAGTGAATTTAATTATGCCTTAATAAGAACTAGCTTTATTAACTTTCATGAATATTTTATCGCCGTCTTCCATTAATGAGAGTAATTTGAAACAGCTGGTTGAGAAAAAAGCTAAGGTATTTAACACTCACGAGGGTCCCCAACATCCTGCGTGACTGTGTCTGCTGTAATAAATAAATTAAATTAGCGTTGAGCAAGGCTGGTGGCTGACAGCTAAAACAATGCAATATCTTACACAGTTCCCATGAAGTACAGCCCAGAACAGACAACAGGAACAGAGTTTGATTTTATGAAGTAAGCTTCATTGATGATGCCCAAGAGGGGATGTGGATACCAAGGTAAACTGATATCTATTACATCCAGTTTAAAGATTTTCGCAAACATGCCTCTAACAGTTTCTAAACTTTCAGTCATTATGTATTAGCACAAAGCACAATATTAACTGTTATTGCTGCTGTTATGCAGATGACACAGGCATATTTTACTGTTTCTCTGTTGTTATTGACTGTGAGCTAACACTCCAGTTTAATGTAGGGAACAAAGCTAGAACAGTAATCTAACTTTTCAAAGGCCAGACCTTTCTGCCTAAATACAAAAAAATCTAGTGGACCCTGTTTTCCACAGATATGCACAACTATTATTGTATTGTTCTCAGGGCTCCCCAGAAACTCTACTAAATAAGTTTTAGCTTGTTCAAAACGCTGCTTTTGTGGTTGAGTTTTATGTGGTAGAGGAGAAGGGGGTTATATTGCCCTTGTCCCAGTCCTTGCACATTACCATTCAACTGTTATGTCATGCACAATTGTGCTTAATGTTGCATTCTCTTCTGGGCGACCCATGTTTTTAGTCAGACAGGTTCAATTACACCAATACAGTTTGAAAATTACAACCCCACTGGACAAACACATTACCAATTAAGCACAACAATGCCTACTCCTCATTCAAGCCCTTAGGATATTCAGTTTTTTATATGATGTATCCAATAAGCATCTCTTTGCACAAGGCTTTTTGTCATCCCTGTCCCTTCCCTTCCTCAGTGGTGTAACTACCTCAATAACCATAAAACACAGCATAGAGGCTTCATGGCCTGTGACATTAGAATATCTAGTTACAGTGTGTGAGACTTCTCATCTTCCACTGCAGCTTTTATGTTTAAAAATTCAGATTTTTTTTTTTTTTGATTTTCTGGTAAACAAACCCAGGGGAATATCTATGCTAGATACACCACCAGATGCACTGTACTTTCCTCTAACTGTGATTTTACTTTTCATTTGTTTTTTATTACTTATTTTATGTGTGGATGTAAAAAGTGATTACTCTTAATCATTGCTCTGCAGTTCCATTGCATTGCCCATTTCCCCCAGAGACTAATCATGCATGATTAGCTGATGGATTCTGAGATTGAATTAATACATTTCTAAATTTAACTCAAAAGCGCAGTTAGAAATGTCACTGTACCCTATGCTTGCATCATAATGAGCCATTCATTGCTTGTATTAAATTTGACACTTTGGAAAAACAAGGACATTCGGTTCAGTTGTAACACACATTATGAGGAATAAGTTATCTCCAAAAAACTGTTTTGTTTAATATTTCCATATGTTAGGTGCAGCAGAGCCAGGAAATCCCTGATGATGTTGTAAAGTTACAAATGCATTGAGCATTTACAGTGCACAGGATACTGGCGGTGGACACACTGACTCTTGTGGGGATTTTATAGGATATGGTTACATTTCATGGTTTGTTGGCAATATAATAAACTGAAGGTCATTTTGATTTAAAAGCTCGACCAAACATTTTATTAGTGCACAAGGTCAGTTCATTCTCAAAGGAAGAGGTATGTAATGTGTCCCTTGGTGAAGATTGTTTTTTTTTTTAACTACAGCACAGCACCTACTCCATGAAGCACAGTGCACCTACTGCTCTGTGCACTGTGCCCAAGTGAGGCAGCACCTCTATAATTTGATTGCTGAGCCTGCAAGCCCTATTGAGTGGACCTAGGTGCTCCTGGTAGAGAGATTACAAGTAACCCCGGGGCAAGACTTCACAGATCAATGTAAGCTGCTTCCCATTCTTGTGGCTTCATAATTTGCCAACCAAGTGATCAAGAGAAGTGATCCAAAACATAATCATGTTTTTACGTCTGGCCGAATGAATTTCAGTATTGATTCTCTGCACAGTGCAAGCCAGCATGAACATGTGTACATGAGGGTCCGCATTTACTATTCACAGTAAAATCAGTCTTTTAAATGGAGCTCTAAAGGATCCTGGTGTTATGTATTCATGTGCATTATAGATTGCCCTTTCAGTTCAACTCAGTTTATTAAAACAATAATTATATTAATACACTTTCACTCTCTCTGTCTTTTTCTCACACCGTGGTACACACGTTCACAACTGCCAGCAGTGTCTATACACTTGGGAGAAACACATTCATAGCACATTGTACAGAAATGCACTGGAGCCCCAACTTGTCAGAGATTTATTTCTGTAATCAATAAAACCTTAAAGCCGATTCTTTCATTGCTCTTCAGTTCTAACTTTCAGACACCAGTCTTACAAATATAAGGTAACTGAGATGCCTAAATTCCTGACACTGCAGCTGCAGACTGAGTTAACAAAAGTTTATACACAGCAGCAAAAAGACACTAAGCAATGGTAAAATTTTTGTTGACAGAACACATAAATCATCTGAAACTGGGAAATTTGGGTCAAATTGAAAACAAAGAAAATAGAGACAAATGGAATGAAACTCCACAAGCACAGACCCATAATGAGACAATGGGCACATTCAGCACAGGCATTTAAAAGGCCCTCGACCTGTCCTACACAGGAGAAAGACACTCAGAATAAAAACAGACAGTGGCCAGACACAGCCACTGAGGTGGTCATTTGTGTCTCTTTGTAGTCATTTTGAGTCTTTTGCATCTCCTTGTCGTTATTTCAGGTTCTGTGGACAGTTTGTGTAACTTTGTGATCATTTCATGTCTCTTTGTGGTAGTTTTGCAACTCTTTGTGGTTGTTTTGTGTCTCTTTGTAGCCATTTGCAGGTGGTCGTTTTGCATTTTTTATTTTTTTGTGGGCATTTGTGTCTCTTTGTTGGTCCATTTGCCTCCCTTTGTAATCATTTTGCATGTCTTTGTACTCATTTTACATCTTTTGTAATTATTATGCATCTCATCATAGTGGTTTTGTGGTCTTTTGTGTCTTTTTATAGTCATTTTATGTATCTTTGTAGTCATTTTGTATCTCTTTGTGGTTGTTTTGTGTCCCACTGGGCCTGTATCTGTCAGTAATTCAGCCTTTAATATTGCCCTGACGGCAATAATAAAGCCCCTGTGGACAGAATTTCTTAACGTGAATCTTTTAGATGAAAACACATAACATGATTAATTGTTGTGTAAAGTCAGGATTTATCACCATTTTTAAATGACTATGATGGACACACATTTCCAGTGTGTCAAAAACCTGAATGAGTCTTTGCTTTCTTTGCTCTGATAACATCTGAACTTACCATTGTAAAGAATGATGCAGAGAAATTGAATTTTGATTAATAACATGTATCTGCACATCTTCTCTGCTTAAAGCAGCAGCCAGTCAAGTAGCAATCTATAAAACACATTGTTCATACTGAACAATAAATGAGTTTCATGTATCTCCTTTTGCTGGATATGAGAAATCCATAATTTTATTGTGTCTTTGACTCTTTTGTTTTCATTATTCTCGAATACTAAAATGATATATACATATTTTCATGCACAGAACAAAAAGTACAGGCCATTAATCATCAACTCAAACCTTGTGCCTTAATCACTGCTTCTGCTGTTTGTCTGTGCCTGTGAAAGCAGCTGTCACAACGGGACAAAATGCATGAATGGATTCCCATCAGCCCTCTCTGTACACGCGCTCTGTTGGAAGGGAACGACGATCCCTGTCCCATGTTTTTCATTTTTGGAAAACATAGACAAAACTACTACTACTACTACTACTAAAATTACCCACTGTGATGTACAGACTCCAAAATTGAGCATAATGAAGCTTGTAGTGCTAAAACTGCTAAAATACAGTGATGTAAACTATAGCCAAACTAGTGTCAAACATGAAGAACAACTCTTATAGCATTTAATTTAATAACAGATACTAATTTAGTCTTTTATGAAAATTCATTTAGATGTGCTGCGGTGGTGTTTCACTGCAGGCCTCTGAGAGAAAAGCTGGTAGGTAGAAATATAAATTATAAACATTGACTGGGATCCATTTTTCCCTGAGCTCTATGAGAATAAATGTGAGTTAAAGCACTTAAATTGACTCCTCTACTCTTTTTATTTCTTGCCACAGAAGTCGGCACGGTTCAGCTGTTGGGGATTCAATCATAGCTGTTTGATATGCACATGTGTGTGTTCCCTTTTTTTACTGTCCTTCATGCTGAGAGGCTGCAGCACAATAAGGCCATCATGGCAAATGTTGAACTGCATTAATGTGATATTATCCACCCTTATGACAGACAGTGACCTGCAGGGAAACTCTGGCCTGATATCAAAAAGTTGCCCAGCGCTTAATGTCTCCAGGTAACTGAATCATGTCTTACATTGTGTACTCTGCCTTTGTAGTGTGCTGTGTGAAAACTCGCTTAATGGTTTGGAACAATGTTAATGCATTTAGAGCAGTGGGTATGAGAGGGCTGGTGACCCATAGGATGCTTTTGTAGGAGGAGGCGAGGTTTTCATGAAATGTGATGGTCCCAGGCCAGTGCTTGAAAATGAAACGAATATATTTCATAAATTAATATTATGTATGACAAAATTGGAGCAAAAATGACACATACAGACTAGATGCACTTCGATGTAGTTTTGAATCACAGCTGACGACTGTGGAACACTGAGAATTCTCAGACCAAGGTCTACAACGTGAGAACAACTCGACAATATTGACTGTCAGAGTTTTGAAGCATTTCTATTTAAATAGAAGTCTGTGCTTGTTAAGCTTGAATGTTATCCTCTTTCAACCAGCCACGACCAAGGTAAAGCACCGGTTCTTGAGTGAGTGAACTGAAACTGAGGCTGTGCTTTGCAGGTACCTTTGTTTGCACATAGGTTCAAGAGAGGTTCTGATTTAACACATTTTGATGCAAACTGCACCTGGATTTGGTGTGAAAGCCCCCAAAGGTACTCTGCTGTTCCTTCTGTCAACCTCAGCAGGCGAAGGTACAGTATTCCAGAACACTGCCTTTGATGGATATATTCAAATGAGACTACAGCACATTTTTAATTGCTGTGTAGGATTTTGCTCTGGAAAGCAAGGTATATGTCTAAGTATAGAGACACATGATTGCAGATGGGAGCACAGCACTACCAAAGGCTCTGTTGAGGAGCTAATAGTCTCTGCGGATCACAACAATTTTCCTTTCTAACTTGTTAAATGAGACCTGAAGGGTATGATGAGTGGGTGTGCAGAAGAAAGTGAGAGTTCCACACTTTGAAATTAGATAAGACTGACTGTTGACTCCTTTTGTTAAGCAAGACATAGCATTAAGGCCATAAAGTGACTGTTTCTCTTTGGTTTTCATGGCTTGGCAGGAAAAATAAAGAAATAAGAACACCAAAGAAAGAAAGTGTGAAAAGTAGAAAAATGGTATTTGGAAATGTGCTAGTGGAAATAAGTATTTATTGAAGAAATGTGGAGCAATATGAGACTTCTCGCCTTAGCACCTTATCTCAGAGGGACATAGCAATCCACTGGTTGGACAAATGTGTTGAATTATCATACAATACAATTTCGTTTAATAAAAACAGTGAAAATAGTGATATTAATGCTAATACATGTTTTTTCAGTACTTAGTTGAAAAGCAAATAAAATGCAATAGGATAAACAGGAAAGCTTTGCGTGCTTGCCAAATGAGACAGCAAAAGACAGTGATCAGGCATTTTAGAGAAGGGTTTCCCTTTTTAAGCCGATTGGCGCGAGCAGCGTGCAAAGGACATGTTAATAATACTCAGGTGGAAACACTGCAGGCTAACTGAGGTGAAGTTATTTAACAGGCTCCCTGGATTGTATTCAAATGAAAAGCAGCGTAATTTAACACATTGTGTGAGAAATAACATGCAGCTCAGTGAGTCAGCTGGAGGGTAAAATATGGATGTTGGAGGATCTCTGCATTGGCATGCTGTTTTAAAAAGCACATAAACTAAATAAACAGAGATGGTTTGTAATTGTTCTAAACTGAGTGGTAACAGTTGGATATTTCACTTTAAAATTCTTCTCATTTCCTCACACAAAGAGTAGCTATTTTTGAGAAACACCGGTTAAGATGGCACTTGATCAAGTGTTGAGAGGCTGAGTGGCTCATTTGAAATTGGAAGATCTACAGTTAAAAAAAAAAAGGGCAAACAACACACAGAGTGACACAGCATGCAAACAGAACCAGCATGCAAACAGACACAAACAATGACCCTGTTACACTTTTTTGACTCAGTTACAAAAATGCTCGGGGGTTCGGTGGGTCAGAAGGTCACAAATACAAACTTAAAGTTGAAAACTGTCTCCTGGGTTGATGATGCTTAAAATTATATTAATAATTAACCAAATAATTCCAGTCATTTTCATCCTGGTCCTTATTTTCCTAGTATTACCATCTTGACAGAATTTCAAAATTGCATTATTCACTTCACTTACAGTGTTACAGAGTTGATTGATTGAAGAATGATTAAGCAGCCTACTGCTGGGGCACCTTCATAAATTTTCCATTTAGGAGTTCCTTAAACTTGAATGAATTCTGATAATAGATTTGTTATGCTAACTCTGACTAACTGAAGTGCTCTGACGCTGCATTCACTGCAGATGTTCCCCAAATTTAAACCACCAACTGGGACCAACTGGGACCTCCTAAAAACATCGCTGTTATCTGCCAAGTCTGATTCTAACATGATTAACTGCACTTATGAAAAAGGGTACGTACTGTATCAGGTTTAGCTCATTCATGGTCCAAACCACAAATGCAAATATTTGCATGTGGATGTTTAAAACAGAAGTGAGAAGTGTTCAGTTTTTCTTCTTCCTCAGTGGTAGTTTTACTGTCATTAAAGCTGCACATTTGATATTTCTATATTAACCATGGACCAAATGACCGTGTGTTATGTGTAAGGAACTGCTCAAAGTGACAAACACACACATAATCATCACCCAACTCTACAGAAAGCCTTAGCCCTACAAAGCGTTCTGGCATCTTTCAGCTCGCTATGTTTTTACTCTATTCATTCAGGCTCACTGCTCTCATCAGCCTTTTTTTCCATCCACACCAGGCATTAGATTTATCAGAGATGTTACCTCTGTTAAATCAATGTTATGCTACCTGCCTAGCACCACATGGCAGGCAGAAAAGGCTAACAACTCATTACATAGCAACTAAAGAGCCAGATATTTCCCTGAAGGCTGGTTTGAGTTTTATACTAAAAACCTGACTCCAAATTAATGTTCATCCATGTCTGCAAGGTGTGTAAACAGGCCACAGTTTGCCATAATTTAAAAATGTTATGTAGGTGAAGATATTTTTTAAGTTTTGTGTTTACAGCTTTTTGCTCTGACCCCAGATGGCCATAAAAGCAACTAATGCAGGTTTAACTGATGTTTTGTTTTCTCTTTGGAGTCAGCCCTGCTAGTACTGGCAGCAGAGCTAGTGGTGAACAACAGAAAAATAAAAGAAAATAAAGCTCAGCAGGGAAGCACAGTGATAAAATTCACACAAAGTCACACTAGGAAGGTAAGAAAAAAATCCTGGTTTAAAAAAAAAAAAAAAAAAAAAAAAAAATCTCTCATTATAAAAACAACCAGAACAAGCTGTAAACATGAAGCATTTAATTAAGGGAGGTGGTTTACTGGTTGGACACAGACGCTTCAGTTCTTGACAGCTCAACCAGGACTGTAAGTTTTTTCTTTTTTCTTTCTTTCTTTTTTTTTTAAATTCTGCGCAAAACAATAAAAACAGAGAATAAAGTTGAATTGAGAAATAATGAATGATAAACTGGGAAGGTACCTAAACAAACAGCTTTAAACACTTTTTCCCCCCTTTTTTTCATGAATAATGTATGCTGACCACCATGGCAGATGTATTCAAGGGATAATATCCACTTGCTCGGCTCAGAGAAGCGTCTCAGTGTACTTTCAGATATGTCCAGTCTTTTTTTTGTAATGCCAGTATAAGTGTGAACTCGATCGATCTGTGTTTACTGCTCCAAGTGTCTCAAGTATTGACTTGGCTTGACTTTTTTTTTTTCTGTGAGCTGCTTGCTGAGTAAGCACAAAGTCAATGTGTCTTGTTATCTCCCTCACTGGTCCCAGAGCAAACAAAACTCTTGTATAAGTTTACAGCCATTTTAAACATTGATATATGAGAGGCCTCAGCTTCTTTCTTTGAGAGTCGCTACACGGGCTCATTAAGAGCCAGTGTTCCTGTTTTTATGGTGGCAGAAGTTGTTACTGTTTCCCGGCTTGCACTGCACTGCATGTATAGTTCAATGTAAACAGCCTTGATCAGAGGTGAAAATGAAGTGTAGGAGAAGGGAGCAGAAAACAGGAAGAGGACAAGAAACAAACAAGGAGGAGGGAGAGTAAAAACATAAAAAGCATGATGCAAAGCACAGAAGAAGTATGGAAGCATAAGTGCTGGAAACGTACCAAGAGACAACAGGCACTACCAATTAACGTGCTTCAAGAGTTACGACTCTCTTGGGGTCTCACATTGGTTTCAACCTTTTGACCGCTCATCTATAACTTAGAGACCATTAAGTGTCTCACAAATGTAAGCCTCTCATTATAATTGCCTTAAATATTCATGACTTCTTCACAATCAGCAGTAACCTTTTCAAAACGGTGGGCTGGATGTGCAGCTGTTTTCTGTCTTTCAACATCTATTGACTGGGTAACTCAGCACCTGGTGTGTCTCCAAAAGTGGGATACAGCCATTAGTGATCTTAAAGCCGTAATCCTCTCAAATGTTAGCCACTGTGAAAGGGAGCTGTGTAACTCCTTCATTCAAAACAGCAGCTAGGAATTATGGTCCGCTGGAGCACTCTAATAGTCCTTTTTCACACAGGACACTTTGACAAAGTGTAAATAAAATGATCGAAGGCTGAATTCCATTTGAATGCTTCAGTTTCAGGGTCATGGTATGGTGCATGCTCTCTCACTGTCATGGTGTCATGTCTGACTAATACACTTGAGTAGAACCTATTCATTGTCAATGATTTAATTTGACCAATACTTTAGTTATCTAACAGTTTTTCTAGTGAGCATTTTATCTTCACTGAACTACTGGCACATGTTCTGTGTTTTGATGACTCAGTGTAAGGAGAGATAGAGGAGAAAGGATGTCACTGGCAATGCAGGCACTGCACACCTCTAATATATTCCTCACTCCAATCGGTGACAGCAAACCCACGTAGACCTTTGACACAGGTGTTGCTTTTTTGTGAGTTGCTTTTTTGTGAGTAAGTTTAATTAGTTCTGTCATCTAGAAATGAGAAGTCAAAATGGGAACTGGATTTGCTTTAGATTCTTGAGCACGTGTCACATCCAAAAAGCTTCTTCAGTTAATCTTTAAGGATCTAAAAGTTTCCTTTTGACTTCCAGGTGTACTATAAATCTTCACAGAGAAAGGTTTTACAGCACTTACCGCAAGGAGGAGTAAAAATTAATTACATTTCCAGCATCTCTCATCCACAACAGCTTGCCTGTAGGATGTCTCTCTTTTAGTTGATTAATTCCCTTTAGAGCTTTGTGAAGGTGGCAGGTATGTTTTCCATCTGCAGTGTCTAATTTCAGTGACGTGCATTATGAAAGTGTGATTACTCACACCAGATCCGCTGTGGATACTTGATTAGGTCTTGAGCAACCAGCACCAGGCTGCTGCACACAAACTTCTGTACACTTGTGTTCTTTTGTCTTAGTATTCTTAAACACCTTTTCAGTTTATAGACTGATCAATGATAATTGTTCGAAGTGTCTGAGATGATGATCGCATCCTGGGGACACATGGGGTACACACAGTTCACTCATTACAATACACTGGCAAAAAAAACCTTCACTGTTCTCTTTATAGCACAGAAAACCCATCAGGGCTGTCGGTTCTCACCTGTCTCTTCAAATGCATCATGTTTTAAATTGCAACAGAGGTTTTAGTCCTGCTGATTTATACTCAGATAAGTGACACCTTAAGATTCCCACACAGGTTTCCAAAATTAGACGACAGTTCAAGGTGATCAATCTACAGTAATGAAAATCATTTCTAAATCCAAAAACTCACTAACAAAAACTCAATAAGGTAAAGCGAAACTCCTAAATGTAGTGGAGTGTAGGGGAATCATTTTTGACTGTCATATTGACATGTGAATTAACATATTCACAACATTGTTACAGCACTTTTTCCACCTTCCAGTCACTGCCAGTGTCATCCAACTGCTACATCCCTCCTGTCTGCCAAAAAGATTTTTTATTTATTTATTTTTTTTGTTAAGCCACAGTCGGTGTTTTGGCTGCTTGCCAGTTAGCTCTCCACACTTCTGCCTCTCCCCTTTTCCTTTCCCCGAGACTTCTGATGAGCTGTGAAAGAGCATCGATGAACTCCTACAGTGCACCTTTCACGTCTCAGGGAGGCTGTAATCATGGGCACAACTTTTCATCCTCACATCCAAGGCAAACTTATTCATAGACACAACAAATGGGATCCACTGTCTGTTGCCTAATGAGAAATCAGAAGTCATCCACGTGGGTAAAACTCTCAGCAGGTTAAATTTAAAAATCCCCTAACTTTTGGAAAAAAAAAAAACTTAGATCATTACCTAAAGTTCAGGGCTGGACATACTGTATCATGTTTGCTTTCTCTCACTGTAAGGGATATCTATTTACTTTTGCAAAAGAGGGAACTATAAACTACCTGTCCTGTGAGGTTTTGAAGTCTCCTCATTACCAGTACTGTGTAAACCCAGTTGGTGATCCAGGAGAGGAGATAGGACTGCCAGTCCACTGGGCTATTAAACCCTGCTGGCAGTAATAACCAGATCCAATAGAATTAAAATCTACCCATAACGATAAAATACAGAGCGTGACCATCTCCCTGATTCCTAATTAATGGTGCTGCATAATTTCCCTTTAGATTTGATTGGTGATACTTAATGTTACCGCTCAAATTTACATTGTAATTAGAGTAAAATAAAAGGTGCTCCCATCTCTCATTTTTCCTCTGGTGGTTTCTTATTACCCTCATCACAGCAAGTGATTTAAACCCAGTGCCAGGCGCCAGCACTTCTCAGCAGCCATTTTTCAATTACACTTCCACTGTCCATATTGCTAAACTTCACAGTGGCCATAAAACCCAACAGTGTTCTTGACACTGGAAGCAACACATAATGAGGACAGGAATTTGCACAGGTGAATGCAGTGTTTTCTTGACCACTGCCTGTGAAGGTTACAACCGCTGCAGCAATTCCTGAAAGGATGTGGAGCTATTTCAATTTCAATTCAACATATTATCAGCTATGTTGAGTATTGATTACTCTTGAGATTATTATTTCAATTAGCTGGATAATTATTTAGTCTGAAAAAAAGGTGATTTTTCTGTGTTCACAAGTAAAAATCATTGGGAACCACTGAACTACGTGATTAGTCTGCTAACCATTCAGCACCGTAAACAACACGTGGGATCAGATATTGCTACATTTGTATTATTTGGATGTGAGGAAGCTTTCATTAAACGAAGACAGAGAGGGATCACCATGGATCCATCATCACCGCTTCAACCTCCGGTTCGTAGTCAGTGTCTGAAATCAGTGTAAGCTAAGTTCACCCCCCCCTTTTTCCACACAGTCACCAGCAATAATTTCCAATTTCCTTTGCACTGTCTTGCTCCACTTGGCATAATCAATTTCAATTTCTTATTATTTAGAAACAAAGGGAGCCACGCTTAGCTGAGAATCTTTGATCTGGCACCAGTTTACTCCACAGTTCTTCCCAATTTGCACCAATAAAGTGGACCACCTTCTCCTCCTCCTCCATTCTTCCTCACTCTCCACTTCATTTTGCGTGGTTAGCTCAGCTGATGGAGCTCATCGCGGGTCAAATTTGATTACTAAAATGAGAAGACTTGAGCTGAGTCAGATCTCGTTTTGCAAACACAGCTATACACGCTGGCCATTTGACGACATGCGATGCAGTTCCAATTTCCAGCTTGCACACAACATAAGATAAAAGTGTATGGAAGCAAATGCAGAAAAACAAAGTCCTACAGAAAAATGCTTTTTTTTTTAAGCATTTTTATGACTCACACTATCTGTCATTTCCCATGAAATCGCTCTGTATTTGGCATTGTAACTTAATGACACCAGGAGCAAATACAAGTGTTTATCCTCAACTGAACTAATCCAGCAGGAGTTTTTTTTTCTCCCAGAAAAGTTCCTATAAGATCTTTATTCAGTTAATAATTCAGTGACAAACTTTTCCAAAACAGCTCCAGCTGCTGATTGCACACATTTGTCATGGACACAAACTCTGGACATGACGTTCTGGAGCAATTTTTGTCATGGGTTTGAGTTTCATTCTGCTCATTCATCCTTTCATTCATTGATTTCAGGCCCTGTCAGTCCCACCTACCTGCTTGTCTTTCCCACCAGGAGAATCATCAGCCCGACCCTTTTCTACTTTGTTTGCCTGCTTGGATTTTTGTATTCTTGTTTTGTTATGTTTTTTTCAAAATAAAGGCTCTTTACTTTTACCTCTGCCTCCTGAGTCGTGATCTTGGGTCCCTTTTCTGAGAACCGTGACAGTTTTCCATTTTGACGGCTTTACAGCATTTTCACAGAGCCATTTGCTTTTGCTCTAATCATCTCTAACTGATAATTAGACAATGTTCTTGCCATCCCTGCACACAGCTCCTAGTGGACCTTGCTGTTTCTCCGAATAAAACTTCTTTATGGGGTAGTTGTTGTAATTTTCAGTTGTCTCCATATGAAACAGCACAGCCTTATCTAACCAGGAGACAATTTAAAAGTTAAAGACAGCAGGGGATAGGGGAAGACTAAAACTCAGGGAAGAAACAGAGAGATAAACTTTTAAATATCCCCTGTCTGCTTGCAATGGCAGAGTTGCCATTATGGGCACAACACCTGCCAGAAACAAAGAGATTTTAAACATGTAATCTGAGTATTTGTCTCACGGCTCTAAGTAGCAAAAGGCCAAATGGCCTCTTACAGCACATTTTTATCAAAACAACTGTCTTGTGAGTCACTGCAGCGCAAGGCTTTTGCTCTAGGTGAGGTAGTAGTAGAGAGGCTACAATAACCTCTGCACAAACACAAAAGCAGTGTCCTGTTACGTTACCTTCCCTGCAGTCACAGGTGGAAACACCATTTAAAAAGGACTTGAGTATCTTCAACAAAACAGACTCAAAGTAAAGCCAAAACAGCAGCCTGTGCAGCTAAGGGAAGAACTTCTTTCACTTTGCTTTTATTGTAATAGCAAAATGAGGGTTGGACAACCTCGAATGCGCTCAAATGGTACAAATAAAACTGCTGCACACTTGTCCCTGCCCTCCAGAATGACACAAGCAGTACGAGTGTTTTCTGATCTGATTGGCGGAACAGTATTATCTCTGAGCCTTGTGCTGTGAGCAGTTTTCATTCAAACTACTTTCTATTGAAGAAATGTTGAAAAAAAAAAAAAAACTCCAACCGAAGAAATCTCATAGATGGATATCTCAAAACCCGGACAAGTAAAACCAAAGACCACCTAGTGTATAGGGCAAGCACTCACAAATTTAATTTTCCCTTTTGATTTTTTTATTTCAATACTGGCAAAAGTCCAATACACACAAACAGAAGTTTCGGGCTCTGCCTTCCTCAGTGTGTCTTCTGCCTCTGACTGGTAAAATACTCAAGGATTTCAAGAAACTTGGTGTAAAAGCGGTAAGTAGAGTTCCTTTCCTTATCCTTATCTTATGTGTGAAAACCATCTGCATGGTTTGATAACCATAGAGGTTAAATCTCTAATACCAAAATATGTACATGTCAGTTTTAATTCAATTTAACTCCTTTCAATTTTAGTTGTCATTTTTATGACAGATGGTACAGCCAGATTTGGGCTAGTTCACTGGGGAGAGGTGTTGGTCCCTGAGGCGTGACACACAGGGCCAAATCCTGCTGGTCTGCACTATTTTGACAAAGCTCTATTGCTTATCTGCACTCTGGTACAGCATTCATGTCTAGCCCAATTATCCCACTTATCTAAATAACAAAAAACGTTTCAGGCAAATGAACACACTGCTCATCTAAAGCTTTAGCACAATAAGAGGTTGTGGGGTTTATTCTTGAGTGTCACCATTAATGACATATTCATATATGCTACACCCCTAGCAGAGGTTTTGATGCTTTGTCCACCAATCCACTAATGCCATCACTTCACTTAATTACCCTCAATTAAGACACTATAAAAGAATTGCAAAGAATTGCTAATGAACTAATTTGGAGACGTGGAAACATTCAAAAGGAGATCCTGGATTGAGGGCAATTAACCCCAGGCATGATAGATAAGCCACTTCACTCCCTCATCCCCTCTCTTTATACTGAGGGAAAATGTGAGCTTAAAGTGAAAATCCATCCTAAAATACAAGACAGCTCAATCAGTGTTCGCAGACTAATATCTGCCCCACTGGCCAAGAATAGGTGCACGACCTCAGAACGCTCATGCTTTCACATGTTGCTACACTGCACTGATGGGAGATCAACTGGAAAATGTCCATTTACAGATAAAATCTGCCTTATTCTCTTCACCGCATCACAGATTTCGTGTCTCGTTAGACTCAACTGACATGACACGGTTTGATGACATGACACTTGCTTGTATGGCGTAAGTGAAAAAGGGGTGTGCCTGGCCACAAGTCTAAGCTAAACTGTTCAACATCATGTACAGAGCTGTAAACACTTGATGTGGCTAACGTGTTAGCAGACAGCTGCCACTTGACACATCCAGTAGACAAGGACAAGGTGATATCAACATTCATTTGCACCTGATGAATGTAAGTGAAATTTTCAACTTCCTTTTTTGGATCTAGTTTTATCTCTACCAAATTCTGGGGGAAAATAGCTTTTTAGTTTAGCTTTTTAGCGGCTAAATTGCTTGATGTTTGACTTTCTTTACAAGCTCGATGCTAGCTCTGTCATTTGGTGCCAGGCAGGTGGTGTATACCTTTGGTTTATCTTTTTTTTTTAGCTGAACTAGCTGCCTGCTGTGGCTGGAAACGGAATTTGTGGACCAGAAAATGAAAAACAATAAGCTGAAAGTGGCTAAAATCTGAGCTAAGGGGTGATCATTTTTGGGGGGTTTGTTAGCATGAGAAACACTTTTCACATAATTTAAAACAGAAAATACTGAGTGGTGGAGCTTTTAATGTAGACAAAAATATGTTTGGGGGAAAAAAAGAAAGCTCAGCAAGAGTTAAATGTCACCAAAAAGAAAAGGAAAACATGAGACACATGAGGGCAGCGGCAAACATCTCAGGGTTTCCATCCAGGGTGTGCCCATCAGCAGGTTGGATAATGCTGAAGTGGTGGTTTTGCCATGCTAATGGCACTGCCAAATACAAAGACTAATAGCGCAGCATAACACATGCGGACAGGTAATCAGACTCTTGTGAAACATACTTCAAAACGCTGATGCCTACAGAACAGTCCCTTCACTAGTTATTGTGCCAAACTGTAAACAGGAGTACAAGCAAAATTAGCATACCGGGGGAAAAGACCAAGAAACAAACATTCACAAGACAAAAAAATGAAGACTTTATATTTTATATATATTTTATATATGCTGATTAGAGAAAGCAATTAATCAGCCTGCACATAAAATTGTTGTGACAGTTGTTTGGCCTGTTCCCTGGATTGCAGGTAAACTCTATTGATTTGTGCATATTGTATTTCTTCTGCTGCCTCCTTGCTCCTCTGCTTCTGTCTTTTGTTCTGGTGGGCCTGAGAGGATTGTGGGAGCAGCTTGTCAGAGACTTGCCAGATCTGATTAAGACAAACTGGTCCTATTCCAGCTCATTTACCTGATATCACGACACATCCAAGTCTTTGGGTCATGGACTCACCACGCTATGCTCCCTTCTTCGTTACATGACAGATTATTGAAGAGTTACATGTTACTGTGCCAAAACTGAACATCCATGTTTGAATTTGATTTTGTATTAGTTACTTTGATTCAACAGTGGCTTATTATCATGCAGCCTAACTATTCATTAAAGTTAAACTGTAGTGCGGAAATTTGAATACATTCAAAAATTTCTATAAACTTATGTATTTCAAGTTTGGAGCTTTTTTTAAACACACTTACACTGAAAAATTTTGAATGCAAAATTTTCACATTTTCCAGGACCATGCTAACTTTCCACTTTATTTTTATCAGGCGATCAAAGGATCAACCCTCCTACATCTGCTCCTCCCCAGCTTGGAGAGTTCCAGAAGACTTTGCAAAGGACTCCAAGGTAGAGAGCTGCTTAAAGACACCAAGAGGATTATTTCATCCTTCTGTTTAATAAAGTGGCACTTCAGGTTTTTCAAAGGCAAGTTAACGTCTGCCCATGGCTGTTCACATTGATTGACAGTCCAATGATCAATAGGCACTCCAAACTCCAGTAGGTCCTACTGACTGCGAAGAGCAACTGAAGTAGTATTTAAGCAAAGAGAATAAAAGGATGTTAATCAGGATTTTAACTGTAACAACTTGGTGAGGAGGAATCACATTAAGATAGTCCCCAAGCTGAGGGTAGAAAGGAAAACACCACTCGGCCACTAATATGAGCTGAATCAATGAATGCACTTAAGGTCTGGGAACTGTTGCACTTTTACTTCCTTTATTAAATGCGGCTACTTACTACTGCACTTTAATGGCACTGATTGTATACATAGTAAGACTGTAATCCTCGCCTATTATATGTAATTTAATTTGACTGAACCTTTACTATTATGATTGATACTACTGTATTTACAGCATGGATTAAACACATATAGCCAACATTTATGAAATGCTGAAAACCTGCAAGACAGGACAAATATATAACATTTCAATAAAAATTATGTTTTTGGACAGTTAGGGAATGGATAAAAATGATCTTTCATCACCTTGGATATCAGTTTTAAGGTTTAAAAAGGAACGTGTCAATCCTTCATGCTCAACCCCTTTTAATTATTGGGTGAGGGTATTGTCGTAGCTCAGGAGTGGAAGGACATTCTTAATTTCTTAAAATCTTAATAATTGATAATAATACTGGGGAGGAAAGTTTTTTTCTAAGTGAAACATAAAGTTCATCCCCCGCCCCACTACAATAACTTTCACACAGTCCCTTACTTCATGCAATAGAATAAAAAACTAGCCGTCAAAAAAAAAAAAGCTACAACATAAACCAAAACAAACGCATAATATCAACAACATGTGAGAAGTGATATTTATAATCTTTTGCTAGACACCACTGGATCTTACATAAGATTGTTAAATGAAAATAGTGTTTTGACATCTGTGATAGATTGAACAATCAGCCTGTTTCCAAGAAAATGGCATATCAAATGTTTCCTCTCAATACAATTTACATATTTAATGCATTTTAGGGAAACCATATTCTGTCAAAAAACAAAAATGATTTCATGTGTTTACATAAAAGCTAAATATATTTTATTTTGAAACATTGTTCTAATACATTTCAAGGTTTTATGTTAGCATTTTGAATTGCCTCTTGTTTTTTCTTGTCACGGTTGCATGACTGACTGGATTGGACCTAAATGTGCAAAAAGCAGATGCCAGACAGGAGTAGGACATATAGCAGGTATACACATGGCTCATAGATGAGAGATTTAATCATTCACAGAAATTGATGAGACGAGCTTTTTCATTATGAAATGAGGACAGGAAAAATGCACAATCTAGTTCAGCTGCAACAGGTGAAAAAAAAAACCACACCACATCATTGACAGCTCAAATACACACACATACAACACTGAGTTTTACATATGCACTTTGATGTATTTGCCATTTACAGGACGGTGCACTAAATGACTGTTTGTTCCCCGTGTCTCTCGTACTTTGGCAGTAGTGAGTCCATTAAAAACTGTGATTTTCCTCAACTAATTGCAGTGCTCTCAAGCCAGCCTTTGAGGCTCTCCTGTTCATCAGCATGACACAGGTGCATATGCAACGCATGATCCGCCCCTGGCCATTTAGGTGCCTGTTTACAGTGACACACTCATCACACTCCTATGAGTAATGAGCAGCGTGTGTGCATATACTGTGAGTCATGTGTTTCAGATGCATTGTGAATAGGAATAACTGTAGCATGTGGTGGGTGTTTTGACTGTCACCCAACATGTTTGTTGGCTGTGGCCATCACATGGGATTTAGTAATGAGAACAGACAAGTGTTATTATGGCGCCCTACCTGGAGCATTTACACAAGCCATTATACTCTCAAAGTTAAAATATGTAAAACTGTCTGGTATCTGTCACTAGAAGAGCATGGCCTCTCTTCTGTATCTTATTTCCTTTTTATTTTCTTTGCAGCGCCTCGCTGCTTTATATGCAGCCTCTCCACATTTCAGCTCACCAATTTATACTCCTCAGTTGCTACATGAGCAACACTGTTAAATAATTCAAGTACAGTATCTATGTGTGTCCCAAACCTAAACCAGTGCCACTTGATACGTTTTAATTGACAGTTAAGGTTCAGGATGGCACAATTCAAACTGTGCCTAATGGCTTCTTTTCTGAATTTGAAAACACATAAATGTCTTAACGGTGATGGGATGAAATCTGGAGTGATAGCACTATGAAGCTGAGGAGGGAGGAAAGGAAGTGGAGCAGGAATCGGCTACCACTGATTTTTATTTTATTTTTTATTTCTTTTTTTAATGGGAGCATATTCATTAAAATAAAGTTTGTGTTACCTGTCCATCTGTGCAGTGAGTGGACCTGGAGGAAGAGAGCTGATTGGTTTAGGTGTATGAAACTGGCTCTAACTTTGCCTCCTGTTTGTAGACACACACTCAAACACACACACACACACACACACACAGAGAGAGAGAGAGAGAGAGAGAGAGAGAGAGAGAGAGAGAGAGAGCAGGTCTTCTGAGATTACTTCCCCAGTAGATGTCAGTAAAACATTCCCATCCTCTGTTTATTTTCCCTAACAATCTTTGCTCTGTGGCAGGTTTAAAAAATAAATACTAAGTAATGTCAAATCACTCTAAGCCTTTAATACCAGCGGCCCAGTTTTCAAACGCAAGGTTGTAATAAATAAGACAAGAATTCACCTTTCAAACAAGACTCAAGCGGGTAAATCTCAGTAAGTGCAAGTCAAGTCTTTGGCCTAAGCAGCTGTCTTCAGAGTGATGAGGGAGAGCATCTCAGGCCATACAATGTATACAACGTGACAAAGAACAGGTCCTCTTGCCCCTGTGTTCAGACAGTCAACAGACTGGGTCTTGCAGGAACTGAGTTCATGTACAGAGAAAAAAAGGAAAAAATCTCGGGATCTAACACACAAATGTAGATTGTGCTTTTAATTGACTGATCTGCCCCCCCCCTCCCCGGTTTGACTGGAGACAGGATTTTTCAGAACGAATATTAAATTTGCAGACTTGCGCTCTCCTCGGTGCTGAAACCGGAGACTCTGGGTAAAACTGCTATGATTTGTGCCCCCCCTTTTTTCTGAATGGAAGCACACAAAACACGCTGGCAGAATCTAGGTTATTCCCCTACCGAGTTAAAGCAGATGGATGAAAGAGCGAAGTTGAATCCAGTACATGAGATACGTTTTAAAAAAGTGTGTGCACCTTCACCAGGTCCTCATAGGCTAAATGAACCGATTTGAACACTTGTGGTTGCATGTCTGATCCTGCCGGCATGAGGTTTAACTGGTGTATTGACCAAAAATGAAATTCAAGGCTTTGGGCGATTTTATATTTTAAATCACATCTTGCTGCGCTTGTGGTAAACGCTCAGGCTGATTCCTCTGAATCTAAAAGCCAAATAACGACTGTCATTATCGTCAAAGAAGTGCCAGCCTACTTCTTACATTTCTCTCTCTCTCCTTCTCCCCCCCTCCTTCTTCTCTCTCTCTCTCTCTCTCTCTCTCTCTCTCTCTCTCTCTTTCTCACATACACACTCACACTTTCTCCCTACCTCCCCACTTTTGCTCGTACAGCCCTGGCGCTTTTCGTCTCCAAAGCTTGTCTCCAGAAGCATGTCCTCAGACATGCAGCCACGGTGCGATGAAGCGGACCAGAGGACGCCACCAGCATGACAGCATGAAAGCAGGTAAGCTGGTACATGAATGATATTTTTTCTCTCATGAATTTTCTCTGATAAACCAAAACAGCAGATATTTCTCAAGCAGGTTCGCCCAAGCGCTTGTTCATACAGTGACAGAGAAAGCAGACACCAGCTTTTATTGAGATGTCTTGCTCAAGGATAATCCAACGGGAGGTACTGGTTGTTGCCAGTGATCGAACTTGAGACTTCTCAGAAACGGGACCGTCTCTCTGTTAACTGTTGCTCACAAAGCCAATTCGACACCTGTCATTATCCTCTCCCCCAAGCGCGTAAAAAGCCAAATCATTTAAAGTAGATCATCACAGTACCTTTCCGTGTGTTTTCTTTTAGATTTTTTACTGTTTTTAATCACCAAGTAAGAGAAAAAGTGTATAACTTTACTGTATTTTACTCAGAGAAAACAACCAAATTCTGTGTTCGTAAAAAAACATAGCCCGGAATATTGCGTAGAAACGTGTCTGCCATTATCAAGCGGTGGGGAAGCTTTATGGGCACAAGGACAACAAAATGTTACACGCCTGATCCACAGCTGCTTGTGGCATATGACGCATCGCAGACGGAGAGAGAAAAGCAGAACTTTCTTTGTGGTTCATTTAGTTTCCTGAGCCTCCACTGCTGATTTTGTCTCAGTATCAAATAGCATCATTTAATGCCATCACCAGTTTTATTTTTCAACCGAACACATCCATCCATCCAGCGCCTACAGTAGATTGCGCGCTGTCTCGTCAAATATCCGGTTAAATAAACTCGGTTAACCTCTCGGGATTTTCTCAGCCTTTAAACGTCTTTCAACAACTGCGGTTTGGTATTTTTTCGCAATAAATGAGGAAAGGGTTTATTTGGTAGAGGAGATCCAGATCTATGTCAGTCTATATTTGCCCTGAGGCAAATCCCTCTCTTGTCTCTTCAGTTCGATCAACCATGCTTGATTTCAGCGTCCGCACGGGAGGTTACAGAAATGCACGTTTTATACTGCAGTGTGATTCCTGTGGGTTTATGTCAACAAAACAACAAAGTGATGTATCATATATACACTGAGATCTACAAACCTCTTTGAGAATGAGAGGTGATTTCGCTCCGCAGCCACAGCCTACGTGCGTAAAAGCGCAACGCAAGAAACAGAGCAGACTGGTGATGGCAGGTTTGTGTGGGACTGTGTGACTGTGGGTCTTAAAGTAGAGATGTTTTACGCACAGAGTGGATCTCCCAAATCATGCTTTGAATGACGTGCAGTGAATATGTTGCCCACAAATCCACCGGAGGACTCGACATTCAGAGGTAAAGCTGTTATCCATCGAGCTACTTTTCCATCATACGCCACAACTGCAGGATGCATTTTTATTTTATTTTATTTTATTTTATTTTATTTTATTTTATTTTATTTTACAGTCAGGACGATAATTACAGTTACACTAGTTCAGTCGCATCTATGTGAATGAAAAAGAGAGCCAAAAGCGCAGATGTCTGCTCCTCCTATCATTTGGGAGGACAGATCAGTGCAGTGGAACGACGGTCTACTTGTCATAGCTGGATGCAGGCTGTAGTTTTAACTTGGACATTAACAAGAGTGTGAGAATCAGTGTATGGGTTTGTTGGTAAAAACTAAATATGAAATTAAAAAACTCGCGTTACTCTGTGGCTCGGACCCTACTTCCAAGTGTGTCCAAAAAACAGACAAACAAACAAACAACAAAAAAAAAACCAAAAAAAAAAAAATAACCCAAAACGATTCTTGCGGTTATATCTGGACTGGAACAGAGAAAATGGGTCTATATGATGCCTTTATGATAAGACAGATTATATTTCGGTTGTGATTATTACTTACTATTACTTACTTGATTATTTTATCAGGTGTTGTCAGTGGACATTTACAGCAGAATCCTAAATAAATACTGCAGATACAGTTCACATGTGGCACCATAATCTGTGCAGAGACTTTGTCGATTGGCATTGTATTGTGCAGTGAATGAATGAGAGCTGTGGCTTGACCTTGATTAAGTCCCAGGCAGTAATTTTGTTTGAAGAGATGGCAGGTAAACAAAAAGGACTAATGTCGCCTATAGTGTCTGTTATTGTTGCGGTCTGTTCCCAGGTCTGTTCCTGTCTGTTCCTTTTGTTCTTGCACATTCATGCAGAGCTCCAGCTAGGGATTTGGTTTGGTGTCTTGCCAAAATGAGAAGGGGATTTGCATTTTTCTACTGTCTGAAAGTTTCTCTTGCTTCAGACTTACACTGCAGGGGAACAAGTAAACACTTACAAGTGAAAGTTTTCAATTTTGGTGGATACTTCAGGATGACTGGATGCCATCTGCTACAACACTTCAAAGAAAGGCATCACAGAGGAGCCATTTGTGCACCTGTAGATAAAGATTTCTGACAGCCTATTAAACCACAGCAAGAGTGAAGAACCTACTTCTTTAGATAAGACTGCAAACTAACAGTTAATAGTTCCACTTGGCAAGCAAAGAAACTCTGAAGTCATATTTTTATTGAGTAATCACATTATAATTCTGTTTTATTGTAGAAAATGTAATTATCATGTACAACTGGGGAAACAGTCCATTTTCTTGTAATATGGTGATGTTCTAACAACTTAAGCAGTGGTTACTTAACGGCTCTACTTACATCTTTTGACACAACTCCAACTTTCATAGTATCATTATATATATTTTTTAATTTACTCAGGCTTAGTGTCCTAATTATTACAAGCACTGAAGCACATTTATGAGTGTGCTTTAATGAGTTTTTGCATCTACGGAAAATATCAATATCTTAAATAGTGCTAGTTGCAAGTTGACCCTTCATTAAATTGTCATATTTTTAATCATAATTTGTTGTTCCATCTGTCCCTGTGTCTTGTCACTGCTGATTCTCTGTGCAAGTTTTCAGATGTTTCTCACACTTGTTGCTCTCCATTTCCACTTATCATCCTGTTTGACATCCTGATGTTGATGGATGAGGTTTGGATGCACCGTGACTGAACAGTTATTTGATGTGTTTTTCAATTTCTGCCAGCCCACAAAGGTTTACCAAGGTCAGGCATGTGGCTTCATTTTTTTTTAAATGTCCTCCCTTAAGTATTGATATTATATTAGAGAGGCAGATATTATACAGTGTGCATAATTTTCACTGGAGGTGTCAATGTGCCTGACTGTGATAGCGGATGATGGCAAGGATTGATTTGTAAATTGCGTGTGGCCAGTGATTATGCATGAATATTGCCTATTGGCATGTTGCTTAATGCAGATGAGAATAAAGTGGCGTGTGTGTGGGGAGTAATTTGAATATCTGTCACTGATAAATGAGGACAGAATTTCCATGAGTCATGAACCAATCACCGATTTGTGCAGTTGTGTCTAAAAGTGATGCTTCTTGCCCCTTGTGGTGAAAACACGACATGGACATGTATAATCCTCACACTGTTTCCTTTCACATTGAAGTTATGTGGATGTAAATCAACACTGTGCTTTATAATAGCTAAATGCGTATGCATATACGCACAAACCGAAATGAATTATTCCTTCCCGGTCACACTGACATGGAGGACAGAGAGAGGAGGAGAGACTGAAGGAGGAGACTCATGACATCGCTTCCACCAGCCATGAATGCACATTGTACACATATGGCTAAATCAGTGTTTTTGGCAGCTGTGGAAACACTGTTACAGGCGAGGTTGCTTTTGTAAAAAGTTAAATTTAGATGGTGGGGTGCCTCATTCCATGGCCATAAGCTTCTTGGTTGTAGAGCGGCTGCACAGTGCACATTAGTGAATCTGTGTAGCTGGCACACACAGAAAGGAATGTCTAATTATCACGCTTTCAGCCGCAGTAGGCTCCTATATTTGCACTGAGCTCCTGCTCTAATCGCTTTCTTTTTCTGTCATTACACACTTATTTATTTTATTTTTACGCAATTAAAATGTTATTTTTGCTCTGTGTGGATGAGCCGGGAAGTCCACGCAGCATCGGCTGGGTGTTGAAGGAAGGTCTAATTGAGCAGAAACAGAAGAATGGTGCTGCTAATGTGTGGAAAATTTGTGGAAGAGATGAAAAAAGATTCTATGAAGGGCTTTTACATAACAGTGAACATGTTGTGTACAAGTGTGTATATGCGGTGATGAAGGTTGTGCCAATGAAAAGACTGACAGGATGAGGATGTATTTGACTCATACATATATCTAAATAGGGTTTTTTAAGCTTAAACGTCCATTTAGTATTCTGCATCCACAGTCAGTGCACACAGATTTCCACATGCTGATACTGAATCTTCAGCTAGTGGGACAAATGGCTAGTGTTCACTTTAGCTGTGCTCCTTGCTGAGTGATTGCAGAGCTTTACAATATGAAGTGCCACCAAACCACTGCACGAAGTGGCATTGATTGGAAAGGATGGGAGGAGGGAGATTCCTCCTTAAGGTCATTATCTAGCAGACCGGGACAGTTAGACGAAACAAACCAGTGTAATTGCATTTGTAACAAAAGACTCGGAATCAATGCACTAAGCACTACTTACAGCATTGTGTCAGCATATTTCATCAACATACAAATGGATTCAGTGACCCTGTAATTGCTCATAAAATCTGTTCTATGAAATCAGTTCATCTCCCTGAGGTGTGTAATCTGTGTGGACCCATATTTCATGTGATTCAGAATGCATCTGAAAGCCCGAATACTGATTTATACAGCACACATTTGAATAGTCTGACATGTAGATGACATGAAAGGGACATGTTTCACTCTAGTGCAAACATTGCACTACACGTTTTATTGTCAGTCCTGGTAAATAGTGGCATTAGTGGCAGTGTGATGATACAGTCACTCATGGTTCAGCACAATCAGGGCTCACACGTGAATCAGGGCTCACAGTTCAATACGCTGAAGTTATTTTAATTAACAGACTTTTTGGCCACTCGAGGGCAGCAGAAAAAAGCTGTAAACACAATGTTGACCCATTTGAACCTTTTAAGATAATTTGACAAGCATGTTAGTTGCCTATTTACAAAAATCACATATGGAGCAACACTTGCATTCATTTAGAGTCATGTTTCTAGCCACCTGAGGAATGCAAGCCCAACATTCATTCTCCTGACGTCTCAGCCAGACCTCCAAAACACTGTAAGAAAGTCTCAACCCTTTTATTATTCATGCCACAGAACAACATTTTCTTTTCAATCAAACTGACCATAAGTTGTCCTTGGCAGTGCAACCTTACAATATTAGATAGGCCTTTTACCCCAGCACTGTTTGTCTCCATTTTATGCCAGCGTAATAAACTACATTTCAGTTATTGTGATCTGAGTAGCAGTTGAGTTGTGACAGCAGCAGCAGCAGCAGTTGTAGTACTACCCTCGAAATCTCTGGAGATCCTTTTGAATGTGCTCTGCTTCCAAAAGCCTCAGGTGTTCCTCAGTCTTGCCGCTCATCCAGCAATAATGCCGCACGGCCATTCCTTGTTCTTAATTACTCTAAGCCTCAGTACCAGATAATTTCAGTCAGCCACTTCAAACCCTGGCACTCCCATTATCATCGGCTCCGTAAAACATTCATTGTGCCTGTCTGCTCTCATCGGACTTTGGTAGGGAGGGGTAACTCATATTGCCAGCAGGCCTAATTCCTCTGTGATGGGAGATTGTAAGACATGAGACAAAAAAATAGGTTGCATCAAGGTTTCCCTCTGACCTATAGCGTACACATTCACACACAGTTAGGGTGCATACAGAGAAAGGCTAACATTTTGAAGAGAGTCTAGTGAAATGGACAAAAACAAAGGAAAGAGGAATGAGTTTAGAAAGTCATCACATCTGCTCTCTAATTTTTGTGCTGCAACTTTCGCAGCATGGGGAACAGCCCAGACTGGTGGCTCAAGTTCTTGTAAACGGCACCGACATGACAGGGCGCCTTAATATCTCACTGTGCTGCTGCAGATGCTGCTTGTGTGGGTGTTTTTGAAGTAGCCTTGTGTGACTTTTTATTCTTGTGGGCCAGGAGCACTAACAAGCAATTAGCCAACAGGAAGAGTGCTTGGTATTTCAGGGGTCGAAATCCAAGCTTACAAAGTCTGACACTGCTCTCTTTTTTGTTAGTTTGTTTGATTTTGACAGAAGGTTTTCCTTGTTCCAGGAAACAAAAGCCACTGCAGATGCAAAGGGGGCTTAGAATCATTTAGACAGACAAACAAGACGGAGAGTTTTGTAGATTTACCCTAAGATTACACTACGCTATGTGTGGTGCATCAGAAGCAGCCGAGCGTTAATCCATCCACTTGTAAGTGCGAGTCAATGTGCTGCTGGCAGCTGACTTCTATCTGAATGGGCAGTAAAAGTCAAACTATACTCCTGGAGGTACTGCTGTCCTAATTACGGACCTGCCTGAAGCTGGTAAACAGGAATGATCGCCAAATGGAGGCACCATATTTTCAGTGAGTAATGAATCACTGCCCTCTTGTCATTGTCATTCTGTTGTTTTGCCTGGATACAGTTAACGTCGGTCAGAAAACTTTGGTCCACTGTAAAAAAGCTCAACACATATTGGACTGTTGATTTATGGGTTTTTGTGCAGGTTTTCCAAAACCGTAACTTGAAATAGAATCTATATCAGATTATATCTGTATTGTAGATCACATTATTCAGCATTAAGATCTGTCTTCCATTAGCTAAAGCCTGAAGATATAGCTGTATAGCCACAAAGAAAATGTGCTTTGTAATATCCTTTTTAGAAATATGTGGAAGTTTTTCTTAAGTTTGGATTCAGCCCCAGGGCTGCACTTGATTATCACTGACTCACACTTTGCAAATTTTCCTTAAAAACCTAGAATTCTGTATTTTAATATCTATTCATCAATTAGGTTATAGATACTTGTAAAGAAGACAAATCTGTGCTTTATTTTCTTTCTGTAATTATAAGCTTTATTAGGATTCCGTTCTTAGGAAAGCCCAGAGGATACATTTTTCTAAGAATTTGAGAAATTTACTCCACTTTGACCAACTCAAGTCCATTAACCTGAAACCACCAGTAAAAATGGAACATCAGATTCACGCTCAGTTTATTTCACAAAGAAAGATCTCTCACCATGAGGCATTCACAAGGTATTATTAAGGTACAATTCCTCTCCATTCCAATAAATGTTAGGCTATTTAAAACGTTCCTCGCTGCAGGAGTTTTTATAATCACTCATTTATGAAAACATTTGTGGAAGCAGCTTAAGAAAACTTCTTCTGTGGATGGTGACAATAGGAAAAAAAAGTGTTCAGGCTGTTTTCAGATTGCCTGAAACTGTATGAAACAATTATCCTTTTCACATTCCCGGTGTGAGGAAAAGACTGTGTGTGAAATCAAAGCTGAGTTAGAGCTGCTTTTGAGACAGATGGTTTGACTCAAAGCTCAATACTGTGTACACACTCAACAGATGAACACTGGTCTTGACCCTGGATATTGTGGATCAAATCAAAAGGTAAACATTCTTCTCTCCACGCCAGGAGAGCAACTATAGCACAAGCTGAGGCAGTGAGGTGTTGAAAGAGTGGTGGCTGCTATGCATCCCATCCTGAGCCAATATTATTAAGTCCAGTGACAATCATTGCCTGTTATTGTTATTGGATTCTGTGTTAGCTCTCGGTTTATTTCTGCACTTTTGCGAGTGAAGATCTGTTTATTGCCTCAGGTATAATGGGCTTCATCCTGTGTTTCTTTTCATGCCCTGAGGCATCGTAAACTGTAGATTTTTTTTATGTGGTCAGCTGTTTCAATTTATGGACTCTGTCTGCACTGTCTTTTTAAAAGTAAACGTGAGACGGAGCCCAGATGATGGTAGTAAATACCACTGTCTCGTTTGATGGCATTTTATGGATGTCTGTCTTTTTTAGCTTCAGAAAAGACAACTGTCCTGTTTTTGCAGAGCCTTGGGGGATGGAAGAGGAAATCACTGGAGTATGCAGACATACAGTATTATTCCAAGTTGCACAGGAAACGAGGTCATGAGATACTTACACAGGATAAACATGACCAGGTTATTTAAAAGACAAAACATAGCCAGAGATTACATGTACACTTGATAAGTGCAGCGTGACTGAGTCATCTGAGACCTCGATGTCTCATTTCCTCCCCTCAGGCTTCACTTTGAGAAACTAGTGGACATTGTACTTTATCCAAAGCTTTGTACAGAATCGTGGTTTGGTCTGACATTCTCAAAGAAGATCCCTGAAGGTCTGTGTAACTCGTTTCAGGTGAATGATTTGACATTTGAAAGAAATGCCAGCAAGAAGGAAACTGGGCAGTTCTTAGGTTATCTGTGCTTGTGTGTGCATATGTGTTGTGGAACTTGTAGGACTTCTTTTGCATTCTGCAGCGGACACACGGCCACGTTCTGTAAATTTCCTATCCAGTTTTTTGAACCTCCCTGGCCTCCCGTTGAGCCAGCTCACTGTGTCAGAGCGAGGAGCCCATTTGAAATGCTGTTATTTGACTTGACAGGAACAGGACTGCCGACAGAGTCCAGAGACTACACTGTGTCAGTGGAACACAAACAGACTGTGGGATAGATTCACTGTGTGAGGCACCCGCCGCCCCTGTGTTCACACTCTCTGATGGCCCTTTTTGACAGCCCTCTCACAAACAAAGCAGTCATGGCAGAGAAAAGACATGTCTGATCATATGAAAGAGCTTAAGGCGAAATAAGAAATACCTTTTCCAAGTTCTTATCCTGTGTCCCTGAACTAACTGTTCTGCTATCACTCATTACATGTCAAATAGCATTTTGAGCATTTATATACAGTATGTAAATTCCTCTTTTCTCTACTTGAGACATTGAAATTTTAACTCCTTCCTTTGCTACAGTGATGTAGAGGTGTACTCCTGGACATATCAGTACAATGTGACATCATGACTGGGTGGAGTTACAGGTTACAGCACATCAATGGTAACTGAATACTGTGGTGAGTAACTTTATATCAGAATAATCCCTGAATAATAAGATGAAATCAGATTCTCAAAATTGTACCCCACCTGCACCCAACTGTAAATATGTCAAATTATGGAAATTAAAGACACTCTGTCACATTATAGAACCTAAAGATGCTTTAACTGCCAATTCACTGTGTGTTTTAAACCACACTTTTCAACTGGACGCATTGCTATGCAGGTACATCTCCACAGCTGTCTCTACTTTGTTTGTCAATCAGGAGAGGAGTACAAGAGACAAGGTCATCTCACTTCTCTCCAATTTTACACAGTTTTCCAGTCCAATCAATACTGCCCAACATGGCTGAATCAGAGAGGTCTCATTCCCCAGTCGACTGATAATTGGAAGCTGTTAGCGTGGAAGACAGGACAGGAGTATCAAGTGGTTCAGCTTCTTGCATTTTTTTGTGGAATGAGACCAAGGCAGATTTTGCTTTGTGCTAAAATCTAAAGCTTGAGTGTTGGATGTGTTAAGTGCAAATAGCACTTTTTTATTCTCCACTTTGGTTAGGCACGGATGTTAAAACCCTTGAATTTTTATTAGGGAAAAAATTTGAACTAAAACCTCCAGTGCTTCTAGAGTCGGCAAAGTTCAGTGGGTTGCCAAACTACATTGTCAAGATGCATAAATTATAACAAATCTTGACTCTTAAGGGAGGAATAAGGATCATGAATAAAAGTGCAGGTAAAAGAAGAAGTGAATCACAAATGTTTGAGTTTTCATTTAACTGGAAATAATCAAGATCTAAATGGAAATAGCCTGGGTCACTTTTAGTAGTTACTAATAGCAGAGAATATTCTGTTTTGCCAACATTTTCTTTGACTTCTCATCAGATTTTACAGACCTTAGCTGATCAAAAATGTTCCTAGTTTCTAGATGTCTCTTTAAAGTCTGAGCTTCTCTCACAATTTCTCTTCAAGAGAAACTTTCACTTCTCAAAGTATTCACAACTTAACTTTTTATGTCGTGACCTGACACACGCCTCCAGAGATCTGTGCACAGAGTCTGATTTCATATTTAAAGACCAATTTATTGGCTAGTCCTCAGATCCTAATGAGACTCATACAGTAATTAGTGCTTTATTAAAGGCAGGTGCACTGGAAAGGTCAACTAGTTTGCTAAGAGCACAGACAGTGAGAACATTCATTGTAAGACAATATGTTTCTACAGATGCCTAATGAGGGTGATTAAAGAGTAGTCCATTTTCAATTAGATCCAGGTAATGTCCAATAAGACACAAATAAAGGTCAAATAAGGAATAAGAAAAATTCTGTATTTTTAAAGTTATCTAAATAAACGAAAAAATTTTGACACTGATTATCTTTCCCTCTTTCTCGCCATAATTCCTGTTGTTTCCCCATTGTTCGCATTTGCATTAAGAGTTGGAAATGCAACAAATTAAAGAAAAAGAAAAGAAAGATTTCAATCTAATAGATAAGTGATGTGACCTTGATATGTCATTCCAGTGCAGTACTTAAACACTTAAAGCCCCTCATTAGTTTTTCTTTGTATCTCAGTTGAGTGAAGTAAGAAAGTTCCGTGCCTTCAGACAAACCTCCTTATTAGGAAATACATTTACTTTTGTAGATAAATGAACACAAACCTTGTATCAGCGTGATGCTATCTTTAAATTACTTTTCTATGCGAGTGTGCGTTTGGTGTAAGTATGGCCTTGTTGAACGACCTCTGCTCAGAAGTGACTGGATGTTGAGCACAAATGTTGACACGGAGCCCGGCTGAATCATCTCGTCCTTGATGTCGCTTAACTTTCTCTGCGATACTACAGGACACACACAGAGATGAGTATTAAGCTAAACTGTACCTCGCTTTGAGAGCTGTAAACTGTGAAAACTGCTCACGGAACAAACATAAAAATTATTCAGCCTCTGATTACAGCCCTGTCGTGGTCGTACATGTTAATTGCTCTGGGTCATTAGGTATCCAGGTTTACCTTCAGCTCCAATTTGATGTTTTCTTTCTCCGATCAAGACATTCGCTCCATACAAAGAGGCGCCATCATACAAGTTAAATGATTATAATGATTCCTGCTGCCCAAAAGATTCATTATGGTGACCATCTTGTCAGGTATCACATTCCTGGAAATAATCCAAAGGGAACTAAATCCCCATTCCTCCTCTTGGAGTTAATTGCAAATCACGGTGTCACTTTTCATGGTGCTGCAACCGTCCCTTGAGTGCAGCTCGTCCAATTATCTGTTGGCTGGTGATTTATTTGGTCACTTCTATTCTGCTTCCGTCTCCATACCAGCATCCTTCATTCACACTCCCTCTTTCCTTCTCCCCACTTCATCATTCTACTTATCCTATATCCCCGCTGCTCTTATCTTTCCATCTCCTCGCCTCTCTCTCTCTCTCTCTCCATGTTCGGTCTCTTTCTCCACAGCAGTAATAGTCTGGTTCACCCTGCTGTGGCTCAATAATGAAGCTGCTGCCCTAGAAAAGCCATGTTAATGTTGACTCTGGGATCAGATTCTGCTCCAAGACACACAGCAGTGACAAATGAATGTGCCAACCGAGCTCAATAAACAGCACATATAGATCCATGGCTTTGACTGAGAACTGGGAGCTGAGATGCTTTGCTGACAGATTATGGATATGAGAAAGTAGAAATTCAAATTTACTCATCGGGGAACGTTCAAATGAGCTGTACTTGTTGTAAATAGCTAACCAGTATAAGCATTGTGAGGCGTGTCCAAGTGCAGTACTACGATGTGTTAATAAACAGGAAAGTAGAACTGTGGCTCCCTAAAGTGTTGGCTCATCTATCTGGTTGTCAACAGCATTGATGAGCTGTCTGCCTGCTCCTGCTCTGCCACTCTAACCTTCCTTAACCTCCTCGGTCCAGCCTGACAGCCCGAGATGTGCTCTGTTCATGGAGGGGTGTGTGCATCTGTCTGTCTACCACTGTGCTTTGCTGCATTTACATCCGAGAATTGCTGTGCCAGTGACCCTGGCTGACGTACATAGGCAGTCAAAAGGAGTTTCCCCAGTCTGCCGTCCCTCTACGTCTCATGTCAGTCTCTGTCTGTCTGGAGGCTGTAGAGCAGCCATGCATGCCTTCCCTCATGGTCTCTGTCTGCTATGCCCAGTCATGCTCCTATAGCTCGATGTGTAATCCATTTAAGTACCTGCAAACTAAATAAGGTTTGAAATGTTTCTCTTAAGGCAAACCTTGATGTAAAGCCCCACTAAGATGGTTGGCCTGTCTCCTTAGATCCACTGATAAAATAATCAAATTTGCACAAGCAACTTAAATACATGCATGTCCTATATTCATCAGTAGATTTATGAATATGGATGAAATATGGATGAAATTCTACTTCATTAAAAACTTTACTAGTGTCCTCTCACTGGCTATAGAAGCTATATGTAAAATTGGCTGAAAATTGTCTGTCTGGTCAACAGGTTGTAGACTGGGCAAAGAAAAGGTGGATCGAGGAAGTGGCAGCCAATTAAGAAAAACGTGCCAGAAGTGTAAATCTTTAAGCCGTGTCATTTTTTAAATGAAATCGTCAATTATACATTATTATGCTTTTTTTGCCGAACCAAATGGCTTCCTTTCATCCCCAGTAGATAATGTTCCGAGGCCCAGTATTTGCAAATCACAGATGAATTTGCAAATCCCAGAGGGCTCTTACATGCTCATGCATGGATCCCAAATATTCTGTTTGTTTTCTCTGTGAAAAGGAGTATACATGTCAGAATGAGCAAAGGAAAATTACCTCATGTTGCAAATCAAATGATATACATCCCAGATTAGTTGACAGCCTCTGGGTTTTTTTTTCCATTGATCATACAGTTGGAGTATTTTGGATACAGCCTTTAAAAGAACTTCATCTGAAGGCTCTTCTCCCGTTGCTTTCATAATCCACTATAGTGGTTTCTCCTTGGAGTCTTGGAGCGTCTTTCAGCCCTTTGGTATTTGTCAAAGTTGAAAAATGGGCCTGCTGCGTGCAGTTTGATAACTTCTGGGTATGGGTTTGCTTGGTACTGAAGTGTAAAACATTGAACATTCAACGGTGTCCCATTTCAGATTTATTTGAGTATCCCTCTAAAGAGGTCTGCTGTATAAATGTGTAATTTCCAGCATCTTCAGTGATGAATTTTCAGTGATAAAACTGCAAAACAGCTGGTGAAAATTAGGTGAAACATCTGGAATCTGTTTCACAAGTGATTGTGCCTCACGAACTGCACATTAATGCATGCTCAGGCATGGGTTGCAAGTATGCCGATTAATCTGATTATAGAAACTGTGTCGAAATTAACAGGAGAGAAAATCATCTCATGTTGCAAATTGCAGCTTGTATGAGGCAAATGTGTTGAAACAGGTCTCCAGTTTAGAAAGTATGGCTTTATGATAAGTGCTTTCATACTATACTGAGATTGCAACATATTTGCAGTATTAACAGTATTAACAAATTCTGACGTATTAAATGTGAAACATCAAAATGTGAAAATCGCCTGTCTTGCACAGTACTGCATTCAGCAGAGCCTGTTCAGTGCTCCTCCACAAAATGACACCAGGCATCCACCTTGGAAAAGGAGGAGCTGATTTTGCTCTGCTTTCTTGACACCAGTGTGGTTGTTGTTTGCAGCAGTTGTAGGAAAATGGCACATGAAACTCAGATTTGAGGTGCAGCTCGTTCCCGGGACTCACAGCTCGGAAAGCTGCATCCGTCATGCAAAGATCATCCCCACCCTGTCTCTTTGAAGTGATGGCTTGGATGTGGTGAGGCAACGTGGCTTCATCCACACAATTTTCTCCACAAAGAGACACCAGTATGAAGAGGTTCTGCTGCTGCAGAGCCGCTTATTGAAAAATGCATCAAACTCCCTATGTGTGAGGGATGTGAAATGTTATGAGACCAGGTGTAACGCGGCCAGGTCAATCAATTTCCAATTAAGCCATGCTCCTCAGTCATCCATAATTCTTTTTAGCATGTAAGTGGCTTTTTAATCTTTTCATACAGGAAGTGTGCTTAACCCATGCACCCTCTATGAAAAATGTCAACGAGTGCAGAAGGAAATAATTAAAAGAGGCAATGTGTCTCATGGATAATACTGAAATTCTCCCAGTGAAAAATATAGTTCATTCATTTTAATTTAATCTGTTCAAATCAGGATGGCATTTCCACTGACGCCCAGCCCACTCATTTACAGTTCAAAAACTCCAGAGATTTATAGTGTCCTTTCACTTGCCCATGTGAATAATTTATTACTCAATCTCTCTGGCAAAACCCAAGCAACTCTTATTCGTATCAGTCTCTATTGCATAGAGCTGTAAAACCAAAATGCTGTGTTAATATATTTAACTTTTATCTAACGTTTCCAGGCAATTTCTGTCTCCAAGTTGTTTCTCTTTTTTATTGTTTGGGCTGTTTTGTTGGACTGGACATTGCAGAGAGATAGCCACGGACAGACAGTGAAGCATTACTCAACTCTAGGGAGATAAGGAGGCCTGGTTTCCCAAGTAAAAGCTGTCAGTTTGCTCAGTACGGAGAATGTGATTGAGCATGTCTGTTGGCTGCTTACACCACGGTCTTGCCATCTCCCTCGATGTGACGATTGATTAAGTTGTCCCGACTGGGTTTTCATTGGCCCATTGCCCATCCTGGGGCTAAAATACACCTGCCTGGCCTGTCAACTACTAAAGTTATGACATCATGAGGCCCCTCATAAGGCACCTCCATTGTTTTGAAATGAAGGCACATCAATTTCATGGGCTCCACTGCCCAGCGGATGATTTGTGAGTGCTATTATCCCCTGAAATCGCTCCGGAAAATGGCTGCAGTGTGAAGACAGGAATTGGTGATGGGGTGTTTTCAGGGGGGGCAGAGAGGGTTGCATGGAAATGGTTCATTGGTTGTGTATGTAACCAGTAAGAGCAAGGTCAGAGCATGGAGAAAAACAAAAATGTCATGTTCCCATAAAGAAAATGGGTTTATCATTATCATTTCAAAGTTTCTTTTGGCTATATGAAAGCACTTCATAAACTTGTCATCAGCAAACACTAACAGACTTATGGTAGAAAAGAAGAAGATTGAGAAGAAGGGGGGAAAAAAAGTGACCAATAACCTAGTTACAAAATCAGCATGCAAGCACATCTCTTTCCTCTCGTGGCAGCAGCAAGAACAGGTCTGACTGTCATCCAGCTGACAGCAGAAGTTTTCATTTCCAAGCTTGACCAATTCAATTCAAAGCCAGCTGAGTGCCAGAACAATCCATTGCTATAACCTGAATCTGAGAAAGAGAAACTGCTGACTATTTGAAATAATAAATTCAAACTTGACCACAGTGGAGGTAAAAGCAAGCCTGCATCTTGTTAGGAATTTACTTCACTCTCCACTCAGCATGAGCGGTTCAATTTGTCTGAAGCTTCCACCAACTTAGCAGCTTAGCACAACAAAATAAGCAGATCACTGATAAGAAATGCTCATTAATCAAGTCGGTGCAGCAATTGAACCTGTGCGCCATCTATTTTCCTTTCAAGAGTTCACTCTCCTTTTTAAAACTCAAAGTCGTGTGAGAACAAATATGTGAATCTGCTTGAAGGAAAGCATCCCCGCATGCTTTCATAAGACCAGCTGCCGGAACACAATACATGGTCAAATGTTAAAGTTATCAGTTGAGTGCAGAAGTGAAGGAGCCTCTTCACTACTCTGCTTTCCACACCTGCACTGAAGGATTTCAATTCACTGGCAAAGCCCTCTATGACAGCGCAGAGCCATTCTGCTGGGCTGAGATAAAACATAACACTAAAAAAAGTTAAATAATCAATTCCAAAGAAATGCCTGGGTATTAATCTGGAGCAGGCGCCAGGATGGTACCTCCCAGAGGATTGCAAGATGATTTGCTGAGGGATTTAGTAGATGATTCACAGCCTGTGAAAATGTTATATACCAATATTTTATAAAATACAAATATTTTAGCATGTTTTTCATTCATTGTTAAATTTGTACAGTGAATGTGTGCAGCCTTGAAGCTTTGTTCATAAAGTTAAATTGTCTGCAAATGGGAGAAATTATTGGGTTCTATTTATGTCATTATCACCATGCTGCTGCAGTGTGTGGACATGCATCTGTTTGGGTATCAGGATCAAAGACTGCTAAGACTCATTTTGAAGGAATGTAATGCTGAGATCATACTACACAGCATTGTGGACAGACTAAACATTGATGCCAGGACAATGATACATGGCTTGCCTGACATACATTGGTGAGACAAGGTGCCAGGCACGTTTTTTTTTTTTTATAAATCAGGTAAAGTGAAGTGAAGGAGACCTCTGCCTTTTTCTTTCCCTGTCAGTGGAAAGAGGATGAGTGTGTCGGTTAGAAACATAAATATGTGTGTAAGGGGTAATGTGACCCTCCTGACCTGAGGGTCATAGTCAAATGACTCTAAGTTCACTGAAATGAAGTACAACATCATTACTGTTTCATTTGGCTGTGACAGTTGTGCATAGAAGCATTTTGTGCTCCTATGTGGGTTAAAACCACAAAGCATGTCTTAGAAGTTCTCAAATTCTGTTAGAGAGGGCAAAACCATCAGATGAGGTGCAAATCATCAAAGCTGAGGCTCATTTTTAATCCCAACGCCATTATGGGGCTGATGCTGTGCAGTCTGACTTTGGCATAACACAGATTTCCCTTTATCCATACTTGCTCAAGAAGAAGAGTACATAAAACTGCTTAATGAACACTTGTAAACACGGTGCTCGTGTTTTACCCCATGGGATGAAGCAGTAAATCGTGAACAAGAAACTAGACTGCATGGGGTCTGCAGCCGTTCCCTGTGCTTCATTGCATATGCAACAGTCTCCACATTTATTCACAAAAATGGATATTAGAATTTATACTGGCTGCCATTACATGCAAATTTTAGAAAGACAAGAAAAATATCTGCAGTACCTAAAACTAACATCTGTTAGAGGGAGTCATCAGCTTGATCTGCAAAGCTGCTGACATCACGTCAAGTTCATACCTCTTCAAAAATGTTGCTCATAATCCTCAAATAGGATTATAGTGATCAAAAGTAGTTTAAATGTACCTTTCAGTTGTCTTTAAACTAAATGGAATGTCCCACAGATTAATGTAAGAAGCATGTGAAAGGAGGATGAAAAATTTACAAAAGAAATGACAAATTAAATCCCTGCTTCTGCGTGAGCCAGCAACAGAATCTTCACAGCAAGCAAAACTCGTAGACATTTTCCCTGCTGTTCGACTTCTTGTAAAAGGAATCTATAAGTGAGTCCAGAAAATAATCCATTGTAAATTTAATTACAGTTCAGAGAATGTCATGCTATTTCACCTCTATCTTTCACGGTACAGTGGAACGAGACAACTGAAGTCTCTAAGAAAGCTGGCATGTGATTCTTTCTCCTCTTGACTTGAGCTTTCAGATTCAGCCCTAGACATGTATGATTAAAAACCCCAATGGCATTGTACAAAAAAGGTCTTACTAGTTGCCATCAAGATTACTCTTAAATCAAAGCACAGCGGAATTTCATCTAATCTCCTTGTGAGGGATTCTTTGGAGCTTCTGATTGGCTGTAATGTGCAAAGCTAACCTTTATGTGATCCTCACTGAGTGTTTATTCAAATCTTATCCTCTCTGTAGCGGGATAACCTTTGCCTCATTTTCTGTGAAGCCTCACCCTGAACTTTTTGCCCAAATCTTTTTCATCCTTTCATAAAATTCTGAGCCTGGGCAAGAAAGGGATTTCCACTGAAGAGAAGATGAACAGTGTAAAAGCACATTTTTGATAGCATGATTTTGAGAGGCTGATATAGTGATTTCTATACAATATGACTTTGGTTTGTCAGTTGAACTGCTTATCATTTATGCACAGTGAAAAGGTGAATAAACAGATAAATGTCTGCAGTTTGAACATTTTCTCGTCCATTTTAAATCTCTGTACATCAATATGTTTTTCTTATACTAAACTTATGTATCAAAGATAACATCTACCTCCAGTAAAGACTTGTCCCTCTGCAGGTTTTTGAAATAAATCTCACCATTATGCTCAAAGCCCAAAAGGCATAACAAACAAATTCATATTATTCAGTTTCACTCAGTATAGCCTGACACAGTAAACATGTGCTTGTTCATAAAAGGATCAAAAAGGAGGCGCAACAGTTAAGAAAACAAAGGAAATCCAGCCTCTTTGTGACATTGTTGGCAGCGGTATCAGAGACTTCAGTGATACTCCAGGCAGGGTAAAGGTAAGGTTGCAGCCTGGTTACATCAAGAGCTTCAAGTGCAGTGAAGCCTCAAACCCATTACAATATCATATTCTGATGATATCTGTACAGAGATTGTGCTGTTTCATTCAAAGAAATTAATAAACATGGGAGTGATAACCAGTGTACCAACAGTTCAGCCTTTCAACACAAACATAAGTTCGTATTGGGTGAAGAGTAGTTAAAAGAGACAGTGATGGATATGACACAAGTCACATAAAATTGAACTTAGAGAGGTTAAACAAAAGCAAACTGAAGACATGATTAAAAAGATACAGTCAGCAAGAGCTGCAGAGAGTACCACACTGCTTTGATGAGGAAACAACAAAATAAGTATTTCAACTCCAAGAACCAAGAAAGTTGGAATAACAGAAGAGCAGCAGTGAAAACTTGTGAAGGTCAGCTTGGGAAGTGAAAAATTAAAACAAACATTTCAGTGAAGCACATTGATGCTTTAAGCAACATACTTGAAAACACGAGGAAAGAAAAAAATGCAGAAATATATTCCCTGAAGAGAAAAATGTTTAACCTGAGAGATTCTATGCTGTGTAAATAAAGCAGAACAAGGAGGTGAGCAGGGAAGGAAAGAAACCTTGAAAATGTTGCGGAGCGACAATGTTCCGGAGCGAATCTCTTGGGAAAAAAAAAAGGTATTTGATTAGGTATTTGAAAGTGGGATGTGGAAATAATAGGGTTAGGGATAGGGTTATTTCCTAGCCCAACTGTAATCCACACAAAAAGGTTTTGAGATTGCACTCATTGAACACTATAAACACTTGAAGGGAAACCAATCTGATTTTGAACTGGAGCTGGTGCTGAATCCCCCATCTACTGGTGGTGAATATCCTCAACCCGACTGTAGATGGAAAAGGAGGAAACAACTCAGCAAAAGTGAAGCACAGAAATGATTGAATCTTTAATGAAGGACAACACAGACCAGCTGACTCACAATCACACAACAACGCTGGCTGAAGGACTTTAACCACACGCTGACCATGACAACAGCAAATAATGCCAGATTATTATTGGATGTAAACTAATGTAGGCTAAAGAAGACTTTGAAAACCAGCTAAACTCTACTGGACAGCAAGCAAACAAAGTGCCATAAAAATACCGTATATTCAAGTACAGCTGCCTCAAATTGTAGCATTTGAGCAAAAATTATAGCTTTAACAGAGTGATTGGCACAGATGACCAGTTACTGAATCAACATGACACTTGTCACTTTGAGCAAAACAGCAATGACAGACACTGTAATGGTAAAATCCCTTGTGCACTTTATCCAAATAACCTTGCTCACTCCCTAATTAGCGCTGCCAGCTCTGAGTAGGACTGTGTTGGGATGTACTGCAGTGGGAGAGGAGTGTTGGAAGGCAGACAGCAGTGCAAATATCTAAGTAAACTCTCTGGTCTAATAATGCGATCCTTCTGCCCTGAGGTTAAACAGACCCGCTAATCACTCTCTTTGTTTGGTTTGGGTTTTGCATTCATCAAGGCAGCACCCAGGGCGATGGGCGTCTGTGCCTTCTTCACTGCTCTGCTCTGTCTGTGTCTCTCAAGCTAAAATATTTGGATAGATATACAGGCGCAGAAACATCCACCCACTGAAAATAAGAGTGATGTCTACATTTCTCAAGATACAGATTAAATACATGCTTGCACTCGTCCATGCATGTTTAGTGACTTGTTATTTGGATTTATTGATCAGTCAGAGCAGACCGTTAAATGGACATTTACCAACAGGCCATGCATCATGTATATTAGAAGCATAAGTCCCAGATATTCTAAAGAGATGCAGAGTCAGGGGAAGATTGATGCATTGGGCCGTAAACAGGCCTGACAGTCAGCGTTTCAGACAGTTACATAATCAAGGCTTTTTATCCAGACACATGCCCCCCTGCTGGGATGCTGGCTCAGAGCAGATAATGAAGAGCCAATGTAGATGTCCAAGGAGATGTATGACCAGGTTCAAATTTAGAGAAGCATCCCCTCCGTCACTCCAATCATAATGCTGATGTTGCAATAAAGCAGCAGCCCACACTTGAAGGAAGGCCCCGGCAGTTGCAGTCAGGGGACACCAAGTACTAGGAAATTGCATTACAGACATTCCCTCTGGAGTATTTAAAAATGGAAACACTTGAGGGCTTGTTTTATTGCTTACACTTTCAATGAGGTCTCGGCAAAGTGTTTCCGACAGTTCATAGCAGTGTGAACATGTTTTTGTTATAAGACAGTTAAAACTGCACTCTTAGGGGGATCTCGTGGAGATGCAGAAATCTTCAGACATGAAACAGCAATTTCACAGAGGGGTATTCAGAGGTGAAGTTGTCATAAGTGAAAATGTGATACGAATGGTTTCATCTCTGTGGATATCAAATCTTGCTTGGTGAGCACCTTTTCTCATTTTCCATAACCTGCATGCCACATCTTTCTTCTGTGTACAGTTAATGGAATTTTATTATATTGCTATGCAGAGGTGACCCACATCGAACCATATTCATAATAAAAAGCAAGGCCATTCGAGAAACCCTTAAGGTGGCTGAAGCTTCAGTCAACCTCCATCAATGTGACGAATATTAGGTTCAGCGTCATTCTGCTGTTCACGTCACAGTCTGTGACGTGACAAATGTTTATTTGCACTGGTGCTGCAAAGAATGATTATTTTCACTATTGATTGTTTTCCAGGTGAACTGATTGATTTAAGAGAAATGAAGAACAGAAAAAACACTATTTTATTATTTTGGCTGAACACTGAATGAATCTGAGAGATAATTTTCAAGATTAAGCAGACCATTCTGGTGTGTACTAATACATATCTACAAAATTTGTTTTAGAAGTGTAATCAGATAGCAAAAATGATTTTGTTGGCAACCCAGCCGGTTTTAAGGCATCTAATTTAATATATGTCTTGAAGGTAGCTGATTACCAGCGTGAAAACAGAGGGATAAGGAACATAATCAGATTGTCCGCACAATAATTGGAATAAATTAGTTCAGTTAAGAGATCCCGGCCACAAAATATGAAGTCTTTTATATATGTGCAGTTACAGAAACTTCAATAAATAAATAAAATTGTGAAAATAGCACAGAAATAATATTTCACACTTCTTGAGCTAAGAGCCGACACTCTAGCAGTCAGACAATCTCAGCCAGCAAGTTACAAAGCTCATTCCTATGTCTTTACAGAGCTTAGACACATTTCAGATTTTATGGTCCACGTAGTGTCCGAGCAGTTCAGCATACATGCTCGGTACCAAACGTTTAGTGCTCCTCAGTGATGACAGTGTGCTGCACGGGTCGGTCACTTTATTTAATAAGAGCTCCCCCTCCCTAGAGGCTGAGGTAATTCTTTGGAGATTAAGGTGATAGAGTGTGGATAAAGACAGCCGCCTGGGTCAAGCAGTGCCCAGGGAGAACAAACTGTGTGTTGTTCCTTATAACCTTGATGGACATTTTTTACGGTCACACACATACAATTAAGACCACTACTTGGAGCGGAGAAGAAACCTATCTTAGGTCATGCCACCCTACAGCCAATCAGTGTGCCGAATATCTTATGAATCTATGTTAAGGCTTACAGCACATTTACTCAGATTTCTCAGATTTGCTCATCGGGGAATCAACCATCCGTAGGCAAGGGAGATTGCAATCCACATACAAGGCTGCCTATGAAATATTTTAAACCCTTATCATCTGACAATTATATGAATAATTTTCATCTTATAATGTAGCAGAATAGCTAGGAACCTTCAAATCCTCTCCCGACATGATTAGAGAACACTGAAGTACACTTATGTTTATGCAATGTCTGATCAGTCTAACGGCTTTTCCTATTAGCATAATAAATGAATTAGAGCACCAGAGACAAAGATCATTAGGCAGATTTTCACCATGGGGAAATCATTTGGACTATGTATTGTCTAACTATGTTAGACAACAGCGATGCGTCACATTGCCTCAACATGTTTCAACCCCCAGTTTTCCCCAAATCCTTCACTCATCAAAGCCCTGCGAATGTTTGCATTCTGCCGAAACAGCCTTCATTTCTTCAAGGCAGCTGTGTCATTTCAAAAGCGATGGCTCCGTGATTTCTCCACTGTCGTGTGTTCTGTGATTAGTCATAACAGTGAATGGCGTGCCGCAGACAGTAATGGCTAATGTGTCCAATGCAGCGACATGCCATAAACACAAGTTGTTATCATGACACTACATCTCTGCGCCAGCACAGACTGGCTTAGTGTACTAAACACTGTAGCCTCGGGGTTTATCCCTTTATCAGCTGCTCCTGCCTTTCCCTCAACTTCTTCAGCTCAAGTTATTTCTCTGCCTGCAGTTCAAAAGCAGGTGTGACATTGTTTCGTTCTTGCTCTTCATATGCAAAAGACATAAACATCGCCTTGTTAAGAGTTGTTTTTAATAAGCGTGCAGAGCTTGGCTAAAGAGATTTCTAAACTGCTTTGGTTTCCGCAAGGTGCTCTGGCTGAAATTTACATTTAAACATGAGGTGTGCCTGTTAGTGGCTCATCTGGAAACATGAGTGAACGTGCTGCAGCACCATGTGATAATGGTCTCAGAGGGCTATGGCTTCCATATAGGGTGCACACCTATAGTGAACCTAGGCCAAATTCATTTATATTGGAAATAGAGCCACTGTCATTTTCTTTGACCATTGTCGTGCAGGTTGTGTACATTATGTATACAAGAGGTTACAGGTCTACAGGGAATGAGGACTGTATAATTTACATAGTGAAGACCAAAACTTAAATCTGCAGGCCAGCGCCATGTTGCTTTCCTGCCCTTGAAACAGCATTACTGTGTTCAGATCACGGATGACCAGTGCAGAATCCCCTGAGAAATACATTGGTATTGGATAATTTTGCCCTGCACAATTTACAGAACACCTAATGTCGACGTTCAGCTGCTGTGCCGGAAATGAAGATGCTGGTGTCACATTCCTACCAGAAACATGTTTTTGAATCTAAACACAATTTCTCCTGAATTTTAACCAAGGGTCTTAAATGGCTAACCTCAAGGACAACCACAAACATTCCCAAGCCTTAAAAGAACAGTTTGACACTTTGGGAAATATGCTCATTCAATTTATTGCCAAGGGCTGGATGAGAAGATCAAAACTTTCATATTTTTCCATTAAATATTAAGCCACAACACATAATGTGTTGACTATACAGTTTCATTTTTGTATGGACATGTGTGAAACAGTGTCCATTGCTTATTCTGATTTACGTTTCTTTCTGTACAGTGGCCATGGCTATTAACCATGAGGCTGGAGCCTAACATGCCCATCGCTTCTTTCTGTCAGAAAAAGCCTGTCTGGTGCTGCATTGAACACACACTCTCTGAATATGCCATCCAAGTGCAAGAAAGCCCAGCGGACTGCTTAACACCTGCTGTAAGTACCAAGCGCTCTCTGACTCCAATGTTTGAGTGTTTACTCATAACAATCACACCAAGTCAAACCCCAAAAGAGATAAACTCATCCTCGGCTCTGATTTCTGAATGAGTCATTTCCAAATTGTGCCCCCTCTGTTCAAGTACTGTAATGAGGTATCGCAATTACTCTCTGTACACATGGATTACACATTTACATTTCTTTAATTTCATTTGAAAAGAGTTATGTCTTGCTTGATATATTATTTGCCCTGCTGTGGGTTATTGCTTGCAATGAGTTTCAATTTGTCTCCAAAATCTTGGCAGATCAGAATTTATGTGCACACAAATGTCATATTTACATATTTCGTACCTCCTCTAAAGTTGACTCACTTCACCAAATATGGCAGGTAGCATTAATTATTTTAAATGTATTCATCATACATGTGAAATGATGCTTTCATTATGCATGCAGGTAATTTGCTGAGTGTGTGGCACACTGTGCAGAAAGTCTGGTATTTTCTTTTTTTTTTTTTTTTGTAGCTTTACCTACAACTTTGTGCACTGAAGTTCTAAGACACCTTAATTCTAGTGGTCAAATCAGTGGACCATTAGTACAGCATGTGTATGTGACATGGGGTCACTGCAGATTCAGCTTCAGATAATCTCAGGTAAGTAGTCATCAATAGTAATGCATACTAAACTGACACAGATATTTTATTTACTGTATTTACCCATTCATTTTTGATCTTTAAAGCACTGTTTTTACAGTATTGTAAATGATTGTATGATTGAATGTTGTCTCACTTTTCTGATTTGAATTATTTAATTTTATGTAGTTCAAAGGTAAAATAACTATGTGTAAAATAGAAGGGGTCAATTGCAGTGATAGAAAACCGACAACATTTTTCAATTCATGTTTTTGGTTTTACTGGTTTAACTTTACTTGTCTGGTTCAGTCTTAGTGCTCAGAAACCGCTTCTTTTTTTCTTCTTCCCTGGAAGTAGAAACAGCTGATCAGTCAAGTGAGTTAAATGTTTTCCACATCAGAACTTATTCGGAAAAGGTGTCTCACTAAGTGCATTACCTTTTATTGCGCTGCTTTGTTTAGTATAACAGAACACCTATATGCTGCAGTATTGATCGTTCTTTTTATTGTCTGTGATGGCTGAACTGACACTGGAGCTGTCAGTCACCAGTGACTGGAGCTCCAATGTGAAAAGCCAAAGATTCAGTCAGTGACACTGTTGATTCAGTGCACTGTGCTTGAAAACTGAATGATTTATGGGTAAACTCTTCCCATTAACTTCCCAGTTAAACATTAAATTAAATCGGACAAGAATATGTTTCTGTGGCTGCGGATCATGTTCAGAAGTTTCAAAATTCATCAGATCAGGTGTCATTCTGTCATGCCAGACAATGTCTGCAGGCAAAAAGGACATCATGTATAGCAATGTGCGAGCAGAACAACCTCACTTTTTCACTCTGGGAGTGTGTGCTAACATCAGCAGACATAGCAACTGCACGTACACACACACACACGCGCGCGCTCACACTCACACTCACACCACTGTTTGATGCTGTTCCACCAACAACACTGTCAAGTGCTCTCCCTCTTCATCATAGCGATGCTGTCCAGAACCATTTCTCAAAAGGAGTTTTGGCTCTTTGAACTGAGATTGTGTGTAGATGTGTGTGTGCATTTCTCTGTCTGGCTGCGTATCTGTGTCTCTCATTTGCATGCGAGTTTATGTCTCTTTGTGTATGTGTTTTTCTGTCTAAGCAATTGTACATTCATCTGTCAACTTTTTTCTGGCTGTGTGTTTGTTAGCATAACAACAACCTCAAAGGACGCTCAGGTCAGTTCCATGTCAAGCAAGTCGAATCCCTGGCACAGATTAACAGGCTAGGGCAATGCCAGCCTTTGAGGGCAAGGGTAGTGGGAACAGTCGCACCAATTAGAAACTGGCAGCCCGACCACCCAGCCCTACACTCACCCTGGCTGGCTCAAGATAAGAGTCGGCACACATGCTCAGACAGATAGGCATGCACGGGGGTGTGCTCTCTGCATACCCACTCATAACTTGGTATCTAATACATATGCAACACCGTGCCAAACATCATCCATTAGCTGCAACAGGGGCCTGAGCGTGCTGCTAGAAGTGTCAAATATGCATGAGGGAGTGGAGGTCTGTGTCTCATAATCCTCCAGGCAATTAATACAATCGTTTCCAGGGCCAATCGCCTAGATGCACATATCAAACCTCTCCCTCGGCTTGTTGAATTTTTTAGGTAGACTAATTTACAGATGCGTTGGCCAGAGGCTTGCTTTTATGGATTGGAGCCGTCTGGAAGCTGACGGCTGGCCGTACATTGAGAATTGTCCACAGTGATGTATGGGACTGTGGGGACAACATAATCACTGTGGAAAACACTGCTGGAGAGGCTGTGTTTACAGATAAAAAAGCTTTCTGTTCTGCTAATTGTATTGTGGCACTAATTGAACAGGGATGTGGGGTTTGATTTGCTTAGCTGAGTTTAGTTTAAATTCAGGTTCATCAATTATGAGTGACAGTGAGTGTCAATAATAATAATAAAAAAAAAAAAGAATTATAATAATAATACACATTCAATTCTGGAAACTTGCAGCTGTTTTCAGAAAAAAATCTCTCTATTGAGTCTTGACCCATTTAAAAATTTACAACATGCAAACATGTAGACATAACTGTCATGGAGAATTGCATTGCTGTTCTTGCAGAGGCGTATTCTCCTCTTCAGTATATTGTAAAGCATTTAATTCTGCCAAGCTTTTTGTTGTGGCTTTTGCAGATGTTTTTAGCCTCCAGTCAGGTATTGACTGAAATGTTCAGCCTAGTGTGAGGAGCGGGGGGCTGGTATTCAGAGGCGTTGGGTTGGTGGGGAAGCAGTATTGATTGCACTTAAAGTGACAAGATTGAGGAGGCCCACTTTGACACGTTATCCCTATTGCCGCCAACAGACAAAGTGCGGGCCAGAGGAGCAATGCCTATTGATTTCTGTGATCATGAATGGCCTGAGACCTATGAATCAGTCACTCAGGCCATGCTGCTTGAAAATATGATTTCAACAATTTTTCATATCACTGTGGTAATGTAAGGACTGACAGCCTATTTGATTTAAAAGGACAAGTAAATACTATGGTAATGTATAAGCCTCATGCACATTCTGACAAGCTGAAAAGTCCTCACGGCTCAGGCAGTAAGAAGCCAGCATGTAAAGCACGTAGACTGGTAGTATATTTGTGAAGGCGGGTGTTGTGGGCAGCCAGTTCGGGCATCTATGAGATTTTGCTGTGCATAATTCACTGGCGAGGCAAGAAGCTGATACAGCCTCTCCCCCTCTTATGATCATCCATCAGGTAAAATTGCTTTTTTCTAACATTAGGCCGTCAACAAGAAATAACAAATGTAGCCATGCAGAGCAACACATGATTACAGGGTAATAATGCCCTGAGGTCAGAGTAATGTGACCTCATTCAGAGCAGCTTGGTGAACGCAGCGATTGCATTAGATGAAGTGTCATCAGGGAATGGCTCATCTTCATCTGGGGAGGTTTTTTTAATCATTGAAATGACATGTTCCACATATTTGGAATCATGTAATTTTCACCATGACGATTTTCTTAAAGGAAAAAAATAAACTTGAGAAAAAAAAATTACCCTGGAAGCTCAGAGAAAGGTTCCAAACAACCAGTCCTCTGACTTAAACAGCAATATAGGTCTCTTGCCGCTACCCTCAGATACAGCCCATAGGAGCGTGCCAGTGGCATGCACCTTTGTTGTCAGGGTAACAGTAATGAACAAGGTTGTGGAACGGTCATGGTCACACAGATTTAGACACACAATCTTCTTGGTTAGGTTTAAGAAAAGATTGTGGTTTAGATTAAAATACGTGTTCCCTTAAGATTAGAGAACTTTCATTGTCCCCGTTACAATAACAAAAACAGGGTTAAGGCTGTGGAACGGTCATGGACGGAAAGCTGACTATTGGTTTCACATGTTTCTGGTGGGCTCCTTGACCACTGCTCAAAAAACATCTCTTGCCAATAGCAGAGTGCTATTTCAAGCCCCACATTTGCTCTGATTGATATTTGGTAAATCCATCACAGTAATCTTCCAGGAAATTGCACAGGCCTTTCCAGAGGTCTAATCGAGATATGGGTGCACTCACAGACTGAGTAGGAGTGAGAATGAGGAGGAAAATTAAGGAGAAGGCAAGACAGATGGAGGAAAGACCCACACAGCTCAAGATGGATATTTTGAAATCTGAAAAATGTATCTGGATACCGTTGGGCAGAGTATGGTACATGATGGTACAAGAGCAAGAAAAGTTAAAGCACAAAATTAATAAGCAAGCAACAAGATACAGTAATTGAATGGAGGGTAGAGGGGAAAAAATGTCTGACATGCTTCAGTGATCTCAGTTTCTTCCGAGCCAGTGTTCCCTTTCCTCTGTGTAGCCTGCAGGTCTCTGGTTCCATGTGCTGCATAGCCAATTACCCATGAAAATAAGGCAGGGAAAGCCAGTTGCAAGTGATTAACACACACTAAACAACAAGCACCTACTGGATTCTGAAGCAGAAATGTGGATGCACGTGAAAAGACAAATGCTGTTCAATATATAGTAAAGAAATGTTCATAACGGAGCTTAGTGCTGTGTTTTATTACAGCATTTAATCAAAATACCACATTTTTACTCGCACCTAATATTGTTCTAAGTGAGAGAATAGGCGAGCAACAATAAACCCGAGAACTGATTTATTGGATGATTTTTTTTTTTCCTTTCTTTACTCAACATGCAGTGAGTGTCATAGCGGGAGACTCTGCACAAGCAAACACAGCATGGCATATCATCACAGCAAGTGTTTGCGCATGTGGTTGGGGGGGTTAAGTCAATTGTGAGGTCTAGATGGTATTGTTCTTCGCAGGGAAGGACTCAGAGGACGTTTTAATGAATGGAGCTTGGGGAATGCAGAAGGACTGGCTGTCACAGCAGAAGGAGGGATATACTGTTTCTGATGTAGAATCAGAATTATTGAAAGAGATCTTTTCACTGATTACACGGCCTAAAGCTATCTCTGTTTGGTAAATTACAGTCATTTCATACTTACAGAGTTTTACTGAAATAAAAAAAAAAAGTGTCAAATGAGCAAAAAGCTACAGTGTGTTCCATGCTCCCTGCATAAAAAAAAAAAAAAAAATTTCACCCTGAAGTCCAGAGCTCAGCTTGTCCACTTATGGCCAGCGAAACTGAAACAAGGGCCTGAGAGGCATGTTCCTACTTGATAAGTTAATGTGCTTTTGGACAAATATATTCTAATAACTTTGTCCTGTTTCCATCTTTGATACATTTTATTTGTCATCTACATTTTTCTCTTAGCTCCTGATCAAAATGTTGAATGTGTGGAGGGTAGCTAAACAATGTGCAGGCCTGTGTTGCCTGTGCAAATGTGTGTATACTTGTGTATGTTTTGTGTAGGGCCACCTGCGCAATGAGCATCTGACCCTGGGTGGCTTATGTCCCTTCTTGGTTTTAATTAGGTTGTAAATGTCAACATATGAACTATTCTCTTCCACCGTGTGAAGCTTGCGTGCAGCCTTTGCTGTTTGCCTTGCCGGACGAAGGACTGCTGTTTATCTTTTGTCATATGTTGACTCATCGGACAATTAGAGAATGTGAATGACTCAAAGGCAGGGCCAAGAATAGCTGCCTGAGGAGTCTCTCACTTCCCGACCTCCAAGTCCTCCCAACGTGCATCACAACAGAAGCAGGAGATACGCCTCCTGGCAACCACCAATTAAAGCCACATATCCTTCACATGAGGGCTATTGCTTAATCAAAGCTCTGAGAATAATGAGCCAAAGTAAACAGTAATTACTGGAGCCAGGTCACTGATTACAGTTCTGTCTCCCACTGTCCCTATGGGAATTTCTAAGTAAGGGAACATCTCCAAATATCTACTTGATAGCAGCATGTGACCTCATGGCTTTCAATAAAATACATTTATCTTCCTGAATTTGATTCAAGTATTATTCATACTGCTTTCAACCGCACACACGTCACCAAATCCAGCTGTATTCAGGCATGGAGATTGATGACGAGGACTCCTCACTAAATTCACACTCCATTTATTTAGTGTTTGATGATTAATCTATTCACTGTGCCTGTATTGGCAGTGTGAATGTCAGTGTGTATGTCATATAGATTTGCCCTTTGTATGAAGAAGTGGGGAAAGACATGACCGTGCATTAGGCAGACATCAGCGTGGACTTCAGAATAGCTGATTAGTTGAAGTTATACCAATCTGGGACACAAATGAATCATAATCCAAGAGCGACAGGTCGGTCACAGTGGGTTAAAGGTATGGGTAAACAACATACACAGGAATCGTGTTCTTTTGAATGTTTATGGGTTGTATGAGACTGTCCTCAGCAGGAAAAGTGCTGACAATTAGTTATGTTTGTTTTTTGATGGCAACCTCCAAGGTTATCCAAATGGCTAATCTCTATTAGTAGCACAGGCGGAAGTAGCATGAAATTACACAGCAAGAAAAGTCTTAGGTCTTAGGTCTTTGGGCATTTAGATTAAATGTCAAACAACATTTCAATTCACAAATTTGCTGAACTGATTGTATTTACCACCTGACTGTACAGAAGTTAGCTTAGCGACTTAGCAACATACATACTGACCATGTCCATGCATGTAGTGTATCTGTGTCTGAATGTGTGTGAAAAGTCCGGGAAAGACATTAGCAGCATTTCAATCAGAACAGCACTTATGTCGTCCTGCAATGGCAAAAAGGTATTCCATTATCTGTGTACACTGTTTGTCTGCAGAGGGGTTAGGGGGGCATCGTAAACAGTGGCTGGTCATGTGAGCATTAGCAGTGGGAACACGATAAGGCTGCTTTCTCAGATCATTACCATTCATCAGGGCTATTACCATTTGAATAGAGACTCTCATAAAAGCTAGACATTACCTCTCAGTGCACACACATTATATACTGTATATAATCTTCCATTACAAACCGTTTTGCATTCGAGTTTGTTTTGCATTTCCTTCAAATCAGTGACAGAAAGATTCTCAGATGCCAGGATTTGCATATGTGTTACAGCCAGTCAGTGTGTGGATAACATGAAAAATGCAATTTTCTGGGTGACTTCCCACTCTTCAAGATGGCAGCTGTGTGTGAGAGAGAGTGTATGCCACCTGTAATTGCTCTGCTGCAGACATTTCTTATGATTTTGACTGCTGTTGCGAAAGGTTTATAGGTTGTTATTGAAAGATCCAACTTTTATAAACAAAATGCATCACCATAAACATTTTGTATCAGTCGTTCCTCATAGCCTGGAGTGCTGGACAATAATGTGTTCGTATCAGTCGTTAAAAAAAAAATGTGACCTCCAAAAGTGGCAGCTTCAGAGAGAATAAAGATAACTGGGGCCCTTAACATAATGATATCAAAATGTTCATAAAAACTCCATAATCTCAGTCATTTGCCATGGTTTATTGGCAGCCCATGTAGTGACACACCCCAGCATCCCTAGAAACTTTGTTGTGTATCAGACATTTCTGCACCCTACAATTTATGTCCAATGGAAACATTCAACGCAAACTTTGAGGTTGTGGTGGTGAATGTGTGTGGAGGACATCTTATTTCAGAGTTATCCTCCTGTAATACACCTGCAATTAACTTTTGTATTTTTATTAACCAGTTTGGCCTAATTGTGTTCTCTTCTTTAATTTTCCAAAGCAGGTCGAGATTATTAAGCTATGAAGCTAACTTCCTGTGTGAAGTATAAACTCAGCTTTAGGTTGGCCTTATTGTGACCACTACTTGCCACCAGTTTGGAAACACAGTTCTCCGTGGAGAGTGCTTTGTTACCTAGAACTTTTTATGCCATTTGGGAAATTCTTCCCAATTCTTCTTGATTAAAAAAATAAATAAATCTGAACATTTAAGAGGTCATGCCAGTTTACATGTCCTGCAATGACTTCTCTTACAAAATAAGAGGGCAGAATTGAGTTCAACCAAAAATATCCTTTCTCTCTGACAGTACAGAGGGAAAAAAGGGATGTGTTCCAGGTCACATCTGGCTCCCTGTTATTTTGTATCCAGATATTCATCCATCTGAAAAATTCAAGTCCTCCAAAGGGTTTCAGATCAACCACAGGAGTTAATTCTCTCTCTGAGGCTGAATCAAACACTTACATCAGTGACTTTTCTTACATTTTTGCTCTACATAGACAAACCTTTGGCTGCTGACGTTAGATCAATGTTTTGACATGAATATAGCCCCGTGGAGAGTTTCAGACAACCATACAGTGTCCAAGATGTTCAATTTATGACAACCCTCACCCCTGTGAGGTAATTTCTAAACAGAATGAATGAGTGGTCAGTAGGGAGCCTAGAAGAAGAGACTACAAACTCAAGAAGCTCTTTCTCCTTGTCCTGCTGCATTTTCAGTGACAGGATTATACCCAGCACAGGGACACACAGTAAATGTAACAATCTTTTTGTCTTTGCTCTCGGCGAGGGGGCAGCCTCTAAGAGAACTTCTGCAATACATTTGTGAGAATCAAACTATAATGAAGGAGCTGAGATACAAGAGCTTTAACATGGTGCTTTTTGGATTTTCAGTGTATGTTCTGTGAGTGTTGTCTGATATTAGCACACAGCACCAAAAAGGGTTTAAATCTGCAACCAGAGCGCTTCAGTAGTACAATGACCAGATCTGGCCAGGGAGAAAAGGGTACATGTCTCAGTCCTGAATGTGAGGTGTCAGCATTTGATTAATGTCTGACATCATTGTGTGTTTCGAATTGGGCAGGCTGATAAACTGAGAGAAATTGCTGATGGATGGCCACCTTCCCCTGAGATAAGGCTCATTTCTCTCCTTGGAATATAGGCAATACAGAAACTAGAGATTTTTATTTTGACATTAAAGACCTTGTTGCAGTTGGTCCACCGCAGCTACAAGATGGCCTTGACTTTGTGCATTCTTTCATGAAATGACCTGGATACTGGCTGAGGTGTATGCATTCGACACAGAGTTTGCATTTCTTGCAAATGAGCCAAATGATAAGATATCAGATACTGAATCACATGACAGCTCATTTAAATGGCAACCCAGTGTGCAGTGAAGCCTCAAAGGTGCCACATGGGCACATTAATGATTAATCGGTTTGTTTGTTTAACATGAAACATTGGTTCCTTTAACATTTAGGTGTCAGAATTACTTTTTCCTCAGGAATGCGTGTTAAACTATGGTTTATTTATGAGCAAAAATAAGCACTCAGACATGAAGAATAAAATTTCACAAAAATCTAAGTATTATCACTTAGTATAAAATATGCATTTTACAACATAGGTTTGAAGAACAAACACTCATGTAAAGGTTTCTAATAAACACATACTTACCTTAAAGAACTACTTCCTCAACACTGACACATACATGTCATCTAAATCATAGTTGTCAATTGTATTCTTATAACATGATCAATACTTTAGATGGATGATGATTTGGACAGCCTGAGCAAGTGGACTGGTGATCAATTACATGTGCACCCGGTTCAAACAGGTGAAGTGTAGAGAAAACAGATGTGTTCTAAATTACTTCTCACATCTCACTGCACTAACTTTGAAATCAAACAGCTCCTGGGAGAAATTTTCATGTTTCATTAAGAGAATTCTGTTCCTACCATTTAAAAAAAAGCAAACATCTTCTGGGTCTCATTTCTGTGTGCCCATTCTACGTATTATAGTCAGTGGAAATTTATCTCAAGAGGCTCTCACATTCACTTTCATTTACCCTGAGGGCATGCCCGTTAGGAAGATTTACCATATCTTTCAGGGGGCTGCAATTGATTTGAGGTGATTCCCAGTGGATTCAAGTAAATGAAATGTCAACATCTATGTGACATGTGATGAATATTAATGGAACCCCACATGGGAGAAGAGACAGCAAGGGGGTAAAAGTAAGAGTGTGGTCTGGTTGGCCATCATGTTTAGTGAGCCTTAACTGACGGAAGTAAAATCTTCACTCTCTGTACTTGCCACTTGGTAGCCAACAATTCATTCATAATGCATTCCCGTAATGCACTGCATGTTCATGGCAGCTAAACGTCAGTGATTTCCACCGGGAGCAGGGGGAGACCAAAACGGAGCAAAAAGAATATTAAATATTAAAAGGATTGAGAATACTAGACATTTTTTGGGTGGACCAACAACACAAAGAAACGTAAAAACAATTTTTAAAAGACTTGAGTGAACTGACCCTTTGAGAAAACGCTGTTCAATCATGTCGAGCTCTGTCAGTTTTAAAAGAAATTCAAGAAAGAAAGAGTAAAGAGTCCTGGTTTCAACTTTCTGAAACACCATCTGTGCTGTGAAGACTCAGACAAATTAAGCAACACAAGTTGTAAACCCAGTGAGTGTGTTTTGAGCTGGTGGGGGCATATTGTGTATGGCTCACTGGAGTTCACCTTTTCTAATCTCTGTCATACACCTTCCTCATCTTCTCGCTGTAATTATGGGCTACATTCACCACGGTTGATTTGACGGCACTGGTAATCGTATTAAGTAATCCCACTACTGAATTGTAGCGACAGGACATTGTTCAAGAACTTTTTCTAAGATGCTTAGGCTGGCGACATGCCAGACATGGCTCTCTTCCACCATACTAATTTTCTCTTTCTTGCTACTGAATGTCAGTTCACCTTGATCTTGTCCGAGGTTGTTGTTGTCAGCTCCACTCACAATCTGTGGCTGTTTCATGAGCTGAACACAGGGTAATAAAAAGGACAAATCCACAATAAAAAAAAAAAACTATTGATAGCTTGTTTTTTCTTTTAAAAGCTAATGCTCTCGCTGTTTATTTCTTAAACATACTGTTCATTGCCAAATGTCATCTACATCATGGCAAATTATTTCCAGTGGAGCTGCTGTGGTGTTGATAACAGCAACAGCTCAATTGAAGAAGAAAGACATTTAATGCAGCAGAATGCAACAGTCCCTCGTATTGCATTTGAATATTGAGAGACCAACTGTAAATTTAATAATATTGAGATAGCCACATAGAAAGACTTGTACGCGATCAACAAGAAATGTCTTCATTATATGCAGGCCCATGAAGGCAGAAGATGGAACAGGATTCCCCAGGACTCTGGATATTGGTGGAGGTGGAAAATGTAATCTCTCAGTTGAATCTCCTGAAACAATCTGAGATCATGGTTGTGATAGGGGGTGGGGGTTCTGCCATAACAGGTCATAAAGCAGAATTAGCCCACAGCAGCTATCTTTGGACAGACCCAGACTATCCATTTTCCACGATTTGTGCTAAGCTAACTGACATCATTCAATGGACAGATATGAGAGTGGTATTGATTTTCTCATTTAACTCTCAGCAACATAGCAAAAAATGCCAAACTATTCCTTTAACTACCACCATGCTACCTCTATTGCCCTTTCCAGTGTGGAAATGCTCCACTGACTTCTGAGCCGTTTGGGGATTGTGGAAAATTATTTAGTGAGTTAGAGGCTCCCAAACCAGAGGCTGATCTGAAAATTTCTCACCACTTCTTACCATAATTCCTGGACATTTTACACTGCAACACGATCACAGGGTGACAATAAGAAAGCATGAACACCAGGAACTGTTAGAAGCTGCTTGATGCTGTCCTTGCTTCCTGGATGATTTTGTTGCTGAGGAAAGTCTTTTGGGTTTGTCCAATGCAGGCATGGCTGAGGGAGCAAAGTGTTTAGAATTAATTAGATGTGATCAAAATTGCCCACTTTGGTCATTTCTCAGGCACCCTCCTCCCTTCTCTTTGACTCTGGCATAATGGAAAATTACTCTGTTTCACCAGCCATTACCCCACAGTCCCATTCATCTCAGCCAATCTGAGGGCCAGCAGAGAGGAAAATTTTCAGCGTGATCAATATTCCAAAGAGGACATAAAGTACGGTCAAACATACAAGGCAGATGCATTCATTTTCTCCTGCGTGATTTTGTGTTGTTTCTTTCAGAATAAGTGCATCTGATTGGCACTACATCAACAGCAATTATTGTTTGCCTCAGAATTAATTGTTTGGGGACTTAATCATTAACATCAGGACATTTCTTTGGAAGTGATACTTAGCCAGGACATTACGAGTTGTTTGCTCTCATTTATCCTAAATCTTTGCACCTCAGCCAAGTTTATAACACCCACTATAAAAATAGGCTAATAGATTAGTTGTACTGTTGATGGCAGGGAAAGAGTACAGTACATTTTTCATCCGTTTCATCCAGTTGTTCTGACACTGTCAACCAGCTGGGATGTTTGAATCTGGAGGCAAAACTTGAAGACTTTCCCCTCTTTTGACGTACTGTGGCTGTCTGCATGATGAATAATTCAAATGACAGGCTGATGGGTGACTTTAATCATTCTTTGGCTGTCGAATGAGAATCAGAGGCCAGAGACAGAATCATATCATAACCACCGCATAATTACAAATTATAGTCCTGAATGGGACTGTAAAATTGCCTTCTGTCTGTGACAAAATGATGCCAAAGGGAATAAAGTAATATTAGAAGTAATAATCATTTTAAAAGTCATTTTAATTATATATTTTTTTGTATTGTGACAGAGCAGTTGAGATGGAACAGTTCTTCCCTCCAAAGGGGCCCAATACTGACATGTTTTCATTGTAAATTTATGACAGCACAGTATTTCTTCTTGTGTAAAACATATGTATATTAGCAAAGTCACAAAGGTTAATTAAACAATATTTGGGAATCACTAATCTGTTGGAATTGGTGGTAAAATTTGAAGATTGAGTGCCAGGAACCCAAATGATCAAGTTTTATGTAATTTCCAGCTTTTTCATTTTTCTAACTTCACATTTTTAAAACGAGAATCTAATTTTACTGCTGTCTCAACAGTTTCAATGATTTAGTTTTCCCACCCACACTTTATTTCAAGTCACCAGCAGAATGATCAAATTCCATACTCCTCAAACCTTAGCAACATACAAAGTAGGCACTGCTGAACTTCTGGCAATTACATCAGTGAAATCTGTAGTGTGGAAAACCATCCTCGGATGACGGAAGCTGGCAGAGGAAAAAGACTTTGAGGAGCTCTCTGCTAAGAGTGTGCAGTGACCCATTACTGAAGTCTGGCCTCTATGGCCGCTCACTACAGCCTCCCCAGTCTCTCATGCATAAAGCTGCTGCTTTTATTACTGCAGGGGTCATTGATAATGGTCCTTTCTTGACTGTTACTGAGAGCAGAGAGCAAAGAGCTGCCCAGTGCCCATGGAACATGTGGTTGTTCATATCCATATACATATTGACACACACACACAGAAGGGATTTCATGTGCATAATGGAGGTTCTAAACAGACACTGGCTCTTCATAGAAATTCAATGTGCAAGTTTGCTCAAGATTTTCTTCATTTCCTAAGAGCATCTCTCCATATACACAAGAGGATGACAACCTCCAGCCTCTGATGCAGCTGCTAATCTGGGGCTATAAATCAAATTGGCAAAGCCACTCCCTCTCAGCCTTGCCACATAAAGGCGGCGTAGCTGAGTGTAGCATACTGATGCCAGCCCCTGGAGTCTAGCTGCACCCATCCAGCTGGACTGGCGCCTGGCAGTGCTTCTGCTTGCTTCCTGCCATTGCAGGCACACAGTGCTTAGCAGTGGTCTATCAAACCCACTGTGCCATGAAAGCATGACAGCGTGAGGCCTGCAGATTAAAACCACTCAGTGCTCCTTCGTTGCGAGAAGAAACACACAACACCCTATAACAATAGATTTGACAAAAGTCATAGCTCTGGGTCACGGCCAGATGGAATTATCATTTCCATTCCATTTGGCTCTGCTGAAAAAAAAAAAATAAACCAAAAGCAAATATTCACTCCACAGTGACAGCTCATCCAAATTTGCTGAGTTTGGTCCTGGCTATTTGATTGTGCTCTCCCTGATTCAACAATGACACTTATTCACTCACGACATACAAAAGCAGTGCAGGTGCAGACAGGCCTACGCATGCATTTATAGTGAGTCTCTGAAAAATACCAATACTAATAAGACTGTTAATAATGATGATGATAATAATGTGTGTAGGAGAAACTTACAATAATAAATTACATGTTTCTCCTACACACAAATTATTATATCAAAGCCATCTCCTCAACCTGTTTTCTTTGCATTCAAATGGACCAACAGGACACTACTAAACAGAGCATTATCACATCAGGACAGTGTTACTTTTCTTAACCAGAAAGAAGCAGCAAAAAAGAAGTTGTTATGCAACAGAACAGAACACAAAGCTTTTAGCTCCTGTGTGGCGGCTAACTCCTACGAGTCCTGCAAGCTCATATGGGAGTAAACAGATCAATAGGCTCACCTGAGAGATGAATGCTCACCTCCTCTGAGCAGCGGTGATCAAGCAGATTCTACAAAGTCCTCCTTTCAGCTGCAGCCTAATGACGCTAATGGGCAGAAATGCTCTCAGAGACCCTTTATTACACTGATTAATGCCAACAACCTGAAATATAATGTCCTAATCCGATTAAGAGATGGACACAGCTGAGCAGGAGAGGGACAGAATGGACAACAAGAGGGAGCAGACTAATAGAGATGGGTTTTTTGTTGTTTGTTTAATCTAAAAGGCTAAATTGCACAGAACTGGCAGTGCACACATGTCGATGTTTTGTAAAATGTCATTCATAAGAGGTTTATGGTCATGTGAAGTGTTCTTGAAACTGAGCCATTTCCAAGTGCACTGCTGACACTGACAGGCAACTGTCTGCAACTGATAGGAGTACTAGCTGCAGCCAGATCCCCAGAGGCCTGGGCATCCTAAACATAGAGTCTGCAGCTGTATGGTAGTGAATGAAGCAAGAACCCGTGTGCAGAATATACATATAGAACAACTAAACCAAAAATGAATAGTTGTGGTCTGTCTTTGGTGTTATGTCTTGTCTAAGAAAATAACCCTAATTACATCATTGTTTGAGCTTGAAATAGGAGATGACAAAAAATTAACTGATAGTTTACATTACAAACAAAGGGTTTGGAGTTTAAAAGATGTGGGTATTTACACTGTAACTGAGTCAAATGTAAAGATACATTGCATTTTGGGAATTGTGGGATGCAGCATTTTTAGTCATGAAAGTCTCACCTTTTTTAAAATACTTTTTTTATGTCTAGTGGTATTTTATTGTAGTGGAATACTAAAAATCAACCCCTTTATGGTTTTATTTTTGGCTTTATTGGTGCATTTCTTCATCAGATCAATTAGCAAACAGGCTAGCTGCAATTTACTGGCCTTCATTGTCCCATTTGCAAATCAGAGTCAAAAAGCTGATCAGACAGATTCTATGTTTAGCCATCTAAACACAAAACCAGGCAGCAGCATGTAATCAGGTCTGTTTAGTTCTAAATTCAGTTGAGAGGAGCATGGAGAAAGACAGCAAATTACACAAATCCATTGTTGCCCAGATTTGATGCCATCAAATCTGGGCAACAGATTTGTGTTTCCCCATGTGAATGCCCTGAACTGTTTATATTATGGGTTGCTGCACATTTTAAAAAGATGTCATGTCTTCTCACTCTTTAAAATCCAAAAACCAAAATATTGCACCTCAGCTGTGAAATTTATCATGTGATCCTGGCCAACCCAAAATCAATCATTTCCTCTGGGATGAAACCTGCAGTGATGGATACCACCCCCCAGCTGGCTGCGAGACAAGAGTGCCACTTTTGGTGTGTGTGTGTGTGTGTGTGTGTGTAGACTACACTTCATTTAGCACTGCTCCACAGGGGAGCCAGGGGAAATCACACAGAGACACAGAGAGAGAATAAACAAACAAATCAAAAGCATTAAACCAAGCAAACACACATAGGAGGTTTTTTTTGTTTGTTTGTTTGCCATTAAACCTCTATTATCCACCTCAAATTAAATGTCTTCAGTAGACTCCTTTCATTCTGTAGGGAGGTATAAACATGGTAAGCACAGGTTTCAGAAGAGAATAAGCAAACTGGCTGCCAATAGTGGTGGCTTAAATTAGATAAACTGGATATTAATTATAATCTCATTTTATCTTCTCTTCTCATTTTTAGAGTGTATGGAGAAAATTTGTTGCTGTCGCTTCCTCAAAACATAGGTTCTTACATTTTTACTCATTTTTGAATTTTAAAGGGAATTAGAGCACAAACATTTTCACTTTAAACCCTCTTCAGTGTGCACATACATTTCAGTGTGTGTGTCTCAGTTCTTGCAGGCTAAATTTATATGACCACACCCACCATCTCACAGCTGCAGGCACTCAGTCGTTAGATGATCCAATGTGACAGTAGGCCTACAGGCTACCCACAGAACTTAGAGGTACAAACCCACTAGACCTACTAGCACCGAATATCATAAATTACAGATTTGCAGACAGCAAACACAAAAAATAAAAGCACAGCCACATGTTGCTGCTCACATCAGGCTGGTGTCATCCCAGTTTCAACAGCTTTGGTTAGACGTACTGCAAAATTGCAGTTATTATTAAAATATTCGGTTTGTTAGGATCCACCATTTTTGGAGTTTGGCACATGCAAGTAGTTAAAAGTCAGGATAACTGATTTTTGCTGAATTAGTGACAATTTTTAAATCTGATTCTCCCAAGTCCACAATTTTATGGAAGTGGAATACTACGTTGATTTAATTTCAGGTTCTGGGAGAGGAATTATCCATCAGGCTAAATAGCACACAACATAAATGTGAAATGACAGGCCACTACCAAGGCCACCTGTTGAAAATCTATTATCTGTCTAAATACTAAATCAAACCATCTTTCTGTCAGTGGTTGTTTACATGTAAGCAAAACTTTAAGGAGCAGAGTTTTAGATTTTCACCTAGTGATGGGTTTATCCAGCCCTGGTACGAGTAATGGACTGTAAAATTTTGTTACTGTCATCAAAGGTCACAGAATAATTTAGAGAACTTTTTTTTCTCTATAATTATTCATAACAACAAATTGTTTCTGCCATTAATTCTGGTTTTTTTTCAGTGCTTAAATGAGCTTTTTTAGCAAAATGTCTATCTTCAACACGCCTCCGTCTGCCCTGACAGCAGCTTGATGTCCTTAGACTTCTCTAATGAGCTGCACTGTATTTTTATTGTGTCTTTTTTTAAATAACCACTAGATTGAGTAGATCTGGTACATGGCTGATCACTGCGGCTTGTATCTTCTAGTTGGAGACCTACTGAGTGTGTCAGCCTGCAGCTGTTAGGTGGTGGGTGTGGTCAGAGTTGATATGTTTTGCAACACTGAAAAAGCCGCCAGGCTTTACTCACTACAAGCCATGTAGGAGTGTGGGCCAGTTCTCTTCTGCTTTTGTGACAGCTGGTTTCGTTAGATGCACTCAACTGAAAATACCTGACACAAGGTGTTTTTGGAGCTTGCTGTACTTCCTTTTAGTCCTGTGATTCCTCTGCATTGCTTCACAAAAGAACCATATTTATCCATCGCAGTCTCCTGTGAAACAGTTTAGTTTGTCCTGCCTCGGTGCACTGTGAGCCTCAGTTGGAAATCTCTTTGAGTGCAATGTAGATACAATATTCCAGGTTGACATTTCAGTTGAATGGATGGAAAATGGCTATAGAAATTATGAAGGTTACAGTCTAAAAATAGGCCAGAAAAGCCCTCAGTGCTCCTACACGTAGAAAGAAAATAAGATCATCAAATCCACATGTTCATTTTGTAGCAGAAGTTAACATGACCTGAACTAAGCATTGAGTCAAAACTTTGTCTGACTCATTTTATTTTATTACACTTCACTTTTGATTTTAATGAAAGGACTCCAAAGAAAGGCCAAAAGAAAGACAGATAATTAAAATCCACTGCTGTGACAGTTATAATTGGGTGAAATATGACCAAACTGTTTTCACCAAACTCAGCACAGTGCTGCCGTCACTTTCCCAGAATTTCATCATTTCTTTTGCTTCAAACAACTTTTCTTTCTCTAAAGCCAAACAAAGAAAATGATTGCAAATAGCCTCTGAATGAAACAGGCTGCAACACTGACAGTTACTTTACAGTGTGCTGTCTGAAGCCCTCGCTCTCATTGCTTATTGTTAGTCTATATGCAGATTATGCAATTTATTGACACAACGTATGGATGAACATGCAGTAAATGAAAATGAAACAAGATTAAAAGAGCAACCACACTGAAACATGTGATGTTTTCATTGTGATCAGCACTGAGGATATGAAATGAAAACAAGATTTCTCAGCGTAGTTGCACACTTCTTTTTACATGAACTGTAACTCTGTGTCTTCTTCTTCTGCTCTGCTCTTCTACTTTCACCTTCTTGGGCTGACTGACACCATGATTGCAGCATAATGATGAGCAGAGACAGATTTGAATCTATTCTCCAGAGACAAGGATGTTCCCACCCTTTCACTCTAGTCAATTATCCTTTTCTGTGTAAACGGCAGTCATCTGAATCCAATTACAACAAAAGGGGTCAAGATCTGCCTTTTTCCTGTAGATTCTAGACCATGACAACGTTTGAGCAGAAATGTGGGATGAATTAATCGGAATTAATCTGAATTTATCATCATCGCTATCACACTTGTGGAGGTACTTAAACACCCAGAAGCTGTGCTCAATCTCAAAGTTCGAAGAGGTTCCCTAGATTTTTGAGGTGATATTTACCCCATCAGGCTGGGAAAAGGGGAGGAGAAAAAAAATCGCATTTGCATATCGCATTTATGAAAAGAATCACTTGGAGCAAAAACACCTTTTTAGCATTTGTTATTATTTCAGAGGTTTCTGATCTCAATTTGCCATGCAACCACCCCTCCTGTTCCACAATGCATTGCCTTAATTTCTTGATTAAAACATTTTTCATTTCAGCCATAAAGTGAAACAAAAATGTTGTCTAGTTCAGTCAGAAATAACTAATATTAAACTGATATTTGGCAACCAGAGCATCTTGATCAGTAAAGTCTAAGTTAGAACAACAAAGTGGACCAGCATGGAACTACAGCAGCTGCAGTGCATATGGTGATTGTGTGTGTCATGGATCTGACTACCGAGCCAGTGTCCTCATTGATCTAGTGCAAAGCTTCATTTACTGGGTGTGTGTCTGTTTACTGGTGCTGTCTTGCTCTGTACAACTTAATGATTGTTACCTGTTGGCTGATTACTGCAGTGTTTATTCCCTGCTTGTCGGCAAATAATCCCTTCAATATATCCACACCAGCTTCATTGACTTGCACATTTCCAATCAAGATAAGGGGAATTACACTGAGGGAACAAAACAATACAAACAACAAAGGAGCACTGTAAACAAAGCTTATGTTCTTCCAATTTGGTTATCAGTGTGTAAACTTATATACCAATTATGTTTTTATGACCATGGGCAGCTTTACCATCAGTGAAAATTCCAATGTAGAGAAATTAAAGCAGAGATGTGCTATTTTTTACTTACTGCGTGAAAAATAAAGCAGGATCTTGTATCAATTATCATTCTGTCTGACTGTGTAAATACCTAAATTCCCCAATTTGCATGAAAATTGGAAATTGATTTTGTTGAATGGATGTGCCTGTAAAAGAAGTGGTGAAAAAAATCTAGCTGCTAAATCTGGCAGCAGAGACTCTGTGAACATCAACATTGCATTTTTTTTTTTTTCTCTGTGCGTCTTCACTGCCTCTGGTGCAGATAACGTCATCTCAGCTACAGACTGACTAATGTGTGAATACTGTATTCAGAGAAGATGGCTCATCAAGAAGAGTGACAGGGCTCAGGCAGGAAATTGACCAACAGAAGGGGGCCTTATCTTTGTGGTAAAAACAGTACCTCAGCATTTTTGAACTTGCTCACTAATTGAGTTAAACCTCTGCACATCAGTGAGATTTAGATGTAAGGATATGTAGGGTTAGCTGTGCTGCAGGGTTAGGATCAGCCATACAGTGGTCCTGGTGTAGCTACATGTGCTGCAAGCGTTTGGATTGCTGGTGTCTATTAGCAGTATATCATGTCTAGTAATGTTCCATAATCTTGTTTGGAGCAGAGCTGCCAAAAAATTAATTCAGTGGGAGCTGAAAGGCACTGAAACATTCAGTGACTGACACATTAACTTGGCCTATTAACATAATTTGGGTGAATACGGGCACAATTCTCTAAATTACTACAGTGCAGTTGATGTGTGCGCCACCACTGCATTAACATGCATGTTTTCAGTTGACTCACAAATGAGTTCATGCACTAGCCATTTATGGGGTTTGGTCAAATATAACAAAATAGGCTCTCATGAAATGTATAAAGAAATGGCTATTTTCTGCAAACTGCTGTATTTTGATTAGAATGCCTCCTGGGCACCTTCCATTGGAGGTCTTCAGGGCACGTCCAACTAGTGAGAGACCCTGGGGCAGACCCAGAACACGCTGGAGAGATTATGTGAACGTCTCAGGATCCTCCAGGAGGATCTGAGCTTGCCCTTTTAAACCTGCTGCCATTGCAATCCAACCCTGGATAAGTGGCAGAAAATGGATGGATGCATTTTGGTTAAATTAAGACATAATGTTCTTCTTTGCTTGACCTCACTGAGCACTACTCAGTTTGAGACAAGGCCTTGCATCTCAAACAGTAGACTTTCTAATTCTATGAATATACTTTGACCAACACAATTTACACTTAATGTCAAAACCGAGAAGTTATCTATATTAAATATCTTAAGTGATTCAACTAAAACCTAGGACATGACAAATCATTTGAATCAAACACTGCTTTTTATTGTTGACATGTCAAGTATTCCTGTTCAAACAGTTCGAAGACCGTGAATAATGCTGGACTGAGGCAGGTTACTAGAGGTACTCCACTCTTAAGGTTATTTTTTTGTCTGAGAAACACCTGTTGAATAAAATGGTTCTCTGACAATAATTTTCTACCACAGCGAAGCTCAAGCACTGTAGGTGTCTAAAACAGTAACATATGATCTATCCTGTCAAAGACCTTGTTAAAGTCCTTTACACAGCTCCTGTTCACAACTACTAGTCAGTTTTATTGAGCCAGCTGCCAGTCATTTATACCAGGGCTGTGCCTGTTGAATGCTGATTCCTGTACATGCTGAAGTACAAAACTCAGAGTATTCACTACACTATGAATTTGTTATTTATTTGTTATTTGCATTAGATCAGATACACTGTTTACAATAGGTTTGATGAGAGCAGCCAGCTGTTTGGGTAACTGTGCTCTGTGTAACCACATGTGTCATGCAATTCTCACTGGGAATTGACCGGGCACAAAAACAACAGTTCATCATCACACTGACACAGATGCATATTTACAAAGAGGCTGTTGGAAGGATGCCTTTAGGCTAAATGGAAATGAAGAAAAAAACATTGTGAAATAGAAAAGTTGAACACAAAAATAAAGATTTAAAAGACCAGCCATCGTAGCAGAGGTTTGTATAAATGTTGCATCAGCATCAATGTACATTTTATGTATATATATTTATATAAAATAAAAATGGGTCAAAGATTGCCCTTTTCAATAGATTTTGGCCACAGGCAACATAACGTCAAAATTTAACAATTAACAGAAACTGAAATGACATATTCTGTTAACTGGGGCTGATTCCTGTTGCATGCTCTGTCACCAGAATAGCCATCATGAGTGCCAGGTCCGCTAATGAATGTTTAGTTGGAAGGATCTGATTGGCTCTAGGCACAGTGTTTTGATGAGATGTTAGGTTAGGTGCACTGTTGTTGCCCCAGCAAATGTGAAGCACCAATTAGCCACATTTTAATGGTGGAGAGAGGGTTGTTTTTTGTTGTTGTTGTTGTTGTTTTGTTTTGTTTCTAGCACAAAAGTCCAGTGGCATGTTTCCCCTGAAATATAATGCTGTCAGTCAGAGTACAAGGGAATGAGATATTGAAAGCAAGGGGAGGACAGACTAAGGAGGGCTAATTACATGGTTCACACCTCTTGCCTTCAAACATCCTTTGCAAAGCATTTTCCCACTTTTCCACCATAATTTCACAACAGTGGCTTTGTTTGGGTGTGCATCACAGCTAACGTGTTTTTGTCCATTACTTTCAGGACATCGCTCTATTAGATGAGCGGAAATAGTGTGACATATGTAGTGAGCAAAACACAATGTTGGCAGTTTGTGTTATTCCTACTGCAATGCTGAGAACAGTGCTCATCAATGTCTGTCACAAACGGCCATAGCACAGGCACAGAGGACCTAAACACAGACACACATGAAGGCAGGCTGTGCAGTGAAATAGTTTAATGGACAATAACAGGTTTACAGGCTGACAGGATGACAAACAAGCAGGCAGTTACAGACAACAGGTTACAAAAATGCATGTAGCAGACGCATAGGGAAATAGAAGGGAACAAAAAACAGATGAACCAACAAGGAGCTGATGAAATTGGCAGGTTTAAATTTTGGCTTGGCTAATGAGGTAACTGGGAACAGGTGTGTAAGTGGGCAGGGAAGCACAGATGATTGAAGATAAGAAACAGGTGACCAAGTGTGAATGGAGACAGGAAAAAAAAGTCCAGGGATGTCTTGTAGGCCCGTGGAAAATAGCAGGTGTGGGGAGATGAAGGGGCAAACATGGCCAGGGAGAAATAACAAGGGGCTGGTGGGGACTGGGGGGGACTGGTGGGGCTGGAGCCGAGAGAAACCGAGCAGCAGATTGTGAGTGCAGTGTCAAGACCTACAAGAAAGACAGATGGCTTAAATATATCAAATATGATGCAGGAGCATGCCTCTTGTCTTTCAAAATGCTTCATGCATTCTCCAGCAGCAGAATGAAAATGCCTCTCACAGCACGCCTGCAGCTCTTGTGTGGTCCTGTTTTCAGAAAATTAAACGCTATGATCATTATTTATCTTTTTAAACTTCACAAACATCATTTAACTAAGCAGTCGCCATTATGGATGGTTATTCCAGGCAGGACAGCCTCTCGAGGCAATGCAAATAAGGAGGGCAGATAGTGAAGCGGGAGTATTTAATATACAACATGTATAATTGATGACAACGGCTGTTGAATATAGTGGAGATTCGGCGGGTGGAAGCCTATTATAATTTTACTCTTGAACGAAGCTGAGTAGTGGCCTCTTTTTTTTCTTTTTTTTGCACAAATTCAAGTCTTAAACCAACAGTAACTGTCAAAAACATTCTGGATCCCCTTTAGAGAGGTCACTGGGGTTACATAACAAAAGATGAAAAATTGCCAGTCAGGTATCACATTACTCCTCTGTTAATCTCTTTTCATCAGCGGATAAATGAAAGGCAGTGACAAGGTATTCAAATTGGAAAAGTCACATAAGTGTGTCCTGTCGAAATTGCCTGTCCCTGTAACAATGTGGTTTGACAGGCCTTCAGGTTTGAATGCTTTGAGTTTTGGTCATGGCGCATCTGTTATTTGGATCAAGGTTGATTTCCATGGATTAGCATCTGTCAGCTTTATTTTCAGCGACACCACTAGGCTTCAGAGCGCAGATTAGTGCCAGGGATGCTGATGGCCACTTGTGACTGGCTGCGGCACATTGCGTTCCTGACTTATCTGACATAGTTTAAGTTGCCTCTTTACAAGTGTGAGACAGATCCCTCTGCAAGTGAACAACCACAGAGAGCCTTCATACATCAGTGGTTCTCGGATCGCAAGTCCCATAACACTGCGCTGAAACAGACAGTTTGTTTGTTATAGTCTCCTGGCTTTTGGTTGAGCCGTTGCATTTAAATAACACAGGGAGCTGGAGTTTGGAGATGAGAAACAGTTCTAAACCACCAAAATCAAAGAATATACCGTAATTTACTCCCATCAACATTTACATTTACTTATTTTGCAGATGTTTTTTATCCAAAGTGACTTATAAGTGAGGGTCAACACTCAAGTTCCGGAAGTATTAAATCTTTTCAATAAGACAAAGTACGAGGAGATCAGGTAAAGAAGTGCACAGTGGGTGGAGGTTAGACATGTTAGGGTGTTAGGAGAAGGGGTGTTCTGGGAAGAGATGAGTCTTCAGGAGATTGCTCAAGATAGAGAAGGATGCCCACAGTCTGGACTAGATTTCCTAGTTGCACGTAGGCCTGCATGACTGAATTCAAGTAGATGGGAGCAGACCCAGAATTCACTCTGTAAGCATTAGTCACATGGACTTTATTTGGCTAGCCACAGGGAGCCAGTGGAGGTCAATGAGCATTTTGGACCATGTATGTGGGTTTCACTGTGCATGAAGAGAGACACACTAGAAGGGCATTGCAGCCGTCAGGGTGAGAATTAACCATGGCCTGTACCAAGAGTTGGATGCCAGAGGGAGTCAAGTGAGGCCTGAGTTTTGTCATGTAGTATCGTACAGAGCTGCACAACCGGTAGACAGATGAAATGTCTGGTCGTCAAACATGACACTCAGGCTTCTCCCAACCTTGGTTGGGGTGAGAGATAAAGATTTGAATGATGTTGTCTGAATGATGTTATTGATATTGTGATTGAGAGATTAATTGGCCAGAATGACCAAGAGTTGAGTCTTAAAGAGGTCTAGTTGAAGGCGGTGTTCTTTCATCCATATGGATATGTCTGAGAGACATCCCGAGATCCACACCGAGATCATGCAGGAAAAAGAGGTATAGTTGGGTGTTGTATTCATAGCATCGAGTTTAACATTAACCTCACTGAATGATGCTTGAGATTAATGTGTGTTGTAATGTAAATCATTTTCTGGCTTACTGTAACGTGAAAACTGGAACAGGTGCTGTAAATAGAACAACTTGTCCAAGGGCAACATAGCCCTGGTTTTTATCACTAAACTCTGAATCACAGGAGAAAGACAGAGTATGGGGGGGATGGGCGGTGAAATACAGAAACAATGAAGTGGAACATATCCAACAGGCACACACTTTATCTCGCTCCCTTCGCCTTCCCCACCTTTTTTCCATTTTTGCTATCTTTCTCTATCTTAATGAGCACCACAGCTTTCTATCGAGGGATGGTGCCAGCGTGATACATCACAGGCAGGACACATGCAGGGACGAGGACGGGACAGTAGCAGGGTGACAGTGATGCTGGCAGAGCGATTAAGAGTGCTTAGACAGGCATGCTGATTCACGGAGAGCGAGCAAAAGAGCACCATCATGCTTAGGGAAATGGCACCCATCCTCTCCTCAAGATAAGTGTTTGGAGGACTTCATATTGTCGAATGTGTTGCTTTGGTGCAGATGCAGAGCTGTAGTCAAGAGTTCCTTGAAGGAGTCAGTTCCAAAAACTAAGTTCACTTGAGTACAGGTCAGAGAGGGGATGGATCCAAGTTAAGACAAAGCATAGAAAATTTAGCTGTAATGAGCACTGAGGCCTGAATAGTCCTTTTTAAATGCAAAAATTAAAGTAGACACTGCACTACACGCTGCTACCCCTTTGTCCTTACAGACATCAACATCGGTATGAGTTGCATAAAGATGGATTAAAATTGTGCGTACAGTGACTTTTAAATGGTTTCTACAGGTGACTACTACTTAAATGTACATTTTTTTCAGTTGACAGGAAAAAGTAATGTCAATTTGCTGCAGATAGATAAATCATGACAGTGCTCTTGAGACAGGACTCAACCATAATGAGACTTAGGTACCACAGCCGGAGTATGTGTCTAGTATAACATGACTTTTCTTGACTGATCCTCAGCTACTGAATACAAACTGTGTGCTCGACACCTTTTTAGAGGCAGTTAAACCTTTTGAGAGTGTCACATTGAGAGTGACATTAACAGGCTTATGTTCTTCCCGCTAAACACACTCTAGTCAGAGGTTTAGTTATAATTGCTCATCGGCCTGAGTTAAAATGTCTGGTCATAAAGTCAGTCTACGCAGAGAGCCGGTGGCATGATCAGAACCACTCACTGTACAAAGTCTGAGAGCTCAATTGCATAACATGGTCTCATTATTCAAAGGCAACGTTTGCACCATATTAATAGAAGGTAACCTTTCCATTTGTTTGCAGCAGACGCTGCCTGATTTCATTTTTACTTCTCTTAGTCGTGCTGTCTCAAACTCTTCAACAGATCAAAACTGAAGTATCCAGTCCTTTCATTTAGATTTACATACTGGGCAATCTGACACTATACACTCGTTCAGCAGTGGCAGTTGAGAGCAGGGTTTAATTGAACAAAGCCTGTGAGAGGGAACTACTGAGCAGCACCAGCAGGGCTGCGTGAGGTGATTATTGAGCCGATACATAAATGCAGAGGCTCGGTGGAGAGTGCATCCATGTCTATGCTCTATGTGAAATCAGTAATGAGCCAGCAGCTGCCAGGAGAGACTAGTGGGCCAGCTCATTGCCATGCATGGCATAGTAAGACATCATATTGCCACATATATTGTGGTATATGATAGTGTTCCTGGCAAAGTGAAGCTTAGCAGTGGCTATATTTCCTTGGAGTTATCTGAATCAGAGCCTCAAATGCAGCAGGCCTGTTGAAGACCAGCCGTGGAGAAAGGCGTGCACTGTATCATGCAGGAACAATCATCAATGTTCTATTTTTGCCCATGAGACATAGATTAGATAATCAAAAGTAATATTTTTATGGGAGAAAAAAATGAAAATGTCAATACACTTATTCAAGCTCAAAGGATTTCTCCATGCACAGTGTTAGATCACTACACACACGTACATTATTCCGTCCGTAGCATTAGCCTCCCACAAATATGCAGACTGTCTGTTGTGAGCTAGCAATGTCCTGCAGCACTTCACCAGAGAAATGACTCGCCTGGCAGATGTTGCTTAATATGTCTGTCTGTTGATTATAGCTTTTGCCGCAAATTGTCCTTGGTGCCCAGTGAAAAATGTTTGTCATGTATCAGCTAACGCACACCTGGGATGATTTCCATGAGGACAAAGCAGAAGAGGAAATGTCTTACAAGCTGTGGTGTTTCCTGATCCGCATCACTGTTTAACTAACATGGATTTTTTGGGAGGTCAGAACACGATAATGGTATTTTTAGATCAAGGTTGCTGACAACGGCAGATGTTTGTTCTGATATTGGAAACAGCTGATGTTACTTTAAACTATAATAAGACATTAAACCTCTCCACAGAGACTCAGACTAATGAAACTGTACTAGGTGGGGTAGCAGTTCATACCACTGCTTCTACTCTTGAGAAACAATTCTGATTAGAAATATGGAAATCTGCTAATTAAAGCTAAATCAACAGAGGATACATGGTGCAGGGCTTTTCAGAGTCGGGTAAATTATTTGTATGAAATGAAGTGTTTAATGTGAAGTGAGAAGCAAGATAGTGAAAGTGAGCATTTGCGTAGGTACCACGACGATGTTTGTCAAGTGCTAGCTGCTGCAGGGTCTTTCTGTATGACAGGAGAAAATTGACTCATCTCCCTTACCTTCCCAGCTTGCTTGAGGACTGTTCATTCAATACTGGCTGAGCTCCAGTGTTTTTTGCATCCCAGAAGGCAGGTGATATATTCCAGACAGCGCGGCTTCTGAAATGTCAGCAGTGGTTAGAACTGTATAAGATCTTTCCATTGACCTGCATCTGTTCAAAATAAGTTGACTTGACTCTTGTGGGCTATTTTTAATCTATGCTCAGCAGAAGGCTGCTTCCAGTAATTTTATCTTCAAAATGTGTGTATCTAACAGATTTTTGGGCTGAATGTGGCAGCTTACAGTGAATCAAGAGTCGCTGGCTGGACTGCCTGGCAGAACAGCAGAGGTCGTATGTGACACTGTCATTTTTCACAGATGGTGTGGAGGCTGCCATAGAAAAGGAGCTGCAGTATCAATAGGCTGATCTCTGAGCATCCTCTGAAGAGGTGAGGAAAGGAGGCGGAGGGGTAGCTGGATAGAGGGCACCTTAAATTGACATTCCTGCAATGCTGAAGATAATTTGTGGTAAATCAGTATGAATATAATTTCTGTGAAGTGGCATCTAAAGGTCACGGTGAAAGAATTGTAGGCCTCTTGCTGTCAAGGCTTAAGACAATTCATCCACAGAAATAAAGAGAGAGTGGAGCAGTCACTTGCTTCTCATTTGGTTGACCGCATTAGGATCTGAAATGAAGAGTCTGGCAGAGATGTGTATTCATACTCCCCTCCACTTAATCAAAATATGTGCATACACACTGACGTGCAAATTCCCCTGTGTACATTTTGAGTGCATTCCCCTTACTTGGCGCACAGTGACACATGGCCACCTACAGGTTCTCTGGGGAACCTCTGGGTAGTTGACTGTTTGCAGATTATCACAGCTTGTTTTTCCACCCGCTTGAATGTCATTTCCTGCTCGTTAAATCTCCATTAACGTCCTGCTTCATGTCCACTTAACACAAGCACTGCCAGAGAGGTCTGGGTTTGAGAGGCTTTGTCACACCTGCAAAGGAGAGGTCTTGGCTGTAATTACATCCTTTCATGCAGAATGCTATTGTCTAACTTTTAATGAGAAGCCATTATCAAGATATTCCACAAGGGTTTGACACTCCATGCATGAATCATAATCTTATGTTGAATGCACTTGTGTGCCCCCGTGACCCTGAGAGCTGTGTTGTCGAGGGGCAGTAACTCCTGGTAGAGTCTCCCAAGACAAATTGGTCCCAGGTGAGGGGCAAGATTAGAAGTGATTCCATGGCTTTAATGAGAAGGAGTGACCTCACACAGAATAGGGAAACCTGTCCAGGGTGAGAGGCACCTGCCAAATGTGTAGATGCCCACAAGAACTGATCTCCGAGCCATTTCTATGAGCTTCCTGGTTCTTGTATAAGTAGAGCGGGATGTGATATGGTGCTTTAAGTGAAGGAGTATGTTTGATTCTCCTAAGGGTGCAACAGCATGGGATTATACTGGGCATAGGCATTATACTGGACTGTTACAGTTAAGAGGAAGTTGAGCTCTAAATGTACCTGTTGATCTGTGGCCTTAAGGCAGGGTTTCATTACAGCTCTGGTATATGAATATTTACTCCCTCTCCATTTCTATTGACACCCGAACAATGGAAAAGTCAGGCGTGGGTTTCATGCTTGGCTGCAGTCTTCAGCTGACTCTGATTAATTAGCAGGCCAGAGTTAAGTTTATTCAACTTTGAGCAGGCGGATATGCTTGGTTGGCTAATTGAAACCCAGCTGTAGTGTTTTTGGGAATGGAGAATTTACTATTCCAGCTTGTTACTTCACTATTTTCAATACATTATCACACTCTCATACTCTGTTTATAGTTTTTGATTGGTCGAATCGGTACTTATGTATTTCTTACATCAGAGACACCAACATCATATCCTTTTTCAGGGCAGAGTGCAGGTAGATTTCAGAAGCAGCTTCAGGGGGTGTCTCTGGGCTCTTCGAGGTAGGGGGCAGGAAGCTCAGACAACCAGAATTGGCTTTAAGCAGAAGCGCTGCTCTTAAATTGAAAGGAGCCAGTTGTTCTGACCTGGATGCCTCTACGGGGGATATACCCTTTGGAGGCATCCTCCTGGGTCTCCTCTCAGGTCTAGATCCAGGAGGATACTTTGACCAGATTTGCTGAAAGGATTGCATGTAATTTCTTTTCAGGGGACTCTCCAGGATTACCCAGGTACAGCTGAGGCTTGTTTAGCCTATTGCCTTCATAATCCTATACCAAATAAGTGGCTGAAAATGAAAGCATAAATGGCTTTGATCATTTGCTGTATAAATATTTACACAGAATCTCTCCAGTCATCTGTCAAGATATGTCCCTCACAGTCTGATACCCCTAAGACAGTGGAAGGAGCTCAAGGAAGTGAATGCAAATTTGTAATTATACTTCAGCTCAATATTCGGCTTGTTTGGTTGCCATGTTTCAGCACTCTGAGTTGGTGTGTTGGTTTGATGGTTATCAGAACCTTTTTCATTTCCTGCCAAACATTTCCTCAAATATTTGTATATTTCTTTTGTGTCTGTGTGTATTTCATTGCTTTGTCAGTATCCCTGTCTGAATGACAGCCCTGCTGGTTTACACACACTTAGGATAAAATGAGCCAATATTTGCCCAAGCAGGAACTTAACCTCCACAGCAGAGTCCAAAAAGACATCCAATTTGTTCACCAGCCATCATGGATATTGCCATTGTCATAATACATTGTTGTACTTATACCACCTCCCTTAACATTTCTATCATTCACTTGTCACCAAACTCTCATTGGTGTATTCTTTTTTGTCTGCAGCAGAGAAGGCTTGAGTTTAGGATGAGCAAGTGAAGTAGTGAGCAGTTGACTATATCCATGAGGTGTAATACCAGTTTATGCATATACCATGGTCAAGAGAGGAGCACTGAGTGGATCTGTACTCCCTGTTGACCAGGTGCACTGCAGTATTCAAGTCATGCTTCTCTACAAACAGCAAGTAAACGAAGGACCCACACTGCACACATGGAGAAGACCAGCAATGAAAAACTATATAATCATCAAAAGCAAGGGGCAAGTGCCCTGGGCTTTACCTTGGATCAGTGCTAAGAGATAGGGAATGGGAATATGGAATCTAGGGAGACAGCCAAATGAACTGATTTAAGTGCAGCTACACAGCTGCCACATTTTGAAGAAATATTTCTTATGTTTATGCTTGGAGCTACATCAACAGAAAGCCAACACCTGTTGACTGTCCATGACACAATCAGTGACCTGTGCAAGTGGTTATTTAACTTCAAATAAAAGGCTCAGCAGTTATTGTCATTTAAGCAAAAATGCAATGATTGTTTTGCACTGTAGGACTGTTATTTGGTTTTGACATCTGACCAGCCTAGAGTCAACTACAAAAGACAAAGCGAGGACAGAAGTTGTGGAGAAAGGGTGAGGTTGGCCCTTTCTGCTTCCCAGAGGGCATAAGCAATTTTCAGCTCTAGTGAGTCAGCTCCAGGAATACCTAAGTCTGAACACAGAATAATACTCAAGCTCATTTATTCACATCCTCCCATGGCAGCAACTGACTTGTCTCACTTTTTTTTTGTAATACACTAAACAAAACGGGCAAATTCAGGATTGCAGAATCCAATGGCACAAGTTTAACACAGTGAGGAGCACAGCAAAAGTTTAAGGGTGGTGAAGATAAACCACGATGCCAACCCTATCTTGTTGTTTACTTCCAGTATAGTGAGTATGTTAATCCACTGAGAAGCATTATGAGATAAATGAGAAAAATCTGAATATTCATCTCTCTTGGGATAATAATGAAAGTGTCACTCATGTTCTGATTGGGCTCTGTCAGATACAGAGGCACTTGCTGCAGTCGCACTGAGACTTGCAGGTAAGCTCTATGATTGATAGCTATGCTAAGAGTGCCACTGCTGTTCTCCCCAGGTGATGGCAACAGCACTCGTGCTCAGCGGGCTGGAATGCCAGGATTTCTACCAGTCAGCACTGAAGTTGCCTTTTTCTTGTGCAGTCTAACTTCCCCACTGTTGCTCACTGTATCTTGGGAAGATGAGATAAAGACATTTCAGAATGAATCCTATATGCAAAACATCACATCAGTGGCTTTCCTTGAAAGCAGAGGAGTCTTTTCTGCAGTAGCGTCATGCTAACATGACTCACAGTATGTGGATGGTAGCTTTAAAACCAAGTCTAAGCTCCCTTGAAACCTTCTTTGAAAACCACGGCTGTCCACACTGAGCTGAAAAGGATTTGCGCATCTTTAGTTGACTCTAGCCAGCGCACAGCTTTCGCTGTGTTATGGCAGAGATTGCAGGTGTGGGACGAGGCTTATGGCAGCTGGAGGTGGACAAAGAGCAACTGCCTCCACTGTGCTCTGACCATCTATACTGATCCACTTTACTTCTCTAATCCACTTGTCTCAAGCGAGCCACAAGTGTGTCCCATTGGTATTGTTGGTGTTTTTGAATATAAAATGGTGGACTTAAACATTTTATGCGGATTAGGCCAGCTTAGCTCCATGCCTAATGCAATGATTGGGGATTTCTGGCACAGCAGATAAGTGAATGTTCACTAGTTACTCAGCAACTGTGCTCAACTGTTTAAGACCTTAAGCTGAAATCGCAAAGAGTTGGACAAGACAGCTCCCGCTGCAGTAGTGTGTCACCCGTAACACTTCGTTAACTTTGGCCATATTGTGTTACATCAGTTTCACACTGGTCATTGACCATCTGATGAAGTCAAACAACCTCTTGTGACCGTCAAGCTCAAGTGAATATAAGCAATCGTCGCACAGACGGTGATAATGAAGATTCAGTGAATATTGTCTGAGTTGCATGAATTGGAAAAACTGAAGCAAAACAGAGAAAAAGCTGAATACTTTTGGAATATAACCTAATCATAATGTGTCTACATGTCTCTCAGCTGAAAAACAGCTGAATCCTATCTTGCATGATTAAACTCCAGATGATGCCTCAATAATAATACATTTATGTGGTTTTTCTAGTGCTTTTCAGTCACATTTCCCAGGACTTCAATTAACTGCAATGTCAAGAAACGTATTGGACAGCATATTGATCTTTGTTTGAGGTACCAAGAATGAGTCAGAGTAAGAATGATCCTTTCAGAAAGCTTTTAAATTACAGGTTGAATAAAGTTTGATTAGTTCTGGTACAAAAAAAGGGAGCTTGAGGAAAAGGCTGGAGCAGTGCCTGATGATATTTATGTCAAGCTGAGAAGTGATAAGCCATCAAGTGTGCCATAAAATCTGAACTACGACATCCGAAACGAGTTGTGGTCCAGCTGAAGACGCAGAGCAGACAAACTATATTACTCCTAATATCAAAGGCCTATGAAGAGCAGAACTGAGCAGTGCATAAATCAAAGCCAGGTCTACAACACAGGAAAATGTTTAAGGTTAAAAATGAGAACTAGTGGGTCACTTGGGGATCAAAAGAATTTTATAGTGCCGTACGAGGAGAATTTTTAAGTGCAAGTTGGAAATGGACCTTTGAAGATAAAATGTCAGCTCCAATTTTGTCAATAATTCCTTTTTAAGTTTTTATTGAGCTCTTCGTAATACAGACTGTGGTAGAAGGAAGGTTAGTCTCAAAATGCCCATCAACTGCAAATACAGGGGTTTGGAAACACATGCAGAAGACAGAAGGAATAAAAAGGCAGTAATGCAAGCCACAAGTTAGTCTTTAGACTCTATGTGGTCAAAAATGTATCCATCAAAGTGGATAAGCAGACAAAAGCTTAGAAAAAAAGCACAGCTTTGAGCACTCTGCATGAAAAACATAAATACCAAGTTGAATAGTGGAGATGCACATGCTTTGAAATGACAGCAAAGGTATTTTTCATACATCACACAGATTTGTTCCAGTGGAAATTCGCTGCCTGAGCCTGCTTCTACTTTGTTATCCTTGTGGGTCTGGTGTAACAGGTTTAACTGGGTTCAGCTCTGTATTTGGAAACGCTTTTGTACAAAATGAATCATTTAATAAACTAAATTGTCCGGTGTGTAAACAACCTCTTTCTTCCACTGATTAGTTTGAAATTAATTGTGCTTTATGTTAAACTTCGTGCCATCACGCTGAGGCTTTTGTTGTGATATCCTCATTTGACTTGTTGCTTCAGTTCCACACCTCATTTTCATCAGCCATTTGTGTGCACTTAGATTGTGCAGCCTCTTTTTAGTGTTTTTTTTTCTCTAATGAAGTAGGTATCTAATGGAGAGAAGGCATTTATGCACTGGATATTGAAAAAATATTTGTGCTTCTAATTAACAGTCTAATTGGTGTATAGTCAAAATTGTCACTGTTATTTGAATTGCTTTTAGATGGACTAAAAGGTGATGTAACACAGAAAAGGTCACGCTACAAAGACAGAGAGCTGGGTCCAGACAAGGGAGACGAATGGAGAAGAGCATATCTCCCTTCTATCACCATGTCTAATGTGAGATAAGATTGACAAGCTAGAGGCCCTACTGAGGAATCAGAGGGACTTGACAGAGCCCTGGACCTGCTTTATGCTGAAGTTAAAGAGACCTGCCAATTCTCCCTCACACTTTTTGTACACATTTGCATTTTGTAAATTTTTTTGTTAATTTACTGTGCATTCATTATCACTTTCTTGTGTGCCTGTACTCTTACTGTATTTTTTAGTTATTTACATCTAACTACTAATTTCCTAACTACATGTTATGCAGTTGTAACAAAGCAATTTCACCGCAGGGATCAATGAAGTTTTAGATTCTGTTCTGACCGGGGGTTGAAAGTTCTTTTTGAGTTGAGTTCAACATAATAGCATCAAATAGCTTCACTTTATCTGTGACTCTATTATGTATGCCATTCAAAAGTCTTCAAATGACTAAAAGGCTCATGCTGACACAGTCATCTTTTGCACCTCATCACAAATCATCTCTTCTCTTTTGTTCTCTTTTGTAGGTTCGGTCTGAGTAGGAGGTGGCAACAAAAGACCAAATGCCATGGATGTATTCAATTTCACCTACTGGAATGCCTCTGAAGGCAATGACACAGAAGCTGTGGAAGAGAGTGAAAGTGCCTACAAGACTGTGGAGGTGGTGTTCATCGTGTTGGTGGCCGGTTCCCTCAGTTTGGTTACAGTTATTGGAAATATCCTGGTCATGCTTTCCATCAAAGTTAATAGGAACTTACAGACTGTCAACAACTATTTTTTATTCAGCCTTGCATGTGCTGACCTTATTATCGGACTGTGCTCCATGAACTTATACACAGTCTACATAGTAATAGGCTACTGGCCCCTGGGGCCGGTGGTGTGCGATCTGTGGTTAGCCTTGGACTATGTTGTCAGCAATGCATCTGTCATGAATCTTCTCATCATAAGCTTTGACAGATATTTCTGTGTCACCAAGCCCCTCAGCTACCCTGTCAAAAGGACCACCAAGATGGCGGGCATGATGATTGCTGCAGCCTGGGTCCTGTCTTTCATCCTCTGGGCGCCCGCCATTCTCTTCTGGCAGTTCATTGTTGGTGGACGGACAGTACCTGAGAAGGAGTGCTACATCCAGTTCTTCTCTAATGCTGCCGTCACTTTTGGCACCGCCATTGCCGCCTTTTACCTGCCTGTCATCATCATGATTCAGCTCTACTGGCAGATCTCCAGAGCAAGCAAGAGCCGTGTGAAGAAGGATAACCGCAAGCCATCAGGGGCAAACCCAGAACCCCTGTCACCTGGCCAGAGGAGGAACAACACACCAAAACCCAACAACAACAATGTACCAGGGGAGGACGCAGGGCGGCCCCAGAGCCAGAATGCTGATGATGGGGCCAACCAGCATGATGGAAAACTGCAAAATGGTAAAGGACCTTCCTCAACTACTGCTGAGGGAGAAACCGAAGGTGATGATGTGACAAGGGACAACTGCGCTACCGGAGAAGAGAAGGAGAGCTCCAATGACTCCACATCTGGCAGTGTGGCTGCATCCAATCAGAAGGATGAGGAGGCAATGCCATCCACAGCCAACTCTAACGTTGAGACAAGTCAGCCACCCCCACGTCAGCGAGCCAAGGCGGGTCGTTCCAAGCTGACCTGCATCAAGATCAAGACTAAATCACCCAAGGGTGACTGCTACACACCGTCCAACGCCACCGTTGAGATCGTACCAGCCTCAGAGCGGCAGAATCATGTGGCGCGAAAGATTGTGAAGATGACTAAACAACCTCCCAACAAGAAGAAGAAAGCAGCGCCATCACGGGAGAAAAAAGTGACCCGCACCATAATGGCCATCCTGGTAGCTTTCGTAGCCACCTGGACTCCTTATAATGTGATGGTGCTCATTAACACCTTCTGCTCCAGCTGCATCCCCAACACAGTGTGGACTATTGGTTACTGGCTGTGCTACATCAACAGCACCATCAACCCGGCCTGCTACGCTCTGTGCAATGTCACATTTAAAAAGACATTCAAACACCTTCTCCTCTGCCAATATAAAAATATTAGGTCAGGCAGATAAATATGGACCACCTGGGATGAAGAGCTGAAGTATGAGTTGTGTGTGTGTGTGTGGATGTGTGTATGTGTGTGTGTGTGTGTGCCCTCCATGTATATGTGTGTGCTTGTTTGTGAGCATGATAGACTGCAAGAGTATATTTAAAATTACTTTCCATCATTTTATCATTGGTTTTCCAGTTTCTCTCTCAATAACCAGTTGTAGCACTCTACACAAATTCAACTGATGCCAGTTGCATTGAGATGTGTTGTGCAGAAGCAGCGTAGATTAGGAGGGTTGTGAAAAATTTAGTGTTATTCAGAGTTTTAAGCTCAATAACAAAAAAATGAGGGTGTGTAAAGCAGAGAGCACTTGGAAGTGACACTGAGCTGATAAAAAATGGAAAACAGATAAAGAGCTGAGGAAGATCTACGCTGTACAAAAACAAGAAAACTTCAAAATGGGAAAATAGGGCTGACTGAATTTACAAACCTCAGATGTTTGAAGTTCAGTGAAGATACCTGTAGATAACTGTACATATCAGTGTATACTCTATTTGTGTGAGTGTGCTGGTTCTGAGTGTGTGTGCGTGTGTGTATACACCCATGTGTGCCCCTCGGCCTGCCTTCTTTCTGTCCGTCTCAGATCATCATCATGGCACTTCCAACCAGCAACATGTAGAAAAAAGTGGGGCAGCTTGTGTAGATTGCCTCTGACATGGTCACATCAGGACTGAAAGCTTTCCCATCCACCAACAAGCCCCTGTGGGAATGAGTTGCCATCAATTCATAATCAAGATATGAATATGTTAAAGCAGCACTTGTCAACTTTGCACACTGGTGGGACCAATTGGTTGCCAGGAATAATTTCAAACTTAAAGGGTTTTGCCAAGTTACATAAAAATAAAACAAAACATTTTCTCACTGCCGGTGGTGTTTAATCATGCAGATGATTAGGTTGCTATTATTTGGCCAGGTTTTAAAATATCTGTCTCCAAATTTCTGCCTCTACCTCAAAAAAACTGAGGTGAATGCAATTTTTTTGTGCTCACAGCATTGAAAAATGACGTGTAAAAAATTCAGTAGCAGTGTCCTGGTTACATAAACCTCACTGAGAATATTAATCAGAAATGCAATCTAATGAAGAGCAAGTCTTTTTGAACAGCTGACAGTGAGAAAATGTGTTTTGTTTTTCTGACCACATGTGGTCATAAATTTGAATTTCACGTGCATGTTGATCCATATTGTGCCACATACGGTGGAGATATACTCCAGAGACAATCAGATTTGTCAGACACTTTGTCTCAACTCTGATTTGAGGGAACAGCTCCGAGAGTTGCAGAGAATTAGACAGCAAGACTGACACCACTCATGTCTATAAATATGAAGTCAGGGCCAGGAGACAGCTCGCCTGGCTCTGTCAGAAGAATGAGAGAAAAGAAAAAAAATCCACCTACAGGCACCTAAATCTCACAAATTAACATGTCTCCTTTGTTTAATCTGTGAAAAACTGAAGTGTTAAAGCAACAAGTTGTGGTTTTACTGTTTTTTTCAGCTTGGAGCAGAAAATTCCTGAAATCTTGTTTTCACCATAAGGAAGTCGCTGCACCCAGCAAATAGAAACAGTCCCTCACACAACCCACAAGAAACCACAACTTTTTTCACATTTTGGATTTTGTACAGATTAAAATTTCATGAAGGAAGGAAAAACTCACTGAACACTACCTGTCATGCATCATTACAGAGAATAACCAAAATGTTGTAAGAACAACAGATACCAAACAACAACAACAGTTATGAGTAAATTAAAAAAAAAAAAAATGTAGCATGTGATTTTTCAGTGGCACCCTTTGATCCACCAGCCGCTGTACCACATCTCTTCAGCTTCTACGACTGCTGACAGGATGTCTGATGTTTATTTTATTGTGGCTATTAAGATATTTATGTTTGCTGTCAAGTTGTTCACCACTGCGAGGAACCCTCCTACTCAGTGAGTGAAACAGGTGATGGGAGCTCAGAGCTGTGTCTTGTTACCGTCTGTGGGAAGGCATCGTGTGGCTGCTTTTTTTTTTTTGGGTGTGTGTGGATGAGTACGAGACGTCATTTAATCCTGATGATTGGTGGATTGATGTCTCAGCATGCACTGTACTGTACTGACGATAAGACCAGGGTGTGTGTGCGCGGGTGCTCTTGTGTGAGGCATGTGTGGGAAAACATGCTGACGTGTGTTTTTGTGTACTCCAAGAGTGGAGTTTACTTCTGATCACAGGTTTCTACCTCGTGATTTAAATAAGGGCTATTTCTGCGTCTTTACATGTGTTTGTAAACCATCTCCTTTTAATTTTTTTTTTCCAAAATGAACCTGTGAGATAATGAATTCTACGAAAACGATCGAGTTCTTAGATTAAAAGTAATAAATAGTTGTGCTTACTGTAATGAGGGAAAAAAAGAAATGAGATCAGTTTACTGTAAGACATGTTCTGTGTATTCATGCACGTCATCCATCATTTCACACTATTAGACAGTTTTCAGTCACATTAATGTATGCTCGCCCGTTGGAGTGATGAATATGCAGGAGCATTTGCCATCAGGAGGTTGCCGCAGTGGCTGGTAGGGGGCCTTTGCGAAGAATTAGGCCTGCACCGAACAGCTCCTCAAGGCTGTCTCCTTAAAGAGAGATCTGGGACAGATCCTATGATGAAAACTCACCACGAGGCTGATCAGATTATGGGACAATGTGGAACACCTACATTTGAGATTAAAAATTGCCCATTACACGCTCAGCTTGTGCCTGCATGCTATGTGCCCATGCCCCGCTTTGTGCTCCAATCAGTCCTGATCCTGTTATTGTCTCTACCTCACATATGAGTTCATGAAATGTAAATATCACATGTACATTCTATGATTAATTCTCTTTTCTCTCTTTGTCACCCTAAAAATTAAAATTCAAATTATTATTAATAGTCAAAAACTCAGCAGATATGTCTCTGCATGCTGTTTGAATGTGGTTTGATTTGACTGAACTCAACAACAAGCATTTGATTTTGATCCAAATCTTAAATTCTGATTGGTCCAATGAAATAAATCACAGCACCTTTTTTCCATCTGAGACTCGCCCACTTTAAACCAGTAAGCACACCACAGAGAAAAAACAAAAGGCTCTCATGAAATTTCTCACGTGAAACAACCAAAACCTTTTTAACTTTGGCAGAAAATGTTCATGTGGGACTTTGTTGCTCACAGTAAGTAGCTGAGTGAGAAAAAAAGTTCTGAGGGCTTTTTACGGAAAGCCTGCATGACAAACTGGGAGCATGGACTTTCAAACAGCACAGTTTAGTTGCATTATGGGAGGCGTTTTGGAGTATGACCAATTCAAGGAAAACAACACCAGCCAAGCTGTCGCGCCTGGTAGTGCTTGTGTTCTTCTTTTCTTTCCACCACTGGTCTGCATACAAGGATGGTCCATTTTATCTGTCTAAGCAGTTTCAGCAGGAACTAAAGCATCTATCCAAGTTCAGCGTCCAACTATCCGTCATGGTGATAAGTGGAGCCATGTCTGTCTGACATCTGTCACACATCTCAGTAGTGGGTAAAGAGCCTTCCAGAATATCTTATTAATCTTTGCTAAGCTGTCGTTTGAGTGATACCAGCAGGAGAGTAAGTGGCTCCCAGCTCATGCGGTGGTCCAGGGATCCCAGTTTGAGCAGCTGCTCGGGTGTTTGATGGAAGGTGATGGCAGTTTATCACCTCCTGGAATGAGAAAAGGGAGAGATGCATCTAAAAAACAAGAGTGCTCACTGCGGTTATCTCCACGGCATGCACTCTCAACATCAGGAGCAAAGTTGCTGTAAACCGTTTCGCTCCACCCCGCTCTTGCTGCCAAGTTGTTGAACAGATGAGAACAAAACACCACTCATGTATCAAGTGTTTCTTTTGTGCTGGAAACATGGGAAGTGGGTGATATGAGAGAATGTGGGCTCATGATAGAGCAAGAGAGTGACAGTTCGGTGACAGTGAAAGAGAGCGGCTGTCGTGCATGCAAGGGGGAAAGCCGGCTGATAACCCCCAAGGTGTACACTTTGTATATATGAAACAGATAAGCTTGCCTTTGTAGTCATGGTTACTGGAGGGGTTGAGAGAGAGGGTGAGAAGGGGGAGGACGGAAGGGGGGGGGGGGCTGTCAGTGACAAAATCCAAAGCTAGAGGATCACGCAGCATGTGGACCATGTTTGGAGAAGTTACAGCCGTTCAGGGCAGGTCAGCCAAGGGTTTGCTGCAGGAATTTGAGCGTCCCAGACAAAACCTGCCACCTGGTGTAAACACAGTGTGATACGGCGCTGTTTACCATCCCTCCAGTATTTTTATTGCATCATATACTCATATCGTGCAAACCGTTTCCACAGTTTCTCGCTTTGTTTTTGTACGATCATAACCTTCACATTTTACAAGTCAATTCAAATGCATGTGTCCTCATGTACAGGACATACATTCTGATGTTCGTCTGTCTAATCTGACCACAATAAACTTTGTCTAATCCACAGATCATAATGTGCCGTCAGAGCTAGCTGGGCTCCTCTTCATACGGCTTATGTCAAAGGGCTACACTCCTTTTATGGAGTACATATGACATGTAACGTTTATCAGAGATGACTTCAAATTCAAGGTTTCTCTGGCTTCGCTCTTGGGGCCGTTGCTGAGAATAATCTCAACAATCTTGTGCAGCCATGCAGAAGTGAACACAGCAGCTTGTACATGCTGTGAGAATTTTATTGGAGATGGAAAGCATATATCGCCAGATTGTACAGAGCAATTTGCAGTGCCTTACCCAGAGTGACATAAACAAATTGCTCTTCTATCCTAAAATCCCTGTTGTATCTTAAGTGTGTCTGAGCTGAAAGTTGTAGACGGTGCTGCGGTGTGATGCATGTTATTCAGCCTTCCTAAATTATCTTGTTTTTTTTGTTGTTTTTTTTTGTTCAAGATATTGTGTTTCTTAGCTCTGAGCTCCCATTACTGTAATTTCCATCTTAACAGCCACCACCTGATTGCAGAGGCATTGAAAGTTTGGACTGAACAATCTAAAATCATTATCTCAATGCATTTAAAATAACTGATCAAAACCTGCAGGCGCAGCAGGCTGTTTGGGTTGATTTTCCATCAAACGTGTGTGTTCATATTTGTCATATGGGAAGTTATGCTTTCCTGTGCAAACCCTGTGTATCTGTCATTATGTCAAGATCAGTGCTGTGTGTGTGTGTGTGTGTGTGTGTGTGTGTGTGTGTGTGTGTGTGTGTGTGTGTGTGTGCGCGTGTGCGTGTGTGCGTGCAGCTTGCTGTGTGGTGTTTTTTATTCTCCAAATGGCATCCTCAGCATGAAGGCATCAGATTGGACAAAATATCATGGCACACATCAGGGAAGATGCACACAGTGTGATTCTCTGTCATCACTCCTTCCTCTTTAAACAGTCTTTGAATAGTAACAGGCTTTCAAAGACTGACTTGGACACAGCTGTGCATTGATATGAAGACATTATATTGTACATTTTCTATCACATTTTATAAATCTGTTTCCTTTATCATTGTGCAAAGTACAAATGTAGTATTGTAAATTAGACTATGATCAGTGTACAGCCAGAGAGTTTCTTTTTTTCTTTTCTTTTCGTTTTAAAGATTTAAAATGTTATTTAAAATCTATAGAGATATGAATATTATGGATTATGGGAGTTTTTTAGAGATATAAATGTGGAAGGATAGTGCCAGTGCTGAGAAATGGATTCCTGCCTTGCAAAACGAGCAACTGGATCCAAACTCTTAAACTTCAGAGCAGAGTTTCAGGGGGACTTCAAGAGTGGCTTTTGCAGCCAGAGAGGGAAAAAAAGAAAAGCAAACTGACAAACCTGGAAGGAGGACGAAACCTAAAACTAGTTTCAGTGTGACCAGGAAACCCAGGGGCAAGGGTTTCATTTTGATTTCACCTGTAAAATTTACGAGGCTTCACACTCACCTTGGGAAGACGCTGGTCATCTGCCACTATGTTACCGGACACACTTTATAACTTTTGCAATTTTAACATCCTGGGGGAGAGATTTTTTTTTCTTCTCTCTTTTTTTTTTTTTGGAGCAACCAACGTGTTGAGGGATGAGTTCTTTGACCCGATCTGAACTTTAAAGGGTCACGATAAACATGTGGATTTAACACAAAATCAGAAAACGAAAAAAGAAAAAAAAAAAAAAAAGGAAATTTCAGTAGCCTGCTGCAAGTGTTAAATGTACATACAAGTGTTCATTTTTCATTTGCTTATGTATGTAGATGTTCATTGTGTATTCACTCACTGTGGCTTGTGGCTTCTCTTGCAATAGGAAAAATAAATTTAACAGTCTATTGTTTGCATTGTATATATCTATATGATAATACATTATATGTAATTCAGATGCCGTACATTTGAAATGTACATACACGTGTTTAATAGCTACTATCTGAATGTTTTCCCCCAAAGAATCCCTCATTTATTCTCCTTCCCCCTCCCCCACTATGATACTTCCTGTACAGTAACAATGGTATTGATTTCCTTTTTAATGCATTCTTGATTGATTATTTGTTCTGGACAATGAATCTGAGTGTTACTGTCACTGGCCACCTATGACACTGTAAGATGAACTGCATTAAGTGGTTACATTGTGCCATATTCTCTCAGAATGAAATTCAAATAAAAATATATGAAACGTGTTTGAAATTTTGCTTCTTTTTTTTTAATTTGAAGATGCACAAGCTGAAGGAGAAGCACGCTGGGGATCTTTTCTACCTTTTATTTTTTTTTTTACATTTTATGCATGTTTATTTTTGGAAATGTAACATTTAACAAAGGGAGTGTTAAGTCCAACTGAGGACTACAATAGTGAGGACTTTAATTTTTACAGCCAGGAGCTAGAGAGTAAAAATCAGTGGGTATAAATTGAGGTACAACAGAGCAGCAGGAGGAACACAAACTAAAAACAGTAACACTTTGCACACACGTAGAGTAGCTATTTCATGCAGCCTCCAGAAAGAACTGGCTTATGTTTTGTTTGTTCTCCTTGGAAATAAAAGAAAAAATATTATACCACAGAGTGATAGGAGGGAAAGAGCTACAATGAATTTAAGCCACTAGAAAAATTGCAAATGCACATCTTTTTTTTTTTTTTTTTCCCTTTTTGCTCAAATTAATTAAATGAAGTGAATATTTAGAGCTTCACTTTTAGCAAACTGCTTCATTAAGACTGGGCATGGACCAAAGAGTTTTCCAAATTAGAGTTAGGCTATGAAACTGTACAACAAATCCTATCCAATTTGTTCTTCAGAAAATAATCCTAGAAATAACATCATTAGGTGAGAACACTAGCAAACAAATCTCTCCATATTCATTATTCGTCCCTACCACTGAGTATTATATCTCCTATCGCAACATACAAGTTGAATCTTATCAGGTACTAGAAAGAAGAAAAAGTAAAACGTCACTAAAAGTCATATTTCCACTGGTTTTGTCAAAGCTCTATTGGCTCCTACTGTCAACCTACAGGACATATAAAGAGGAACCGTGTTGAAATAGGGCAGTGGACATTTCTCCACCCTCTTCTTCCTTCCTCCCTGGGACAAACAACCTCATCAGTCCATTTGGGTGCGCTCTCGCTTCTTGCCTTCCTTCTTTTGCTTCTTTGCATCTGCAAGAGCAGAAAAGACGAAGAGTTACAATCCACAGTTTTTACTTTGACAGTGTCTCTGCTGGAGGTGGTGTCTTTGAAAATAAACAAATACCACTGTCTCGCTTCAGATTGTAATAATCAATCGTATTAGTTTTTTGAATTCAATTTTTTTTTTCGGCCACAGTGCAGGTTTAGTGCTATGACACTGATAGCAGCCCGTGGTCATGCTCTCTCCTGGGGATTGATTTGGTGGCCTGGTGTACGCCATGAAAAACTGCTTCATCAGCTTCCCACAATGGTGGATAGGTACCTGACAGCCATGACAAAGGCAACAGTCTTCGGATTTTCTTTTTGCGTTGTGGCCTCCCCGCTTTGGTGAACCGGAAGAGAGCACAACCTGCAGCGGTTTGGCTATCTATGCCTCTGGTTAGCTGTGTGTTGGATTGTCAGTCTGCTGGGATGTTTGTGTGTATTTGCTTGTCTGGATGCATGCGTCTCTCAGTCTTTTTGATCTCTGAGCGTGCACCTACAATGGGCATTTTCAATGGACATTTTTAAAAAAAAATTATTGTGGTGAAATGAGAACTAGTCCAGTTTTCCACAACAAGCTGATCATTCAAAATATATTACTAATAAAAGAAATCACATATGTTGCATAGTTATGCTCCAAGTCATAAATCAGCTTCAGCAAATGAAATATATAGTTTTTGCATTTCTCAGTGAAATGTGTTTGTGTTTCTTAGATGCTTGGCACCGCTAAGCTCTAACTTTAAGCACTGTTTTCTAGCAAGCTTTACAGCTTATGACAGGTTGAACACAGATGTCAGCCTGGTTAATCCACACCCTTTTGTTTAGAGCATGTACATGATCCAAAGCAAACTCCTGCTGCACTTACTACTACATTTAGATCCTCCCACAACGCTTCTGTTTAGGTTCACAGCTAAACCTGCTTCAAATGGCAGACGTGCCATATACTTTCGTATTGATGATGTTTCAGAGGTCAGACTAGTAGTAGTGGTCAAATAAAATGAGCAGATTTGATTAAAATGTCTGGAAAAAAATCTAATAAAAGGACTAAAGTATGGGGGGAAAAAGAAACATCTTGGTGTATTTTTAAAGAGATATGGTGTGATAATATATGAAAAGACTGTCCATAAATCTAATCTTAAATCCTGAATTAATTTCTGTATGAATGGATTATCTTGAAAGGACACCTCCACAACTCACAAATCCTCTAATGACATGCTGGCAAGCAGTTGTGAACGGCGACAAGGTGCGCTTAGTCAATGAGATTTCTATTGAGTTTCAACCTTTTAACATTCCAAATGTGCACAATGAGGAAATCTTAGAAATCTCTTCTTGTCACCTCAGTTGCAAACTTCCATGGGCATTAAGATTTTGACATGCAAAGCACTCTCACCCATGCAAATGCGAAAATTGCTCTTCCTTTCTATTTGTTTGCTTGTTTTCATTTATTTAAATTTCTTCCCTTTTTTTCTTTCTTTTTCTTCTTTCTCCCCTTGTAGATTTTTCTCAACATATTCTGCTCCCTGGGGAGAGAGGGAGCACTGTTCTATCTGCTGTATGAGATGGGGGGCTCTCAAACCAGCCTGGAGTACTTTTCTGCTGCATTTGCACATCACACTGACACTGCTCACTCCTCTTTGCCTCTGACACACACTTATAATCAGACTGTTCCTGCCTTCTCTGGCTCAAATCTGCCCTGAGCTGAAACTCTGTGGTTACGTATTTGCTCAGAATTGAGTTAAGAGCAGAATCTGACTGTTTTGACATATTTTTTCAGTTGTGCAATATGACTAAGTTCATTTACTCAAGTATAAGTATATATATCATTTTAATTTTAGGCTACTTCTTCTGCTTCAATATTTCAGTGAGAAATTATTTACTTGTACTCATCTGAATTTATGATACCAATTGTTACTTTGCAGACTAAGATTTTACATCGAGAACATTAAATCACATAATAAAAATGGTGCACAGCTACTGATTAAACTCCACAAAGTTCATAAAGGAATTGAAATCAGCATAATGATTTATGTCTTTCCACGATCTCGGGGAGATCATCGTCACATGGTGACCGATGGTCTATCAGCTGCCTGGCCAGCCTCAAACTTCAAGCCTTCTTTTCTAAACTTCATAGTTTCTGCAGTTATGGTTATCTCCCTTTGTAGGGCAGAAATAGCCACTGTAATAATAACACTGAGTGTGTTTGATTTAAATCAGGGCACCATCTGTCTGTCCAGCAAGAATGACGGAAACAAATTCGCTCCAAACAAATTCGAAGATGCCAGATTTTTCCGAACAAGGCCTTTTGTTTAACCCGAAATCGACTCTGGCATCCAAACACTCCCTCGTGCGCGACTCGCTCCTGTTCCGCTGAAAGAGAAGGCGGGGACCTTGAGGTTTCTACAGGCATTCATAATGTTTCATTTCTGTCACTCTTTGTTCTCTCTTTTGCTCCACAGGGTCTGTGTTTCACCAAAGCTAGACAGCATAGACACGCAACTCTGAATCTCAGATCTCTCCCAAGGCGCCTCTTAGCATTGTCTTCTCCAGAACCTGCAAATGACAGATGCTACCTCCATCACAGCAACCTGCTGCAGTCAGAGGAAACCTATCTCCCAAACCCAAGGTGGCTGTTCAGAATTGCAGATTTGGCCGGGCAGATCTCTGCTCCCAGCTCGGGGTTAGGTAGCCCCTTCTCTCTCCGTCTCAGTCACTCTGTAGCCAAACATTTCTGTGTGTTTTTTTCATACACCTTCTGATCCTACTGCTGTAGACTGTATCTCTGCCATCCCCTGAAACACACAGAAAAGCATATCCAATTCCCCTTCCTGTACACACCTCATTGTGCACAGCGCTCCCGCTTTCTTTTTCACCACTAACCCCTCTGCGTCTCAGGGCTTATCTTCCAACCCGCAGACATGGGAAATCACACCTCGCTCAGATAGCGGGTCTCTCTTCCCAACTGCCTCCCTTCATCTCAGCCACTGTCATCCTCACTCTGCTTCTCTTTTGCCCTCAGCTCTCACGCTTTTTAGGTTGTCACTCCGCATTCATGCGTCTTGGCCTTCATTAGAATTGCTGCACACAGGTATGCTGCACTGCACACTCTGCTCTAAACCAATCACCTTATTCACTTGCATGCTGTATGGGAATTTTCATTTACATTTTTTACCATGAAATGTTCACGATCCACATCGATATTGTACACATGCACCTGCATAATGAAAAGGAATTAAATAAGAAAAGCAGAATAATCATAGTGCAGTGTGGATGCATTCACGCAATTTCTGTCTCAAGTCTGATGGTTAAATTAATCGATCTGAGAAAAGATTCTTAATATTTGCAATCTAACACTTTAGATACCAGGATAACAAAAGCAAAAAAAAAGAAAAAAAAAGATGGAGTTTGCGTGTCCACAGTTGCGCAGTGTGAAGACATGCAGGTTGAGTAAATTGGCCGTAGGTGTGAATGTGAGTGTGATGGACACTGATAGATTGGAGACCTGTCTACAGAGTACTCTCACCCATTGTATTGTGGGATAGGTTCCATCCCCCAAAGCTCTGAACAGCATAAATCACTGTGGAAGATGGATGGATGGATGGATGGATGGATGGATGGATGGATGGATGGATGGATGGATGGATGGATGGATGGATGGA
>JBBMJY010000015.1:3959672-3992629 GCA_037833715.1 Toxotes lorentzi | reverse complement strand
GATGGATGGATGGATGGATGGATGGATGGATGGATGGATGGATGGATGGATGGATGGATGGATGGATGGATGGATATTACACTAGTCCTCCAAATTTAACAGCAAAAGTCGTTTGTAATTGCCCTTTGCTCCCGGGGAATGATTGATGATCCCTGAACGTGTCATTATTGGACATTTGCTGAAACAACTGATGATGCCGTTTTTCTTGAGAGAACAGTCCCACATTGCAGCAGATATTATTTGTCACACAAAATGAAAGGACAAGATTCTTAAAACCACCCACACGTCTATACACCTTTCGACTATAAATCCATAAACACCTCCATATATTTAGTGGCATCCTGCACTATGTATTTGCTGAAGATCACGGGAGAATCACAGATGGCAAGTGCAGTACAGCTCCTCAACAAACTTGTCACAATCCACTGATGATGTGCTACCGAGTGAAAAATTTAAGAGTCCTCCTTTGAAAGTAAACTAGAGTTTGGCATAAAATCTTAAGGCAAACAGCAGAGCAGACAGGAGTGTTACAGATGCTCCTGCAAACTGTAGAGAAATACTGTCTCAGAAGTGTTTACATTGTCTTATCATTATAATTTAGGGCTTCATCTGGTTGTGGTTGTTTGATGAAGTGACAGTAAGGTTAAGCAAACTCCATGTGCAAACCTCGTGTGCACACATGTCATCTGCTGAGCGTGATAAGGGTGCAGTTTATGACCATTGGCAGCATTTCTGCACTCATTATAATCCTGTTTGCACAATGGGACATTTGCAGTGGGTCTATTACATCCTTGTTTAAAAGGGCACCGACACACTTGGAATGAATCAAGTACTTTCTCCTCACCCGTTTTACACCAGTCTCCAAGCAAATGGTAAAATATTCCACATGCATCCACAGGTTATTTAATATTCTCCTATTAGTTCAAATCTTGTGTCAACTCAGGTTTTCTGATAACTACCCATTTCCCAGGGAATGTGGGGAGAAGGAGCAAAAAAGCCTCCTGACTTCAGTGTCTTTGACATGACTGAGGAACGGTAAAAGCATGTAATTACAGCTGAATAGTGAGTTAACCTATTCACCCCTGCTTTAACGCTGCCACTCACCGCTCCAACTACGCACTTACGTCGGTGGATTTCCATCCTGCTGATGGTGGGTTGAATTTGAATGTGCATTTCCTGAGATTAAATCATTTGCAAGGGTTTGTTGGATTTAGCAAAGGCGCAATCAGTCTGAGATGTACCAGGAGACAAGATATATTCTTACTGAACTTACACAGCAATTATCACAAAGAAGATAAAAGTTCACAATTTTGACCTGTGTTAAAAAAACGAGCATCCAAAACGGCACACGACATACACACGTCAGGAGGAAGATCAGCAGCTCAGCTTGAGAAACTCAACTGGTAAACATGCCTTCAGCTAAAAATTAATTTAACAAACCAACTAATCTAACGTTCCCGGGAACTGTTTACAATCCTATGAAAGCACTGGAACAATTTGTCCCTTAAATCGTCAGTTTGTTTCTGCACAGGTCTTGATTTGATCCAAACCAATGTGACAGTAAATATAAACATTTCCAGCTTTCAGGCTAGGCCTAAATCTGGTTAGCTGACATTACCAAGTCCATGCACGACTCTTAACTTTTTTTTCCAGTGGATTGTAAAATACTTGGGCTTCTGTTGAGTGAATTTGATTTCATTAAAAATGTATTGAGTGTACTCAGCGTTCAGTTCAGGATGGTGTGCTTGATTCTTTTAGTAAATCTTATTGTACCAAACTGTTCGGCAGAAATCATCATCCTGTGAACCAGACAAAGGACTGAGACTGTTCTCCAGACACACTGGCACACTGAGTACTTATTTTGCAGCAGTGTGGGTCAGTAACACAATACAGTAATTATAGAATTTGAAATTCTATAATGAACTTACAGTACATTACAGAGACTGGTTGATAAATGGTATCCTCTACAGAAAGAAGTGTGACTCCAAAGCTGACTAATGTACAGGTTGTGTGTTTCTAGCTGGCTTGAATCACATGGCTGTGTGCTGTTAAACTCCACTATATAGGGCTGCTGCTAGTTACACCATGTCTCATTTTCTGTTTCTATATGTGTTAAATACTGAAGTGCCAGTATCTGTTTAAAATTCACTCAAGTTTTGCTTTTGCCTCTTATCAGTAAACGTATTAATCTATGGTTTGGGTGCAGAGAACCTCATGCCATGTTTTTAAAGACGCGGTGATTCATCAGTAGGACTCTAGTGTACCAGGCTGTTGCTGACAGGCTCAGCATGTCCGGCGAGAGTTGCATTTTATGTGGTGATGATTTATCCCTCTCAGCTTACCTTGCAGCTTGGTCTTGGGGATTTTCCCACAGGGCTTGGTGGCTGTGACAGTAGCGGCGCATGTTGCGTCCATGAGCGCTCGCTTCAGCACGCCCGTCCTGTTCTTCTTGCCCGTCGCCAGATCACACTCCCCCCATGCCTGGAAGTCGTACTTGCACTCCCCTATAGCACACACAGAAATCAGATACTTAATTAGATGCTTTCGTTTGGTGAAGTAGCTCTGAGGATGCATGGTATAGGGGCGATCAAGCAGAACACCTGGTAAAATGACACGCTGCAGCTTCACAGCAGCCAACCGCAATCAGTCAGTGGAACAAGTCCCTCGAGCCTGAAAAGTTGTGAGTCATACACTTTGAATGGCTGTTTGATGAGTGGTTACAATTTACTTGGCTATTATCTCCTTCCTGTCAATAGAAAGTGTCCAAGATCCACAGAGTGAGTTCTGCAAAAGCCTCTTCACAAGACGCTCTTATTAACAACAAAATAAAAGGCGCTTATAGCTTTTTGCCAGAGGGAACAGATGGTGCTTTCACTGTTTTGATCTTACGTTTCCTATATGGTGAAACTGGCTAATAGATGAATGTAATCAAAAACAGCCCAGTTGCTATTAAGCCTTGAAATAATGGACAGATACAATCTGTAGAGTAGAGAGACCACTTTGAGCAGCACCTCAAATACATTTCACATGTGTCTGATATTAAATTGAACCCACCATAAACTCAACCCCAGAGGATGAGGCGAGATTGCTCTAGAAAATAGCAACAGTGGCTGATGTTATAGAAACATGTTTTGAAGACGCGTGTGTATGTGCGCAAGTGTGTGTGTTTGTGTACAGTATGTTCATCTCTCTCATATTTCCCTCCATTATTTTGTTGCCACTCCAGCCGGGCTCCCTCGAGGCTGTGACACTCATTCGTCAGCTTCCTCTCACATGAAAGCGTCGGACCCCTTGTCACTGCCACTGAGATCCCAGGATGCTCATCAGGGGAGAGGAGAGATGGGAGAAGGGGTGAGGAGGGGAGGGACGGAGAGCGGTGAGAGGGAGTGACAGGGCCATTGTTGCAAGAATCCTACAGGGACTTCCAGAGCATCCAACTTTAAAACCCTGCGCTCCCATATCTATAATTTGTCTCTGAGAGAGAGTTTCCTTGCTGGCTCCTGGGACTTTGGCAGGCAGCTCATATCCTCTTTAAGATGTCACATACAAGTAGGTTAAAAAAAAAAAAAAAAAAAAAAAAGGTGGTGTAAGTGTGAACACACCCACTAATCAGTGACCTTACATCAAGCCAGATTCCCATATGTCTGAATAAGATTTTTCAAACATCAGTCTCAAATATTTGTTCAGGATTTTAAGCCTTCACCTTCAGTAGAAAGTAGTTAAAGTTGAAAATTTCTGCAACTGGCAAGAGGATTGTCATCGTGAATACGTTTGAAACAGGGGTAAGACGGATCATGTATGTGTCACACGTCCACATCTATTACTTGATGACTTGAAAACAATTTTTGTAAATCGTACATCATAATTCAGGCTGCTGTAAAAAGGTCTATTGTGAGTTGTTCTCCATTAGCAGCATCAGCTGGGTTTTACCTACGTGTTGTAAACCCATCAAACCTTTGAAGAACAAAAGATTTCCTCATAATATCAAAATATTAATTCCTCTCGCTTTTACCTCTTTTAGGATCATTTATCCATTTTGGACTTTGTGTGTGTGTGTATTCACAGTCTCTCGGCCACTGTATCCGAGCATGATTAACTGTGTAATTATTTCTGTGGTGTATTGTTTAGAAACCCATTAGCTGCAGTGTTTTTTACCCTCTTCACCTGCACCACAAAGTTGTCCTCTTTTTTGGGTCACGCTGCTGGAAACCCTGACTCTACAGCATTGTGCACACATTCCTGTTTTAAGCAAAACATTTACAGTCCACGTCTCAAAACTCTGCATTGTTGTGTCAGTCTTTTGCAAGATGCAAGAAAACGTTGCAAGCCACGTGCTGCAAACTTAGAACCACTGTTAACCTGGTTTTCTCTTGTTTGTTTTTAAGGATCAAGTTAACAGCTTTCATGGTTCTCTTTACAGTACTTAAAGCTACATAATTTTGTTCCTTAATGCATTATGCTACCAACCAATACTAAGCCTACACGTCTATTGGCAAAATAGCTTTTACACGATAGACATACTTACTGAGCAGCATCATGTCTGAATCCAGGTTTAGCTGACAGGGTTAAACTTTTCACACCAGTTCTGACGCATTTTGTGGGGCGTTAGTACCAAATGTTACAGTATTTATTTTTGTTTTTAACTGCAAAAATTCCCAAATGAAAAAAAGACACTGGCTCATGTTTACAAGGATCTTCATCTTCTACAACACAAGAGGGGCTTGTTAGTTGTTTTCTTTTCTCAAGTAACTCTCCACAATTTAAAGGCTAGAGACATTTAACTTATTTCCACTCCTCCAAAGCTTGTGCTGCTAAAATCTATATAGCCAGTTAGTGGGACCATTATTTCCTGCAGTGTGTTCATCACTCGTGACAGGCTCATTGCAGAGCAGCAGGCTGCATGCCTGACAGGCCTTACTGGGGGAACAAAAGTCCCTCAGGCTTGTCACTGCAAGACATTTCAGCTGTGAAGGCTGCACACACTCATGCCCAAAAAGCAATGACAAAGCAGAATGATTATTCCTGCGTTTTCAGTCACGATGTATCACATCCTCAGCAGACGTTTCTGTTGTACCTCTAATTAGCAAGCCTTCTCATTCCTATTGTGAAAAGGGGCCATTGTTTGTGTGAATGACAGGCTACCATACATCATGTGGAGGTGTGGGGTGAGATGGATGGGAGCCATACGGTTACACAGAAAGGGGGAAGTTCCCTGGGTCTTTTACCATCTAAATACCATTTAAAAGTAAGTCTGAACATTCCTCCCTTACCTCCAAACTTCTTCTTCCAGTTGCAGGGGATCTTGCAGCGTTGGGTCTTGATGGTCTGCTTGCAGTCGGTGCCGGTGCGTGTTCCCTCCCTGGTGCCGAGTCCACAGTCCCCTTCATTGGCTACACATACACTCCACTGCCACTCTCCACAGTCCGACTTACGTTCCCTCTTTCCTGTACAATCAAACACACATTTTAACACCTGGCAAACGGGTAAGACGTTTTTCCTGTTAGGGGTCAAGCCAGGTCTGTGAGGAGTTTTAGGACAAGTCTCACGCCAGTCAAGTCCGTGTCAGGTCTGAGGTTTTCATTTTTGTGTCTTGAGTCCTACAAGACACAAAAGTCTCACATCTTCAGCTCTGGATATAAAAATAGGTTTGAATTTTTCTTTGTATTAAAACAAGACATGAAAAGTGCTACGTCTATAAAAGTATTTACTCTTGGACTTTTTTTTATATTATTTCAAGGCAGTTGTAATGGTTTTAGGTGCTTGCACTAATTTCCAATGCAAATGAACATTTTTCCTTGAATTTAAATTAGGCTAAATGTTGTTTTCCTTACCCAAGAGGGATTTATCTGACTTATTTTCCCTTTTTTTTGCAAGATAGTGCTATTTGTTTCTGGCAAATTCTCAAAGGAGACAGATTGCTTTAACCCCTCAGGCCTTTTTTTTTTCATATATTTTTAAAAGTTGTGTCCTAAATAAGTTGTTAAGAGGGACATTGTTAACAGTGCAGCCTGTGGGGAGAGATAGCACTGCGTGTCACTCCACTGGGGTAAAGTCCTTTTTACTGTATGCTGAGGAGGTGAAATGGCAGAAAGTGCTTTTCCTTCATCAGACAAGTAAGTGTACTGCTGGTTTGCAAGATTCACCTTGTTTGTCTTTGCCTCCTTCAGCTGCCATCACCGTTAGCACCAGGAGGGCCATCACAGCCACCCTTGTCCACTGCTTCTGTCCATTCATTCTGAAAGAGAGACGAGGTAACTGTTAGATGAGAATCCTGCTTTGTTTACACATGTTATCAGTTTGTGTTGTTCAGCACAAATCTAGCAGTTAAGTTGGGATTTGAAGGGTCCCTCAACCTGACCTGTGTACTTTACTGTCGATTAATGATTTATTATAAAACTCTCCATTTTGAGAAGTCATGATTTTTGAGAGCTGCCTAAAAAAATCTACCAGTACTTGACACATTCAGCTGTTTGATAGAACAGGGAGGGTCGGGGGCTAGGAAAGCAACATTTGTCCCAAGACTCCTGAGACCAGAGAAACAACCTGGGGAATTTCCATGTCTCATCGTGTGTCATTTCCACTGTGCTGGATTCCAGTATCAACATTTTGATTGTCTGCACTGCCACTACGCTGTCAGTCATGAATGTATTTGCTGTCATTCTCTGTGAAATCTTGTCACGGGTAGATACAGTCACATACGGTTTGATTTGATTTGTCGAAACTCTTGTCTGGGCTTCCTGTGGTCTGAAACCAGAAGACATGTTCAGCACGGCTTTAATTTTAGTGTTACAGACCTGAAATGGGGCTGCGTTGCCTATCAAGGCTGCTGTGTTTTAAAGGAGCCCCTGCTGTTTGATTCTGCAATCAAAGAGGGAGCGAAAAGTTGGACCTGTGCATCCTTAATTTAAAAATAAGAAACAGAACTGTTTTACATGCTTTACAGTGTAAAACAGTAAAGATACAACTGGTGCTGAAGTCACATTTATGGCAGTAAATGACAACTATTCTAACATCCTTCTTTGCTTTTTACTTACCATAAGGTGCAAAACAGCCCAGAGGCTTTTAACATGAGAGACATGTGTTCTGAATCCAAACAGGTTTACTGAACTGCACACAATTTGCTGTGGAAAAGATTACACCTGTTGCACCAAAGCAAGAAAAGAGCAAGGCAGCTCTATTACATTCCCCCTGTACAAGTATATCAGCTGTCACAGGAAAAAAAATGTCCTTGGTTTTCTCTCTCTTTGTTGACCATTATTTGCACAGAGCTGGTGACATTTTAGATGCCAGATTCAGCAGGTTTAAGGTTTTACAAATCAAACTAGTCCTCCATGCTGTGCATCAGAGTTTCCTTCATTATTTGATCCTCCATCTGGTTCTGGATCAGCAGAAAGCTGTTACTGTCACTACAACCAGCCTAATGCACTCTGATGAAATTATTGCAGTAAACCTGTTCCCTTCAGCTATCCTGACTCCTCCGTGATTTTTTATTTATTTCTTTATTTTTTTTGACAGAGAAATCCTCCAGCAGACAGCGCTCTCTGAGAGGAGAGACAGCATGAGACTGAGACAATTACCAGGTGACCGACGCCAGAAACACTCCTCTGTGCTCAAATTCTTGTATTCTGGTGGAAAAGTTGAGCCTGGCAGGGAAATAGTATCCATTTGTCATTTTTAATTAGTCATGAGCTGGCTCTGAGCCTCCCTTCCCATTGTGTAATCAACTTACATTCCCAACTTTTCTTTTCATCCACTCCAAGCTTCATATAAGTAAAGTCTGTCTGTTTAGGGGCCGACGAAAACCTCTGAAATTTAAATGTAGGCATTCAGACTTTATACTTAATTTTTAGATGTTATTGTAGTGCGTTTTATGTAGGATTTAATGTCTTCTGGCACTTCTTACAAACTCATAATGAGCCTTACAGCAGCGCCTGCAGTTTGTCTTCTAGGAAGAGTCCTCTGAATCCTTCTTTACTTTACTTTTATACTTTCTGACTAACAGCACACAGACAAACCCTGTTTTGATTAAATACTTCAGACTCCATCTCCCTGTTTTGATTTTTTTTTCTTTTGATTTCTTTTATGTTGACTGTTTCTGAAAGATTCCAACCTATTCATTTCTATAACTTAAAAAAGGTTGAAAAAAAATCACTGAATCCCAACCATAAGAAGCTCGTACAATGAGTTCTAAGAGTTTCAGAGAGAAAACCCAATGAATGCACCGCGATAAGGATCATTTTCCAAGAAAACGGCATTGTGGCCTTTCAAAAGATAAAGTCTCTTCCTCAGTAAGTCACACAGAGTGATGGGCTCTTGGTGGAGTGCAGGCATAAAAGGGGACGAGGCTGATGATTTTGAATGAGCACTCATGCATTAGGTTAAAGAAAGAAAAAAAAAGTCTTGAAATTAAACAGAATTAACCATTTCCTTTTTAGTCAGAGAATCCTGCCGGATGACAGGTTTCTCCTCCTCTTCAGGTCAATAGATTAAATGGAAGTCTCTCCGAACCATGTAGCTCCTATTTCCGGGGCATGACAGCACCTATAATGGATGACTGAGTGGAGCAGCAGTTGACTATCATTGGCCAGGCATGTGTGCTGCCCTTGTAACACTTTGATGAGAGGGGCTGGGGACGTCCACTTGTGCTTCTTCATGAATACTCTCCGTCTCTTTCCTCAGTACACACAGTCAGACACACCTACAGCTCTGCACTTCGTGACGAGGGGAAAAGGAGCTTAAAAAAAATAAATCACTGACGTTTTTTTTTTGTTTTTTTCTTCCAAGTCTGCCAGCCGGACCACGAATCAGCCTCTTTCTGTCACGACTCAGCCCTCTATAATTTGACTAAAGCAACAGGGTTTTTTTTTCAGCACAACTGACAATCACCCTTCAATACAAGTCATCCTTCATCATCAGGAGGTGGTGTTTCGTTTTGCTGGAGATGTGTTTTGTCCTGTTTTTTTTTTTCAAGGGGGAGAAACTGATTACATTTCAAAATTCTTAGACTTATTTCAATATTTTGATAAAGTTGAACTGGCTGGGCACAAGGGAAAAAGAGCCATCAATCATTGCTCTACTTGTCCCCCAGATCCTAAGTGAGATACTTGGTGCAGGATATTGCCATACCTGAAGGTTTAGTGAAGCTCTTCAAATAAAAGAAAGTCATTTAATGCCTGGGAGGTTGTAGTAAGGCTATACGTTTCAGAAAAGATCTCTGTGGTTTTTTTTTGTTTTTATCAGATTCAGTGGGGTTTTTTTTGTTTGTTTTTTTTTGTTTGTTTGGGGTTTTTTTAGCACAACTCCGAGAAGAGCTCTAGACTTAAAATTGCAGGTCAAGTGATGGCCTGGGACCTGATAAGAATTTTTGTTTTCTGTTTTGTAAACATCAGTTGCAAAAGAAATAGCTGGAAAACTAGAGGGAAAACTTTTTTTTGACTCTACCTCACGTTGAGTAGTCATAATTTGAACCAGTTAGGGTTGATTATATATTTACAAGACAGACCATTTTTTTATTCTTTGCTGTTTATGTGTGAGAAACATTTGCCGTCGCTTTGAAATTGAAATAAATAAAAACCCTACCATCAGAAATCTGTGGCTGAAATGCACCAGCAAATCAAAATGTCCAACTGTCACCAGAATTTGCTCGAATTTTTTAAATTACATGGTACAAATTTATTTTTATAGCATATATTTTATAGCAGTTTATTTATGCTTTGACTTTCTGCTGCAAATATGTGCGGGTAAACAGGCACATTTGGATTCCTCATCATTGTTTATCATAGGAGGGTGGCATAAGAAGCAGCAGACATTTATGGGTGACTGGACTGTACATTATTTTTATGTTCTTTTTTTGGTTTTCAGCTTTCAAACAGATCGCACAATTCAGAATAAAACAAACATGAAACTAAATTCAAAGTATGTATTACCGAGGGAGCCAGATGTGATCACATTTAGCAACTGCTAAGTGTAAATGTCGAAATCTGGTAGAGCCCCCCCTCCCTCTCCGAGCTAAGATGGGAACAGAAGAAGTGCATGTTTGCGAACCTCTCACCACGAGGGGTTACTTTAGCTGGAACATCAGAAACATCCAGCGGTCAGTGTGGCTCAGGAGCCAGTGAGAATTAGTCCTATCAAACCCTCCATTTGCCTCATTGATCCAGACACAGCTGTGGGTTCCTGGTGAGGAGAGTAGAGGAGGAAAGCCAATACTGGCCACAAATCAATGGACCTTCTGTGACTCCTTGTGTGCTTCAGCAAACATACACACACAAGACGCTCCACCACTCTGGAGCGCAGACAAACACTAGATGCAAAACACTCTCCACCTCTCTCCCCTGCCTCACTAAGACTGACGTAATCCCGGACGACTACATAAAGGAGAACCTATTTATACGAGCAGATCCTCTCGCTTGCGTCTAATTCAAAGGCAAGAGACGATGGAATCGACAGCGCAGGAACAAAGAGGAGACCAGGTTAATGAATCAATTATGAGCCCCAGAAAAAGGGGAATCACTTGAGTTATTAGCTGTCCGGGCTGAGTGAAACGGATTTCCAGCACCATCGTCCTTTGAAGAATGGATTTTGGTTTCTGTAATTTAAACTATTAACCTCTCATAATCCGGCTCTTAATCAGAGAACTTATCTAAATACATATGGGGTGCATGTAATTAAGCAACGGCCCCTCTGTGGCGTGCTAAAGATGAACACACATTTTATCATAAGACACATGCATGCTTTGAGTATCACTTAGCTACATGTGAATTATACATTATACGTTTTTTAAATACCTCTTTGCCCCCGAAGGTAACAAATCAAAGAATGTAGTTTCCAAAGGCAAGTCTTTCCTAGCTCTCTTCTGTCATGCAATATTTAGAGTTGTGCCAATGGGAGGTAATCCTTTTTTCAAATTTGTTTTACATGTTAGGATTTATTTCAGTCCAAAGGTGCAGTGAAACACACTTTTAGCAACATTACAATGCAGTAAACATTATTTAAAATACACAAATGCAAACATTTGGTTTTAGCAGAAACTTTAAAGCTGATGTAATTGAAATTTTTAGAATAAAAATCTAGTGATAATGACAATGTGACAGAGTGAAATGGGTCACACACACCTCAGCTTTACAGAGCTTCACAGTGAGTTTCAGCTCGTTGTTCAGTTCTTCAGCCTTGGATGAAAATTGCTTGCCTGGCAAATAAGCTAAAAAAAAAAAAAGTTTTCTAGCTTCCAGATTTTCTTCCAAGTTGAACATGGGAATGAACGTTTCCAATGCTGGCATTACCCACATGTGGGCCATGGGCTTTATATCAGGATGACATAGCTAAAATAAAACTCACTTTTTTGGGCTGTGGGAACATATAAAACCTTTATGGATTAAAAATTCATAAAACCAACCCTGTTTCCAGTTCGAGGTGTCCTGTCAACAGTTTAACAGATGCCTCTTTTATGATGATGGTCTATGGAAAAAACACTTTTTGGGATGCAGTACTGTGAGTACTGCATTTTTCTGACAGTGGCAAGTAGCAGCTCAGCTGCTGCTGAGACCAGCTCTCATACAGACTCTCATACATTGATTTCATAATTTATCAGCTTCATGGAGCCTGCAGCCTAATGTTTTAGACAGATAATGATGCATATTGTTTTACTTCCGCTCAACAGCAGCACATAATGTTTGTGTGCCCGGCTCTCAGAGGTGTGCAGCACAAAATATTCAAGAACTTGAAATACTCAATGCATTTAGAGGTCCTCTAAAGGAGCTCTTTAAGCCGCTCATCTTTGAGTGTCAACATTTGAGCATATTTTCACGCTCGCCGAATCGTAAAGAGCCTTTTCATCTGTTACAGCTTCAGTGATTAGAGGAATGTCAGGTAAAGTTGTTAGAGGACTTACAATAAGGACTACTGTTCAAATCCACACAACCTGTAAACAGGGACAAAGTCTGATTGTAGGTCAGACAGGAACAAGTCACCACGCTCCACCTATCTCATTTGCTAAGTAAAAAGAGGGATGGCAGCCAAACATGTTCCATGACGTAAGGCTGATTGACTGTACAACACTGAACAACAGACCAGCAGAAAAAAAAATAAAACACCTCATGTTCTTTATGCAAAGGAGAAAGCTGTGGATGGCCAATGTGCTGCAATAAGCATGTTTTATCTTGAGCAATAAGCTTTTTTTCCCCATTTCTCCCTTTAGCTTTTCCGTCTTTTCACAGGCACTTTCAGTTTTGGAGCTACATTTCACATGAATCGGAAGGAAAAGGTCACTTCCAAGTGATAAACACTGGTCTTCTGTGGAAAAAGTCACTCAAGTCATTTATAGCTTTGTTCCGAGAGCAAAAATGGACCTGGAGAGGAAAGAAATGGCCTTGCCGATCTGTCTCTCTGTTATGCAGAGGGTAAGCATTCTACTCACAGGTATTTGTGCTCAGGCCCAAGGGAAAACAAATACACACAGCTGAAGTAGGGCCAAACAACACAAGGTCATGCAGTCTAATAGGAGTGTAAGTGAATCTCTCCTTAAACAGGTGTTTAACAAACAGCCACATCCATTAAACAGACAATGAGCAGCCATGTGCATCTCACTGCACCTGTGGGTTTTTCATCACTTGGCAGCACATGCATGGCTGCAACTTTTCCTCCTTTCTGGAGATACATTAACTGTTTCAAGTCTCTATCAACCTCTATTTAAAGCTGCACCAATCAATATTTTTATATGAACAGCGGGTCAAATGACTAATGTGAAGGGCGTCACTCATGGTGACGAACACGCAGAATTATCATCACACTCTGATTTTCCTTCAGTGTTTTCGGTGTCTATCAGTGTTTTGGTTTTGTGGCAACGGCTTCACTGTTTTGGTTCACTTTCACCTCTCTCATCAGCCTTGTTTACAGTAGCAGCAGACAGCTGTTTTCAACGGAAAAAGCTCTCATAAACCCACTTTGAGCTAATTGCTCGGCGCCACACAGCAGAGAGACAAAGTTTGCAAAAAGCTAGTGAACAGTTTGATGCATTTAGCAACTAAAGAGCCTCATAGTTTTCACAGGGGTCAGTGGAAACCAAGCAAGAGCTAAAAAAGGAGTGAATATTGGTCTTATATTGGTCAGTTAGTCAGAAACACTATTCCAAATGAATACTTACACTTCTCTGTCCTTGCTGGGTATGTAAATATCCAGGCAATCATGTGCTAATATGTCAACCTTGTGGCCCCCAAGTGGCCAAAAAATCATATCCCTTTTGTTTTTGAAGCTTTAATGAGTAATTTAACAGCAGCTAAAGATGCACTTTTTGCTGCTGTGGTTGAGGTTGTTACTTTGCTGTAGTGATGAAGGAGTGTCTGTGTAGGAGGGTGTGATCAGTCCAAACGTCTCTGACAAAATGCTTTTCCGTTTGGTGTGAAGGTTCAGGTAGAATTAATAAAGAAACTGAATTTGACAGCATCTCACAGAAATGTCTTTGCTTCAATGATTATTATTCCTGCCAAGTCATTTCTGACACAGAAAAACAAAAACAAAAGAAAAAAGATTTTATTGACAGATTTCTTTGTTCGGTTCACTGTTTGTTTATCTTTAGTTACAGACAGAGAATCCAGGGCTGTGTCCTTGGGAAAAGTCAGGCAAAAAAAATACACTTCTGAGTGGCTTTCCCATCACTGTACTTGTGATTCAGAGGAGGAGCGAATGCCTCACCTAGACACAGGGCATATTGAAAGGATTTATTTAGGTGTTTCTTGCTCTGTGTGTTCCTTGAGCTGAGCTTTTGAGAGATTCCAGCGCAGATGAAATGAGAAGTGTATTGTCTAGAGGACAGAGGGAGGCTTTTGAAAGAGACAGGCAAGCTGCATGCATGTAAAGTCAGGCATGTAGCTCCAGAAAGCAGCCACGGATAAAAAGTGGATTACGGATCATAGAGTATAAACAGTCGTGTGAATGGTTGCAGCAGGAATGTAGATAGCTGTATGGAAAATCATACGTGAGAAAGCTAAGAAAATGCTGCTGAGAGCAATAATAACTCCGAGTTAGATAACGACTGCCATTGAAGAAAAGTGAATTATTTCTCATGGGGATGTAGGACGCCTTAATGGAGGCACGGCACCATTTCTCATGGTTTAGGTGCAGATGATTAGAGGAAAATGCCACACATTTTCTGACTTGTGTTTTGTAAAGGTCAGACAGTGGGGGAGAGAGTGTGTGGAGAGGGTCCCCGCTATCTCTCAGAACAGCCCTGGAGGAGCCCCCAGGGAGCCACGCTCCGGAACAAAAGCAGCATGTATGGTACTCTGTGTGTGTGTGTGTGTCTGGCTTTCTGTGTTTATATCTGTGTGTGTATTGTGTTTGAGGCCAAGTCTTGAAAACAGAGCTCAGTTTGAACAGCAGTGCAGAATGACAGGCTTGTTTAATGATAAAAACACAATAATAAGGATGACAAACAATAGCTCTGTGAGAGCATCGGAGCCGAAATTGAAGACCTCAATTTATGCATGAATGCCTCCATTTCACTGATCATATTATATCTACGCCTCCAAACACCCACTCAGCAGTTTATCCTCCCTCTCATCTCCGTGCCCCCTTTTTCTTTATTATCAGCACACATATGAGGACATTATGAGCACCATACTGTCACTGAATGAACTCCAGTAGTTATCAATTATCCTTTTTTAGTATTACAAAACTGCAATACCACAAATGAAGGCTGAGTAGAACACTCTTTGAAAAATGCAGTCCCACTCACTTCATCTCTTTATCTCAGACTCTACTCATCTTTGTAATATTTTAGCCATGTTTTCTTATGGAAAAAAAAAAGGCTGCATAAAGAGAGCCAGGGGGGCCACACGAATGGATTAAAATTTCAACAAGGGCCTCTGTTCAGTGGAGACAGGTTGGTAAAATACCAAAAAACAACATGTTTTTAGCACTGGCTTAAGGGGTAAACATTTCAAACAAATATTAAAGAATGCTCAAATTTAGGACGCAGTGGATGATAGCACACAACTTTGAAAGATTGCTGCCGTTTAATTTTCAGAAGTTTGAAAGTTTTGTCTCATGTTAACAACTTTCACGTCTGCCTGTCTGACTTTCTGAGACATCACTTTTTCAACATTTGAAGAATGACAATATGACAAATCATTCTTGTGCTGGAGCAAAATAAAAATGTAGTTAAAACACTGTGATCAATTTTATTAAATCTGCAGCAGCTGTTCCACAAATTGAATTTAAATGTGTGACCACTTATGTGTTATTTTGCAAAAAGTTGCGTTAAAATTGACAAATAAACTTCTATGTTTTCAGAAAAAATTGCAGAGAATGAAAAAAATGATAAATGATAAACTCCTGATGGTTGTGTCTGTTGCAAAAACAAATCGATGACACAAGGTTCGACTTAACCTGCATTAGTAGTCTCAGTATTTGGTTTCTGCCTGTACCACATCTCAGAACTAAACGTGATCACAGCCTAAGCTCAGATAGATGTAGCACATTTAGAGAAAATGCTGAAAAGGGCTTCACAGTGTCAATATTTTGCGTCTGCAGATTTTCATCATTTTTAGATGATGCTGATTTGGTTGTGTTGTATTCACACAGTCACCTATTCTTCTCCTGACCATTAATCTCAATTCCTCTCAGTGAAGAAAGCTACAGCTGAATCACCTGTGTCCAGCCTGGCTGCAGGGGACGTCTTATCACCACTCCTTGTCCTCGCGCCTTTCTCTCCGTTTGGGTGCCTTTTGATTGCTTGAAATAGCTGGGCTTGTTCCCTTTAGATCCTGGCTGTCTGGCCTGTGGACTTGTGCAGTCTGATCCCCCTGGCAGCCGCTGACAGCCCAGAAACAGAGCTTCGTCCCTCAAGCCCCACGCTGTTAGCATCAACAGTCACCACCTCCCTCTCTATTCTCTCAGACGCTCTCCCCTGCCTACTCTCCAAAGGCACCAATTTAGACATGTCTGTCTAATTGAATAGGCAACATTTATCTGTATCTGTGTGTGTGTGTAAGAGTGTGTGTTCCTCGCAGGAACTCACTGAAAGCACCTTGAGCCACTTGTTCATTAAAGTATGCTGGATGAGAAAGCTTTTGCACACAGCGTGGGCAGTTTTGTCTGCCTTTTGATTAAGGCATCCTCCCTCCTATTCTCTTTTCCACCCTGCCCCACCCCCCTCAGTTCCTTTCTCCACTTCTTATTCGATGTATTTAGCAAAGAGATACGGAGAGAATTTTTATTTTCTTTCCGCTTGTGCAATGCAATGCATATCTCTGGGTATATAATTCTGCCTGTAAACAGACTGTGGAATTTCATATTTGGAGTGGAAAGGCTGTGACAGCTTATTAAAGAGCCCAGAAATCACAGTCTTCTTGAAAGTGAAGTGAGAATTCCCTTAACGTGCTGTGGATTAAGATAAATAATACTGCAGCAGATATGCCTGCCAGGTCAGCATAATCTACAGGTTCGTTTTTTTTTTCAAAAGTGTTTATGTGTTTATTTAGCATTTCTGCAATTATCGTGGCATACATAAATGTCAGTCAGTGAGGCCAAAGCGCACATAATTAAGCAGAGTCTGTTAGAGAGAGATGCGTTAATTACTCCATTATTTTCTCCTTAGATGCTGAAGTGGCTGTCCAACCAAAATGTGTAGTTTGTTTCTCACAGCAGGGGTGGAACCACTGCTGATTTCAAGTAGCTCATCATAAAAACTTCACCAAGTTCAGTTTGTGGATGGTTCAAACCGTTTCATTCAATTCAGAACATAACAAGGCCAAACAATATATGTCAATTAACCACTGTTAACCAGTATCAATCAGTATGCTTAGTCTTACTACTAGGATTTGTTTAAGGTCTTTGTTCATACATAAAGTGAACCCCTCTACTTCAAAGTAATGTGGTAAAATCATTATCACATCTACAATAAATTCCAAAGTGTTTTTTGGCTGAAACAAGATTCAAAATTCGGAATTTGAAACTTTTCAAATCACTCTTTCAACAGATCAGATCATCTTTATCATGCTCTTCTTTTTCCATCCATGTCAAGCTGACCACAATTCTCCATTCACACACTTTTAACAACAGGCTTTCAAGTCATTCTAGCAGTAACAAGCCGTACCAAACTATTTAACACTTATACTGTGGTTCCTCTGTTTCTGAGCAGTTACATTGCAGGCAGTGGGAAAGATAAATACATTCTGCATTAAAGACAGAAAAAACACGCAGATTACCTTCTTCTACCACAGGATTAGCTTGGGGGAAAGGCTCAGGTGTGTTGGTCATGGTGAAATTAAAAAAAAGAAAAAAAAACCTCATTGAATGGCTGAATTAGAGAAGAAAACTTTTCCACACGACGTTGGCATCGAGCTGAGGCCACAAGAGGAATAATGAAGTGCATGAACGAAGGTTTCTCACACACACACTCACACAGTCTCGCACAGTCTCTCGGGGACCATTGCTCTCAGAGAACAGAAGTTTGACTCTTATCTTGATGTGGTCATATCAGCATGCAAAGACTTGCACCAATTTAAATTGTGTGCCTCCTTCTCCTGGAGTTAGATGCTGAGGTGCTGATAACTGAGTGTTATAACGTGTCATATTTTACTGAAAGAGCAAATATAAAAACAAATTAAAAATATCTGGACTGATTTTGTTCGACTGATTTGTAAGTGTAGAAGAAACCTTTGATTTGGTGACCCCTTGACCTTTCCTCTTCTGACACTTTCATTCCCAATTCCATTTTGTTTTCTGTTTTCTATTTCCATTTTAACAACTGCTTATTTTCTAGTTGGTATGTATATTTAGTTCAAAATATGATTTTATTCTTTTGTTTGTTATTTCAATTTATAGATAATATTAATTTATATATATTATAAATATTTAAAGTTACATTAAATAGTGAATTCCAGAGTTTGCAGAATGTTGCATGCATGTCTGCACAGTTTTATATTTTCATGGTTGGCATGGCCTGTGGTGGCGGGATATCTTTAATGGGCCCCAAAATCCCTGCCGGCACCCCTGACCACACAACAGCGAGAGGAGATATTGCTCATCCTCTGGATTAAACCATGATTCCAGTCCCAGATAACCTGGCCTACACACACGCCAACATCTCCCCACAGAGGTTTCCCACCCACTTCCCCCAAAACAGGCGTCACACTGCGAGGCTGAGAGGGAGCACGACTACAGCTGCCGGTGGAGAGATAATGCCTGCAGTTACCTGTAATCCCACACCAGCTTCTTACACACAGCATCATGGTAACAGCAACATGCTCAGCAGCAGAGAATAGGACTGGGTTTAACACCACACTGAAAACATGCACTTTAAGGGCGGGATGAAGAGACAATCAACTTATTTATATGAACATCCACAGATTATTATTTTGTTCATATTTTGTAGACACACATACTGCAACGAGACTGTAGAAATTTATTTTAGTGTGGTACAAAATAGTAGCCATCACTATCTGTCTTCAATTTGATTGAAGCAAAAATATAATTGTGTGGGAGCATGATCCCACCTAAAGAACTTCAAAAGAGAGGTAAGAAACTGGAACTGAGAAAACTGGAAATATAAAAAACTGTCCACTACAACACCGCGAGGCGAGTATGAAATCAAACCTCACTATCAAAAGCGATACAATAAAGTGGATGTGCTACAGAACACAATTCAGTATTTTCATTCAGACAGAGAAAAAGAAGAGTCTCAAGCCGGATGCTTCTGTCAGTGTGCTGTCTGTAAGCAAAGGAAAAGGTGTTCTGCAGTGTGAAGCCCACCAGGTCTGAGGATCTATGTCAGTTAAAGTCTGCTAGACTACTACTACTAGAGCACAATAGAGCTTCAAGGTCAGTGGTTGGAAATTTACAAGTGCCAAGGAGCTGTGGACGCATGTGCTGCTTTCAGAACAAAACATAACCTCTGTCGTTTGGTGGGTAAAGTTTATCCAGAACTCATTACAGCACAGTACCAGCTACATTCAGGCAGGCAGACCAATTAAACAGGTTAACCTGTGTCAGGTTTGTAGGAAATATGAAGCAGGAGGAGGATATTTTCTGTTCCCTAAGCTGTTGTTTGCGGTAGAGACAAAGACAGAATAATTTGCTTTTATATATTTGATAGCATTTGGGATTTCCGTTTTATTATCTTGAGAGTGTTGCGCTGCAGACAGGCGGTGCGAGCGAGGCTGTCAAAGGATTCATTAATGTTCTTCTCCCTCCTTGTCTCGCATTCTGCCTGCAGATCTCATCTCGCATCTTGAGGGAAGCCATGGTGACAGTGGTGGCAACATTAGCTTTGTGAGGCATGCTAAACTGTGCTGTCGCCGAGACATGCACGAGATGAGAGGTTCTGACTGACATCGAAGGCAAGACAAAAACTGGGAAAGTGTGGGGGTGCACCCTGTTTGTTCACTTTAGCAAAACAAATTGTAGTGGACAGTTCTGACAGTCCTTCCCACCATTTTTGAGGAGATGCAGTGTTGTGGTTGCAGACTAAATGCTAGAGAATATATACAGTATATTTATAATATATATAAATATATGTTACCTATCACATTTAAACTGGTTCTCTCCTGAGCCCACATACCGTGAATCAGAGGTGCTTTTATCTGCATTTCTTTATACCTTCTTGAAATAGGTATTAAAGGTCTAATGTTGAATAACAATGATACAGTATGGTTTCGTTGTTCTGCTGATGCACCACAGTCCTGTTGGTTCCCTTGTAGCCTGTGTGGCAGTGGAACAAAGCTTGAGTGCACGTTATGAAAGCGTCACAAAGGAAAACAGCAGTCAATTTCCCTCCAGGCTGAAGCTCACCTCAGATCACACGGCAGCAGCAGAGAGAAATAGTTACGGTTCAACATCTACAAGACGCACGTCACACACCCTCGACCAGTCAAGCCCCCCCAACCCCGCCACCAGCGGCACCTAAAAAAAACTATTGATTTTAAAATAACAATAATAGTTGGACTCTATAGTCCTGTGAGTTGCAGCATTACCTTGACATCATTCAATTTCAGGGATGACTGCTACCGAGCGAGTTTAGGCCTTTTAATCACTAACCTGTGTGATTTGGTAGGAGGCAATCATCATTGGTCATTTTCAACTATTTTCTCCCAAGGACACCAGTCAGTGGCCCCTCTACTTGCACCACATGTGCCCAACACGCTGGAGGCAGGTGTGAATTCACTGTTAATTAGTGCACACACATCCGAACCCTCTGTTCGATTCCCATCTCCCGTTTGAATTGTTTGCTTGATTAATATTCACTCACACGCTGCTCCCAGGTGGAAGACCAGCTGAGAGACGGGAGTTTTAGGTGCGGCGTTCAGTAACACTGTTTCTGTGCTGCTTTAGTTGGGGATTTGTTCCTCCCGGCAGGTTTTTTCTCTTCAAATACCCCCGGCAGCCTGTCTGAAACGGAAAGATAGTCCAACGGAGTCGAGGTGAACTTGAAGTGAAGAGTGAAGTTTTTCCTTCCCAACATTATTCACGAAATCCATGGATGAATAAGGAACACGTCAAATGGATTGCTCTGTTCTCATGAGATGAAACAATGAATATTTACAGCTCTTTTCCTTTTCCTTCGAATAAAATGGCTTGGGGTATGAAAACTTTGAATAAGTATATTAAATAGTTAATTCAAACATCTGGATTGAACTTTTCTTCAATAATTGAAAACACATTTATCCAGAATGGTGAGAAAAGTTATGAACTTGATTCCAGTGCAGACAAAGTTACACTATATATATATATATATATATATGTTTTTTTGTTTTTGTTTTTGTTTTAAATCCCAGACACAGACAGGTGAATATGCATCAGATGTAAGTATTAATTCACTCTTGTCTGACAAAAGTAAAAGCGAATTTAAAAGACTGAATCACTGGTTTTACAGAGTAAAGACCGTCATTAAATCACTGGTCACTCCTAAAGGCTGTTAACATTTTCAGCCTATTCACACTGTTATCTTTATCTCTTCCACACCTCCCTTTAGATCACTAAATCGTTACTTCATTTCTTTTACAGCAGTAGGTGGGTGTTTGAAATAAGATGTTAGTGCTAAATGATGATTAGAATTTCCCAGTCCTACTTCAATTCTCCACATGAAGGGAAGAAAGCAGGTAATTTCTGATGACTCAACCACGGAAAATAATCACACTTATTCAGTAAAGTCTATTTTTCTTCTTAATGTGTGACAGGAACTGGAAACAGGAGACTTTGTTTTGATGGTGATATTGGTTTCTTTTGATTTAACTGTCAGTAGAGGGCTCTCATGATCTATCCATAATAGCCCTGACCTCTCATCTGCATTCTGTTGCAGTAGCTGTGTTTAATGACACCCACCATCAATGTCCTTTCATGGCTTTTCTCTCGCCCTCGATGCTCAAACAACAGTGGATATGGCCTTAACGTTTACCTCACCTCGTGTCTTTGTTGCCTTCAGCTCGATGTCCCATTGATTTCCTCATCCTTCTCCTGCTTAAGCTGAATTAAATGATATCCATGGTCCGTCTCTCTTCGGTGTGACCTCCATGTGTAGACGTTCTTTTTGCAGTGTGGCTGTCATAGTGAGTGAATGACCTCATCAACTACACACTGGCCTCTACTGGGTGAAAAAAGTTATTGCCTGAGGAAAGGCAAGCAGAGCACAGATGTTTTTTGGGCGAGATAGGATCATTTCACACGGTATAGGTGGAAGATGTCAGCTGCATTAGGGGTTGATTTAAAAATATCATCCATGTTGATGGGTAGTTTTGCAGTATGCAGCAGCACAGAAATGAAAATGCCGAGTTGTTTCGCTACTCCCTGTGAACCTGAATGTCTTCTCATCTCCCCAAAACACTCTTTTGGCAGGCTTTGAATTACCTGCACTCATCCCTGCCTAAATTGTTCAAATATGTTAGAAGTTGATCAAACAGAAAGGCTTTCGGAGCACATGGCCGACAGAGCTTCCCCTGTGGGCTGTTGGGGATCAAACACGAAAACAGGGAAAGAACAAAGGCTTGTCAGGACTGTTAAAGATGCCTGGACCACAGCAGCCCATCAAAATTCACTCAGTGAAACAGGCATGAAATACCCACCGACTGCAGAAGCCTCTCAAACACGTCTCTCAGAAAATGTGTCAAAATAGGGAGATACTTATATATGAGACGTGAAGTCTTTACTTCACTTGCTCTTTATCTTCTTCAACCACAGATCAATAAATGCAGTCTCTGCCAGTCATGCTTTTAACAATGAATACTTCGCAAACATTTAGTTTTTCTCACTATTTATTTAGTGGTGGATTCTACTACCTCACTTGAAATAAGAAGCATTCTCCACAATTTTTTTTCATGGTTTCTGCAAATCTATGGCAACAAGGAGTGGTAATGAAATTACAGAAGAGTACAACTAATTATCATGACAGAGTCCTAATATTTTGTACATTCTTTGTGTTGTTAATGTTCTGTGGTTAGAATATAAAAATCTGTTTATCTTGCTTTTCTATGCAAAATGTGAGGAAAACAGCATAGAAACCCTTCTGCCATAGAGAAAGACTGCTATTTTTAACTTGTTTACTCCAGTTTGCAATGATAGTGTCACTCAGTTCCTACTCTGCCAAGCTCCTCACGACCCTCAATGAATCAAACATAGCTTGCGACGCACTATATTCCAGGGCCCAGTGACAGTCTTATTTCCAGCCATCGAGGAAGCAGGGGGAAAGTTGTTTACTGAGAATGGTGGACAGAGGGAGATTGGACATCCCTGATCTGTCAAGGACATGACTTTTGGCCGAAGCAAATCCTTCACTTTTATTGCATTGTCTTTGGGGCCATTTGGCATGAGCAGATGAAATTGGAAGGCTAACACAGCGCATTGCCTTCATCTAGCACTGTCTTCCACGGCTAAGTTTTCTGGACAGAGATGAAGTCCGATCTTTAACCTGTAGAGTCTGGAAACACTCAAACAGTTCTTCTTAGAGTCTGGCCTCATTCTCCGGAGCAAAAGGCTGATCAGGGACTTACAATCAATAGACCAAGAACCAGTCAGGGTGGTGGTGGTGGGGGGGTGCTCATGGGAAATCATAAGATTCCATCAGAAATAAATACAGGAATGAAAACTGGCTTAGAAGATATTGGGCCCTGTGAAGATATAGAGCCCTGTGCCCTAATACAGGTGGTATTACATGAACTGGACAAGAACTGGGTGAGTGTAGGACAACACAGTTCTGTTCTACTGCACAAAAAACTTCAAATAGACATTAATTATTCATTTAACTTTATTTTCAGTACAAACTTCACAGTGTGTGTGTTGTCAAATTTACAGGCAGTGATTGGCAGTGAATCAGACAGTGACTGACAGCGCTCTGATTCAGTGGTGTCGGGCATTGTCAGATTGACAGTACTCTAGCGTGATGGTGTTGGGGGTGGGCACTGGGGTTGGGGGAGTCAACCCTGTGCTACCTCTTTTAGACACTGATGCATTGTCTGGGTGTCAGTTACTTTATAAAAAAAAAAGAAAAGCAAACAACTTAAGCAGTCGGCTTTGAAACATCTCTGATACCAGCTGGCTGAAAGTTAATTGAACACCTGTTTTCCCAAAGAGTCCTCAGAAATCTTGCCTTAACACCAAAGTTAATAAATATGTAAATAACTTTGTATATGTGATGTCCTTTACTTGAAAAGGGAAAAATAGAAAAAAAAAAGATAATAACTGGCACATAATTGGCATTCAGGTCCCAAAGGGTAACAAAAAAGTGTGTGTCTGTGCCAGTGTGTGTGTTTGAGAGAGAGTTTGAGTTTTAAGTGGAGAGCAGTGACCGAGGACGGCACGTGCAGCACCACAGAGATCCACCGCCTGAGGTCCTCTTGACGTCAGCTAGAGAGGCTGATGGGAATTCAATACACAGCATTCACACCGCCAAATTTATTCCACAATAAAATCGGCTGCAGCTTGTTTGTCTGCAGCTCCATTGATGGTTTGGGCCGATGGACATCACTGAAGTTCACCACAGACTGTTTAGCTAGAATAGTTTCTGTGAATCAGTTGGTATCTCTCTTTGCTTATTTGTTGAGCTGCTAAAACAAGTGCAGAATAGCTCAATACCCCCGAAAAGCAACCACAAATGTGAGATACCTTGAGGCCAGTTTGCTGTGTTATCTGCTGCAGTGGTCTTATAAAACAGGACATTGAACAATCCAATATTCCAATGAGCCACATACACGAAAGGAAGTTGAACCATCTATTCTCACTGTAAAGGTAGCCACTGTATGATAATAAGGAAGGAAAATGTTCCCCATTTTCACTCCTTTCAAAATATAGCCCATTTTCCAACCAAACTCATTTAGTCTTGTTGCTCACAGACACAATGCAGTGTTTGCTGGAGTCCACCTCACAGATCCATCCTATTCACTATCACCCTGCCTCTGCAATAAGCTATTTCCATCCATCAGGAACACAACCCACCAGATTTTGTGTGTGCCCGCTGCTGCTATTGTCTACATTCATCTGCACAAAACACTGTTTACTCCGGCTTTATTTACCAAACCATAAATGTGGCCATACCATATGTGACATGGTTAACAAATAAATAAGCGAGCCTATTTTGCTGCGTGGACAGATCCAGTCATTCCTGTTCAAAAGGAAAACACTACTCAGAGCTGCTGTGACAATGGCAGTGGCCCTTACGTGACTCTGGCTGTGCTCAGCTGTGGGGTGTGTGCAGGGTTAAGGGGTGGAAGGGGGAGGTGGAGCAGTGTGTGCGGTGGGGGGAAGCGGCTCTTGCCTACAGTCACAGCCCAGGGCACTAAATGCGACCTTTCAACTTGCCACTGAGCATTAGAAACGTCACAGGAAACATCGAGTCCTCGTGTACAAACACCACAGAGTGCGGCGGGGGCACTGCCTCCGCTGACACCCTGTTTTACTTTAATGTGTGTCACACAAGCCACGGCAGTCAAGGTAGTTTCACCCTGGGTGGAAAGAGCATGCAAGTTCCCAAAACTGACATGCAATTGATTCGATAACTCAAGTGCAGAGCTGGTTGTCTCTGCAGAGCAAACACAGTCAAAAGAGTTACAGAGAAGTACAGTTGTCTGTGGAAATGTAGCATCACCCTCTTCCTCTACCTTTTGTGGCTTTTGATCTAACATAATGGTACAAAGCAATTTAGAAATTTGTTTCAGTTCAGACACCAGGATGGTACAGGGAAAAAAAAGAAAAAAACTTGTCCACTACCACCAAAGAGATTTCAGTGCCCAGCAGTGGTGCTGTTACTTTGACACCAATTGGCAGTTGGTGGGTGGAAAGCTGGTGAGGGATCATGTCCTAGTCAAAACACTAACTTGTTCCTCTGGCTAGTCTGCCAACAGCGTCCCTATGCCAAGAGTGAGAGACAGAAGACTGAAGGGCTGCAGTGTAGGGGGAACTGGCCATTCAAATTAAGGCAAACATCTGAGTTTCTCTATGTTCAACAATGGTAATGTTTAAAGGTCACTCAGGTGAATAACTGAACTTTTCAAGGTACAAATGGTCGAGGTTCACAAACGGACTTGCAAGAAAGGGTACTTGTTAAAGGAGCAGCTGTGTTGAGGGGGTGTACATAACTGAAACATCCCTGGTTCAAGTCCAGAGGGGTCTCTTGTTACCGTCCCACCCCCTGTTGTATCATCATAAAGGCTGATAAAAACACCAGAGGGTGAATGTGGATCAGAGAGACAAATTAATTCATTAAAAATTATGGTATCTTGGGGGTGGAGGGGTGGGGTGGGGGGCTCAATGTATCAGACTTACTCATGCTCCATTAATTATATAAGCTTGTTATGTCCTCATGAATATTTTCACATAACGGTATTTGATGCAAATATGCACCGATTTATATTTTCACTTGCTTAGATAGATATTTTCTTAAACCATGAGTAACAGTTTTATGTAAATATGGCAAAGACTGTGTCAAAGCCTCTTTAGGTTCAGTACTTTAGGTTTGTGTGCCAGCTGAGTATAACTGCCTCCTTCTAGGAGCACTGGGATCTTTTAGTGAAAAACTGTTGGGAAGGAAAGGTGGAAGGGGTGTGAAGACAAGACGTCTCATGGGTGGAGAGACGCCTCCTCAACCAGACAGTGCATCGGGATGTAGAGGACATAAATCCAAAAGCTCAGAGGACTAAACGATATGAATTCACATTGTGTTTTTGTTTTCCGTCTCCCAGAACGCCACCTTGTACTGTACTGTCCCCGTCATGTACTGAACAGCATGTGAAATGTTGCTTTACCAGCCCCGCTAACAACTCTAAACTCCAGCAGAGACAGAGGGCAAGGCCATAGCTCTGGCCTGGTGTTTATGGTCAGACGGAATGTGAACTCCGGGTGAGAAAAAAGGGGGGAAGTTATAATGAGGCATCCCCCCTCTGCTGGTTGTTTATTTGGACAGACCGGCTGTCTCACAGCACAAGCTGTGGATGGAATACTAATGGATATGACTAATGATTCTCTCTCGCCTCTCTCCCTTTCTCCAGATTCCTTCCCACTCGACTCTCTTCTCTCACTCCTCCTCCTCCTCCTCCTTTTGCCTCCATGTGGATGAAACTTTCAACTCTCAAGTCAGGGTTTCAAAATGCATAATTCATTTACAACTAAACGGGATAGCTGTGACATGGACACACATTTCAGAGTATTTAGGGCAAGTAACAAGTGCATGACAAAGTGCTTTCTTCCTTGGGGCTTTGTTGAACACACTCCCACCCTCACTGATCCTGGTTTCTAATCAGTTATTGGTGGGTGGACATAAAGCCATCCTTGATGTTTGCAGGCATAGAGTGGGCCTATCTAATCCTCTCCCCATCCATCATAGGTGTTTAACTTCCCAAATCATACTTTCTGCAGAATGCAGTGCCTTGAGGGAGACACGGGAACTCACCAGTGCGGAAACTCTCCACTGGACCAGATTAAAACCTGCTGAGATTTAACCAAGGATTAGACACCCCCTTTGGCATAAGGAGGTTGTATAAACTGTTTAAAATTACTCTGGTATTAAATATTGAAGATTTGGCCCTTTAAGCAGCTTGGTAACCACTGTTTGGCCTAATAAAATGACAGAGATTTTCTATCCTAAACATCTATTTTCACTGAATCAGATGACGAGATTAATATTAAAGAAACAGTTTTTAACTCTTTTTCATGTGAACTTAAAAGTGACTTTCACAATAAACGAGACAAACATTTCTAACCAGAGAAGTTTGTCACCTCAGTGCAACATTACCATTAGAAATCCAATTAGCGGTGGGATTGGAATAGAGACACTAAGTGGCAGACAGGGTTCCACAGTGATGCTCACGATCAATTTAACCTTCCATTCAACATCAGTGGCCACATCACAACAAGTCCCTGCATCCGTGTGAGTAAGAGCAACCTGCTGCCGTGCGTCTCTGATTCTTTTTTCTTTCTTCCTTCTTCCTTTTATAACCTACACACTGGTTACGCCTTTCAACAATCAAATTCTCTATGTAGAAATTATTGTAATATTGCTAATAACCCTACTGGCCAAGTCGAATCCACTCACAGCTACAAAGCAGCCACAGAGTGGCTCTAAATAAAATGAGGTTGCATTGATTGAGCCAATAGATTACAGCATTTAGGTGGAGCTTTGGCAGCCTATTGGCTGCATGTTATTTAATAGTCCCCTCAGGGTTTGCCTCTGAGCCATTTAGCAAGGCTCTGCAGTGGGGAGAAAATTTTCCAAGTCAATAACGTGGCGTACTTTCATTTCTGCCGCACCTGTTATCATCAGGAGAAAGACAAATGATCAGGTGTTCCTTATTTAAAAAGACAAGTTATGTAGGTAACAGCATTCATATAATTCTTATATCCAGACATTTCCAGTATGTTTGTTATTTTTTAAGGTTGTTTGTCCAGCTCTCCTCTTTGTCTGAGTTTCTAGCTTTTTCTTGCTTTCTCTGGCAATCCGGTGCATGAGAGAGACAAAATCATCCCTCAGTTCATTAGAGGAATACAAACACTAACCCCCTCCCTTGTGCTTCGGAGTGTGAAGCACAATGGGAGTACCCTAAGGACCTGTATTCCCTGTATGATGTTTGCTAAAGATACGCAACTGCTGCCTCTCTGTCCAATGCTTCATTCTTATAGGCTGCAGGAACTGTTCAGCTAAGCAAAGATGCAAAATCAAAAGTTTTGGCTATTTACATATTATTCATACTTGAAGATGCTCTAATCGATATTTTTTATGTTGCAATCGGGTCATATAAATGTGTGTAAAGTGAGAGGGGTCTTGTATTGACAAACCCACTTTTATGATCAGCCATTTGGTGACTGCTTTAGAACTGTTTTGGACTTTTGTTGAACTCTTTATTGACTGTGTTGGACTCGTGTTTTAGTGTTTTCGGTTTGTTTAGCATTTCTGGTTTCATTTTATATGTATATCTTATATGTTTATATGTATTTTCTATGTATCTGCTTCCTGTCTTTGTCTTTTTCCCGCCTTTGTTGATTGTCTGCCCCACCCTAAAGTGTATCACCTGTTACCAATTACTCCCCAGCGTAATTAAGTCTTGTTGCTCCCCTTTTTTCCTGTTTGTCAGTTCATCTGTTGTCTTGCTGGTGTTTGTACCTTGTGGTCTCACCTCGTTTTAGCCCCATTTTCCTGCCTGTGTTTGCTCTGTCTTTGCACAGGTTCAATTTAAATTTATCTTTGTTTAATTCCTGGCTGGATGGACTTTAGTTCTCCCGTTCTGTTAACCTGTGTGCCAGTGAGGCTGTGAGAATGTCATTCATCAGTCAGCCTTGTGAGTCTGCATCTGGGTCTTTCCCCTGTGTTCCTGGCCACACACCATAACACCCACAGCTCTATAGAGCTTTTTAGCCTTTTTGAGCTCATTGTTTTGGTTTTACAGCCTCACCGCTCTCATCAACCTCATGTTCAGCAGCAGACAATCTACCCAGCACTAAACAGCAGACAAAAATAAAGTTAACAACTAGCTGGAAGTACAGTACAGCTTTTAGTTGTGTAGGAGCTGTATATTTCCCTCGGGAGCTGAATGAATGAACACTGCATTGTTTCTGCTCCCTGCCTGCTTGATGTGTACATAAACCTCTGTTTGGTCTCATGTTTGCCATATTAGCTTTATAAGGTCATAATGTGTCGATGTTGTGTTTAAAGCTCGTGCTTCCCCCAAATGACCAAAAATCAATTAATGGTTCAATATTTTTTTCTGATCTTTTATCGAATTAACGCAAGACAGTTGTATATTTTTGGATGTATTTTTGCAACTGTTGCAGGCAGCCACTGATTTACATTCCTTTTGCAGAGATTATGTAATCCACCTGTAAATGCAGAGTCTACATCGGTTTTTGACAGTGTGACATCATTTTCAGGCACAGGTTGATTTAATTAGCGTTCACTTTGGTAGAGCGCACAACAAGTTTAAAGGTGACAGCACAAGAATTTCATATCTCAGACTGGATGCGAGAAATGGCAGGAAAAACACTTCAACCAAAAAATCTTATATGATCTGCAAAATGATCGGTTGTGATGCGAAGTAAAAAGCTTGCCAACCACTGGTATAGCTGTTCTGTAACTTGTCCCTGGACCAACTATGAAATACAACCAAAGCCATCTAATTAATTTTAGAAGTCCAGTTTTACTGGATGTTTACTTTCTCAGTGGGTACAGAACGTAAACTCCAGCCTTCTAACTTTTGCCCTCTCTTCTTTTAGTCAGTCACCAGTAGGCCTGGGGACAGTTTATGTGTGTTTGTGCATTTGTGTAAGTGTGTTTGGGTGACTGTGTGACTGAGTGGGACACTAATGAGCTGACTGATTACTGTGGAAAGCCTCAGGTTATCATTACCTCTCAGAGGATCAAACATCAGATCAAGTCAACAGCAGAGCAGAGAGATGCGGGCCACAATTAGATATGTGTTTTTCCACTGTAAAAGTAGAAAATCTGCACAAATTCAAGGATGGAAAGAAACAAGCACCTTTTTATTTATGGTGCAAACCTGGATAGTGATCAAAAAAGCAACTGAGGAATTCACAGCATGCCTCAACATCTGTGCACGAACACAAACCCTGGATCGTGTATTTGAATCCCCTCACAAAAGACATTAGTAGCCCCATCAGTGGGCTTTCTCATACAATGGGGGACCAACACCACACAAGAGGAACATTCTCTCATCACCAGCTTAGAGCTTTCATCGACAGCCTTGATTGTCTCGCCCATGCCTGTAATGAGATAGCTGCCTGCCTGACATCTCCATGAGAACGTTTGCATTTCTACACATGACTATTAACCCAACAGCCTCGGGAGCTGGTCCCGCTGGGGTCTCTGCTCGTTGCCACAGCTGAGTGAAAAAAAAAAAATTGGGTGAGATTTTAGGGGCAGGCTCAGGCAATGTGATCATGAGCACCTAAGCATTTCCCGAAGGACTGTTGTTAAAGCATGATTCCAGCTTATCTTAACTATTTCTGTAGCTTTATCAGTTGTTGAATGAGTAGACTGCACAACAAGTTTTCTAAAACAGTGCAACAGGGAATTAACAAGCAGTCACATGAACAGGAAGACTGCACTTTACACTTAAACTGAAGGCACCCACAATGATGGTAGTCACCCGTCAATGCAGAAGGAAAACTGGACACACATACAACTATGGCAACTGAACCAGGAAATCAGTCAGTAAGCCGTGATTGATGTTTGCAGTGCAAGTACAACTTATACATTGGAAAGTTCTTCTGCATATTGTCTCCTTACTTCCTGGAGGGAATGAGAAAATGAGAGTAAGGAAACACAGCTGAGCTGAAAAGACGCTGTTAAGCTGCATTTTGGGAGGAGTAGGATCCAGTGCTTGATCCGTATTAGCAACTAATAGTGAGGATCTCTCATCTCTGGAGTGCCGCTTTACAACCTGAATGACTGTGCGGATACCCATGTTTCTTGGTCTATTCCGACTCCCACCATGCTCTCAGTTAACTTACTACCAACACCAATGGTGTTCAAAACTGTCAAAATAAGACAGAAGTTTCAATACACCTGAATCATCCTTTAACAGTCACATCTTTAGGTTTTCTATGCTGCTATGCTGCAAATTCTCCGTGGTGATGTTTAGAACTGGATGTAATGAAGGATGGTGCCTTGACAGGCCCCTCTCCTGGCATCCCTCCCCTCCTCTTTTCTTCTATTCCTCTCTTTTATCCTGTCCTCCCTTTCTGTGGAGGGCCTCCGGACCCCATCAAGGCTCATTCTGTTCATACCACATGTGAGGGGTCAGTGCGTACCCCACAAGAATAAACCAGCCACTCAATGTGAGGATCTTTGTGTATGTCCTCATCCCCCTACCCTCTTTCTCTCTCACTCTCTCTCACTTACTTGTGCCCTATAGATGAGAATTGGCTCCATTCACAGCGCTTCCCTCCCCCCTGGAGCGGACTTCTCAGGGCCCTAACAGTGCAATTCTATGCCTTATTGCTCCAGCTCCTCCATGGAGAACACTCTCGTCAAAGCATTTGTGAAGACACAGACGGAAATGAACTGGCTTTGTGCTTAGTCTTGACATATGGGCAAGATCACGTGGTGAAGTTTGTGGGGCAAGCGTTTAACAAGAGAAAAGGGCAGAATGTGTAAAATGTTTCTTAAAGTGGCCATCTTGGAAGGAAAATGCCAGGACCTACTTAGAAATGAAGGAGTGTTATGAGTTTGGCTCTGCTGGCTGTCATCCAGCTTAATCCACATTGTGTTCCTGACTTCCTACGGACCAAAGCTGGTTTCTCAAGCTCATCTCCACCTCATGTTTAATCTCCCCCAGCTCTTTCATTAGGACCACACCATGTGTTGATTCTAATGAAATGAAGCGGACACCTCATTTCGAGCAAGAATGAGCCAGAGAAAGCTTTTGTCCAGGGCGGGAATGCTCATAAGAGAGAGGAACAGTGTTTGGTCTGACTCTGGTTGCTATACCAGGGCTGAAGAAAGCCATGGCAACGAAAGCAGAAGGTCTGCCGGACCACATAGCGCTGATACAATACAGCTGCTCGGGGTTTGTCATTCCAGTCAGGCCTGACCCAAATTACGACATCCTGGGAAAAAGTGGTCCACTTCAACCGGCACACATGAACAGACATACTTAATTGGGCTTGCATATATTTGGCTGATAGAGATAATAAGCTAAACATATGGATGTTTGAAGTCTAATCACTGAGGAAAAAGGCCCTGTTAATGATTTAACACCACAGTCCACAGCCCATGGCTGCTGGATTATTGTGACTTTCCAATTGTTTACCCAACATGTCTACAAGCCACTTTTCCATCTGCGGTTCTAGTTCTCAGCATTTCAAGCTTAATAGTCTTTTATGTTTTTATATGTTTATTATCTCCTACCAACAGCCTCAGGGAAAAATCTGCTTAAAATGGGAAGAGTAACAAAGAAGTGATTAGGACCATGTCTACATAAGCGCTTTACTTTTACTGTTTCATTTTTTACCAAAAGGCAAAATAGCTTGAAAAATGCAAAATGTGGTGTTGTTCACAAGAAAAACTCTACCCAAAGTTGTCTTGTTGAGAGTTTTTAAAGCAATGTGAACACAACAGTAAGAAACACACACCAAAAATGGCCTTCATGTTCTACCGTCCGTTCTACTTTCTGCCCAGAACACGGGTCAGCTCCAACTTTTCTGCTTGTCTGGCTGCTCAAGTAACCACTTCATGACCACATCACACCTACCCCACAAATGCCATGCATCAGAACGTGTGCACCCAGAAAAAAAAAATCCACTTACTTTATTTTGGAGGTCTGGTAGTTGTATATCAGAGCTTGAAGAAGTAGTTTCTCTAGGCTCTTTTCATCTGCACCTCTGCCCCGCTGCCCTGCCTCTCCAATACTATTTCTCCTTGTGGGCTGAGCATACGATAGCTGTGTAGTCTTTTTTTTTTTTGTGTGTGTGTGTGTGTGTGTGTGTGTGTGTGTGTGTGTGTGTGTGTGTGTGTGTGTGTGTGTGTG
>JBBMJY010000015.1:3891831-3959572 GCA_037833715.1 Toxotes lorentzi | reverse complement strand
GTGTGTGTGTGTGTGTGTGTGTGTGTGTGTGTGTGTGTGTGTGTGTGTGTGTGTGTGTGTGTGTGTGTGTTGCATGGGGTGAAGGGGGAGTGGTGAGGTGGGTGTTGAATGTCTGGTTTCCTGACTCGTGATCAGGAGCTCATTACCCCCAAGCCTGCCTGGTACTCTCTGAGACACCAGAGAGAAGATGTGAGATGGAGGATGAAAGTGTGAGACAGAGAGAGGGAGAGAGCAGTTAAGAGCCAAAGTGGCTGGGAAATCCGTGGGGACGAGGAGAAAGTGCTGAGAGAGGAAAGAGATGGACAGATACATATAAACACAGAGAGAAGCAAGACAGTGAGACACAGAGATCCAAATGTCGACAGAGAGGCAGATATTCAAGAGAAGCGAGCAAACACAACAGCAAAACGCAATTCTAGCAAGTCAGCAAGCTGCAGACAGCAGCTCAGTCAAAGCACACAGGGTTATATAAAATATCGTGTTGATCCATGGAAAACTGAGTCCGACCACAGCAATCAATAGAATATTGACAAACACCAGCTGGGCTCAGGATTTGTTTTTCAGCTTTAGCTGTGGGACAGTACTACAAAAAAAAACACATTTAGAGTGTCATGTGAATGACATCTGATTACGTGATGTCTGAAAATAGTTTTTCTAAATTTTTTCGTCACTTGAGTGAATGGTTAAATATGTGGACATAAGTTTTTGAGCTGTCGTTGCCGTGGTCTGTTTGTTCAGAAAACAGCTACCGATGTTAACTATTAGGCATGACCAGATGTTTGAGTCATACCAGATATTTTATCACACTTTTAGCATAAAACAATGTAAAGAAGTGCATTCACTTTACAAACCTTTCTCTGTGTAGGCCAGGAACGCACAACAAATTCATAAAATTAATGACCATTGCACTTCTTTGTCCCTCCAAACTTGCTCTTCATCTTTGGGTTTAATAGCAGATTATACAGCATTTGGCTGCATTTCCAGCAGTTCAGTCATTCAGTACAATTGGTGTGGCTCTGTCTCTCAGAGAAAGAGAGTTGGGGGGGGTTTCAATTATGAGGACAGGACTTATGAAGTTCCATAGTCATCTATATGATAGAAGACTGGTCAGTAGATAAACAGCCGTCCTATTTGATACGACGTCTGAGTTATGGCTCATTTCTCGTCAGAAAAAAAGGTCAACAAGATTTATCATTTTACAAACTTTCCCAGTTAAAAATGAGGGCCCCTTTCAAGAGTTAAACTTGATTATAGATAATTCATCTTGGGACCAGTTTGTGCAGATCTATCCAAATGCCAGTTAATCTGTTGTCTCTTTCTTCCTCTCGTGTTTCTGGTTTGATCCATTTCAGCTCACATTTGTGGCCAGATATCCTTCTAGTGGGAGTGTGGTGATAAGTTGTGGATATTCTTAGGGTGTTTGGAGCAGCAGATGGCTGGAGATGACCCTATAGAGCAGCCCGGCACACTGCCACAGCTGGACAAGCCTGGATTGACAGATTACAGCACACACAATCAATAAAGTGTACCATTAGTTCTGTCCACAAAGCCTGTGTACAACACTGATGTCAGTCCTCTCTGTAGTCCACACACAGAGAAATGGCCTAATATTTCATCTTATAAGGCTGCCTGTCCTAGCTTGGGTTATTGATTGAGCGTCTGGCACGGATTCTGTCTGTACTGGAAAAAAATACCTCACAGTGCCAGAAAAGCAGCTCTTGAGTTCATAATTATAACAGGACCATTTGGGTCTGTTGTTAAGGTGCTATTCAGACTCATTCACAATGTGATTACAGTGTGTTTCAGTACTTTAACTGTCTTTTTTTCTGTCAAACCTGAATTAAAGGTTAGTAAGTTTTTCTTGGCTAAAAGTTCGCCAAGTCATTGACTAATTTTTTAAGTCTAACACAAGTCCAAGTCTCAAGTCTAAATATCAGCTTTTCACTGTAACTTATTTCAGGTTGATGTGAAAAAGTATAGCAGAGGGGTGAGGAGATGAGGAAGTGAGACCAAGTTCAAGTTAAGTTCAGAAAGGAGAATGAATCATGCAAGTTGAACACCTTTTGCCTCGCAACCGAAAGCTTGTTTTGAAAGTCATCAAAGAGGTACCAAGTTGAAAAAATGCAGAAACTGGTGAGCAATAGGCCAGCAGCAAAATAATGGATTAGTTAATAAGGAACCTCCGAGCTGTTTGGTGCATCTGCCCCAGAAAGATATGTCCTCATATAAAGTCTAAATTAAGGCAGAAGCTAGAAATAAAGGAATTGATTTTTTCGACAAGAACAAGTAGATGAACGAAGCTGAGGGATGTTAAGGATCCCCTCGGTGCCCAAATGGCTTCAAAAAAGAGACAGTGAAGGTCATCCTGGTCTGCATTTGTCTAGCCACAGAATGCATAGCTGTCTTATGTTTATTTAATTATTATCCTGCACTTCAGTCCATTGTTCATTCATGATTCCCAGCCCTTGAAATGTTGTGGTGGAGCTGCTTCTGTAACAGAGCTATCACTGTAGCATTCCACATGTTTAGCATCATGTTGCACTGTTGGGGATTTCAGCATCAGCCCCAGTGATGGCCAGTAATTAGTATGACTCATACCCCCTGCTGATAACGATATACCATTCCTCAGCTGCCGTCTCATATTCAACTCATTAATAATACATTTCATCCATTTGCACCCCCCCCCCCAAGCCCTCCCCAAGTGTGTGATATGCTTCAGTGCCATCCACAAGGAGCTTCTCCAATGATATCATTTCCCTCATTTGATTAAATGAGAGATGGCAAACAATGAAGAGATGATGAAAAAAAGATCTTTGATGGCCTGTTCCAAGACTTGATTTTCTGTTGTGGCCAAAGCGCAAAGGGAACTACACAAAATGTTTTACACAGATATAAAGGGGCTTGAGTGAAATATGATCTTTATATTAAATCCAACAGCCCCCTTGTTATTTTTACTCAGCTGAAACTGGCTCCTGTCATTGTGAGACTGAACAGAGCCCGGGATTAAGTCGCTGTTAAGCCCCACTAACTTTGTTCGTTGAGTATATGTCCAGCGGCAGTGACTGGGCCTGTCTGCGGCGAGAGTGTGATGAAACCAAATGAAATCGGTTGTTGAAGTCAGCCACAGCATTTCTTTCTGTCTTTTTACTTTTTCTCCTTTGTAACCACATCTCCATTGGCTCCGCTCCTCCATCCTGTCGTTCTCCTACACAAACACCACGAAGTATCTGCACAGATGAGAGCGCTAGGAGATGGCAGAAAAGTCATTTGTACACACCTTTTTTTTTTTTTTTTTTTTTCCAAGTATTCAGTTTGTGCAACATGTCTGGAAGGAAATGGAGACTGAATTTATGGTTGTATGAGAAGGAAAGAAAATTGTTGTCTCAGATCATCCTCTCAAATCAGTCAAAAACTGTTTAGATGTAAGATAATCATACATGCATATTGAAACCCCCTATAGTAACATATTCCAGAGGCCAGGGCAGATATGTGCTTTCTTCACTCTTATGAAATGTACATTTCATTCATCATATGGAGACAGTGCGTGAGGACAAAATGCAGGAACACCATGTCTTGACAGCGTGATTCATAGAATGTACCCTGCCAAGCTGTGTAAAGTCATATCAGAAACAGGACAAAAAACACACATGCACAGAGAGACACACACACACACACATTGAACATCTGTGGGGCCATGACCGCCATTTAAAATCTGTATTTAGCTTAATGCTGTATCCAGCTGTCGACTGTACACCTAATGAAACAAGTCAAGCCAAGTTTATTCATATCGACCTTAATCACAAGTTTGTCTCAGAGTGCTTTGCAGTCTATCCTTATACCCTTGATTCGGATAAGTGAATACTACACAAAATACATCTTATCAGGAAAAGCAGAGGGTGAGAGACCTGAGGAAGAGCAACAGAGAAGGGATCCCTCTTCCAGGATGGACAGATATATGCAATATAGCTACTCCAAGGAGTGAATAAAGAGAAATAACACTAGTAGAATTATAAAAAAACAGAAATGTATCATGTCAGCAGTCACTGTGTGATCCTGCTCTGCTGGAGTGTACTGTCTCTGCAAGATGCAACACGGTTTGCAGTCAGTCATGAAATAGGAGTGGATTGTATTTGGTCACATGGGAGCAGAGCAACAAGCTGTAAAACACAACCTTGGCACATAATCAAGGTCAGTTATCAGTTGCAAAGTTGATGTGGTAAATGCCTCAAGCCGATTCACACATTCCACAAGCATTCATCTATAGTCTTTTTTTTTTTCTGGCCTCCTGAAGAAAGTTCAATAATTACTACTGTCTTAGCTCTGGATCTTCAGCCGCTAGACGCCCCACAGTGTTCCCCAAATAGACGCTAATGTTGCCAGATAGCAGTAGGTTTGTCCAAATGCCTGAAAGACCAGAAAACCAAAACAAAGAGCTAAAAGAAGCTAAAATCTGAGGGGAATTGTTGAGTTGGGCAAGAATTCCCAGTGGGCCACTTATCACATTAGACATAATCATCTGCTCCACTGTTAATGTAAAAAAAAAAAAACAAAAAAAAAAACACTGATTAGTGCAGCATTAAGAATTTAAAGTCCCTTTTGATTCTGACCATTTCTCATTGGAGCTGATCATTACAAACGATCGCACACACTCTAATAAAACTCACTCTAACTAGACAGAAGCACAACACAAACACCTCGGTAAAATCAATTCCCATCACGATCCAATCCTTATGGAAGCACAACCTTTATCTCCTGATGAAGTTTATGGCTCTCATATATTCAGCATGAGGTAATGAACAGTATCCCATTATGCCCATTTCATTTCACAAGAAGCTCAGTTTCATTAATAAAGCATAAGCTCTTGGTTGAATATTAATATTTATATGCCTGTGCCCTAGCTAATAAAAGTAAAGAGATTTTTACTTTCCTAAGACCATCCTCGTCACTCCCTGTGGAATATGATCGACATGTTTTCTTTTTCTGTTTTCTTTGTTGTTGAACGACTGGCAACTTCGGGCTACACTTTTTCACAATTTCATTGCAAACCAATATAAGAAACAATGGTTTGCCACTAATGCCTCCAAGACTGAGGTTGCATTTGTTATTCAGGCCTTAATGCAGTATTTAATCTCCATTTAAATCCATTTGATGCTAATTAGTCATCATACACTTTTTTGCATCAGCAGTGTAATGGTGAAAACCTACTGATTAGCAAGACAATCAGACTGAAAATGAACAAATGCTGATTTATCAGCCTGATACTTTTGTATGATAATGTGGCTCCCTCCAGTTGGAGAGCAGTGATTCTTAGGGATTTTAGAACATGTCAAGTTTTGAGTTACTCTTGGGTGTCAGACTGTGGAAGCTGCTACCAGTCAAACAAATGGAAATCTGATACAGTACAGGATTCATTTCGCTGTGTACAATGCCTCAGAACTTTCTCAGCTGAATTTTAATGTGACTCCAACCAGATAAATTAAACATGTCCTCTCCTATACTCATGTATAACCGTGTCAGTGAAAGCCCTTGTCACGGCCATCCTGTTTCAACACTGTGGAACTTAATTTATGACTGACAATTAATCTGAAGAAGCCACAACACTCTAGCGTGGCCAGCGGAGCATGACAGCGTTGGCGAAAACAGCTCTCGCCCGATTCATCTCTCAGCCAACAGTCTGGCCCCGTTGCCCAGCGTTTATCTGCCTCCATACGCTTCCCCCGAAAAACTCATTAATCTTTAATTGCTTAATTCTGTGTTCCCAGTATGGTCTGTGTATGTTCTCGTTAATGGCTTTCCAATCTTATGTTATAGAGAGATTCTAAAATGTCTTTTTCTTTAAAAAAAAAAAAGTCTTAGATTGAAAATAGAAAGTGTACGTGATCCCTCTTGTAGTTATTTGATGTTGAGCGCTGCAGATAATCAAGTATGAGATCTGATAGGAGGGATGATGACAGAAAATGAAAATGCATAAAAGCTTCAAGCAAGTCATAGTTCAAACAAAAATTAAGAACTTGTGAAAGACACTGTGAAAGACACTAAGAACTAAGTTTACAGAGGGTAAGTGAATCTTCCATGTAGCACAGTAATTGTCAGTAATTAAAACAAACCTTTGTCATGTCTGAGTAATTAAGTTTCATATTTGCTAAGAGAGTAGTTTGAGAATCTCAGCAAAAAAAAAAAGGATGATACAGAAGTCAGTCTATCTTTAAAAAAAAAAAAAAATGTTCTGCTCCATCCGTGCTCTTTACTGTTGTTGGGATTATGGATTCTCACGCTCCCCTTTGGGTGAAATAAACACAGCCTTCCATATTTCATTCTAAGCAGAAAATACTTCCAGATTTCCGGGGTCTTAAAGACAAGTCAACAATTCAAACTTCGAGTTGTCAAAACAACCCAAAGCCTCAAAAAAGAAAGAAAAGTGTGCACTTGAATGCATCTCTCACGCCTGGTACACAATAGCTTTGAGGCCAATTAGTGAGGGAATTGCTATGAAAAAACCACAGAGACAGAATGAGGGCCTGAGTGAGAGGGGTGAAGGAACACTCACATGACACATCATCTGCCCGGTTCTGTAGAAGTAACTTTGTGTCATCATCCAAAAAAAAAAAAAAACACACAGCTCCGTACTTGAGCTCGGAGCATTTCAGTGTTCCCAGCAGTCACCTTTAACAATAGGATTAGTGCCAAGCTGAGTAGCAAAAAAAAAAAAAGGCAGAGGAAGGGAGGATAAAAACTGCCTGAGATCACTGCTATCACTGATGGACCCTGAACCCCCGAGGGAGCACTCGTCTTTCTGTTTGATTTGTTCTGTCATCTAGTCTGTAGCCAGTGGGCTGGAGGCTGTTTGCTTGGCACTGCACAGTCCCTTTATCTGCCGATTGAGAGAAAGAAGGAAAGGAAATAGCTCTGTGACCAAATGCTGAACCTTCCCCCCTCTGAGGGAACACTGAGGGAAAGCAGCATTGACCCGAGGACATTAGGCCGTGTTGCCACATACCTGATGCTCCTGACACCCGTGAGACGATGGGAGTTCTGTGTCTCAAGACTGCACATATTCAAGCGTCTGATTCTGTGTGATACAGCTCAGAACGTTTTATAAAGATGACCTACCTGTGGTACTTAAGTGAATTTAGATACGAGTCAGTATCCTCAAAATAAAACACCTCTGTCTCACTCCAGCTGATCACCACTTGTCGGTGTTTGGAAGGGCCTCTAGTCCCAATCAATAAGAAAGTAAATTACCACTGGCAACCTCACCAGAGGGCTGAGGAGAGAAGTTGAGCCACAGCTGCAGTTCAGCCACAGTCAGGCCTGTTCCCTCCCTCCAAAAAAAAAAAAAAGACTGAGCAATACTTTCAGTAATGAGACAGCATCTGGGTGATAGGGACCATATGCAAACGCAATGGATTTGTCTCGATTTTTGACTCTGTCGTCTTCAAGGGATTTAGCAACACAGCTAAAGTGTTTGTGATTGGCACCAGGCCCCTTGGCCTCATTTCTCCAGTTGCGGGCTTCTCTCCGAGTCAGCCAAGCGTGTAAACACACATCAGCTTAGCGAGCAATGGTCCTGCCCTTTGCAGGTGCTCACTGTCAATCCGGGAGGTGGTAAAGTAAATAAAAGTCCATCTGACAACACAGTTCGGACCATCTGCTATCAGCGCTCTGTTGACTGCAGGGTTTATGTTCGCCTTAGTTGCTCACACTATAGCACTGGTACTCATTACATAAAGCATTTTATTGAAAACAAAAGGAGCAGGGATTTTTAGCAAACTATCGGTCTTTTAATTAAACTTCAGGATTTGCTTCAGTCTACCAGCAGTATTTGATTTGCAGAGTTTGCGAAAGTCAATTTATTCCATTTGTTGGAGAAAATGTAATCAATCCTGATTAAATGTGACTCACTTGTTTGTAAATGAGGGGCACATTTATCAACTTATAGAACTTGATCATGATGCTGAGAGGAGCAGCAGCTTGAGAGAAACATGGTCGTCCAGCTCAAGATACAGACAAGACAAAGTAAACTCTGTTTAAATGGGGACTTGACTTTGATCACAATACTCTCAGCTCATTTTGATTAACATCCATTTTTAATGAAACCGCAGCAGCAGCAGCTGCCTTGATGAAAATGTGCTTCGGCAGTGACCAATTTGTCATGGATGGAAATGGACATTCTAGCAGAGATAAAGTGTAAGGATTAGCCACTGCATTGCAGTGCTCCATGTTTAATACTTGCTGAAGAGATTTCATCTATCAGCAAGGTATAAAAATGCTGTATTCTCATTAGCAAGCATTAAATGTGGTGCATTACAATGCAGCCTCCCAAATGGTCTCCATTATTGTAATTGGATGAGTGGGCTTATAAGTTTAACTACAAAGCAACATCTTCTACACACTTTTAATTTCCCCTAAAACTTCTCTGAATGTTTTTTTCTTTAAGATAAGCCTTTAACATAATTGAGGCTTGCATCATGCATATTAATACTGATCACAGCCTTAAAAATTAAGTGTTTTGAGCTATTTGCATTCATTAGTTACATTTTATGACTGACATCATGTGGAAAATCCCCTAAGCAAACCAGCTGCAGTCATATGTCTTGCATTTGTGTTTTATTTGGACCAATTTTGGCCAAGCAGATGGACCAGAGAGCTAAACACATTGATGTCTAAATCAGTGTTTCCTGTTATACATGAGAGAATGCGTCTGGTCCGAGAGGAGCTTGGTGATTTGCACTTAATGAGGTTGAGAATAGCCCCAGTCCGAGCAGGTAAGGCCAGACTGTGCTGACCTTTAACATCCCATAACCATCAGTCACAGGAGCCTGACAGACTACAAACAACTGACCGAAGCACTGGCCAGATCATGCATATCACTCACAGTCAAGAGGCTTGCATCTGTCAGTATGACAGCGAGGACATCTGGGCGAAATCAATTCCCAGTTCATCTCAAGCCATCCAGCTATCTGTCCGTCTTCACTGATCAAATAACATCTATACTTATTTCAATCTAAAAATGTATTAAAATGATGATGATTTTTGATATGCTGGGCCAACACAGTCAAAAATGAGAAAGTCCAGCCAAGGAAAGTATTTGACCCAGTAAATGATTTCTCGTGCCACTGGGAGCCTTGGGGGGAAAAAAAGAAAGAAAAAAGAAAATTGGTCTTTTATTTCATTTTACAACTTTTCAACATGTGTCCCCTGTGAGCACATTCTAAACTAAAATAAAAAAGGTGTCAGCCCCAGATTTTGCAAGACATTAGGACAACATTAAGAAATAGTCCCACCTGTTGATAGCTGACACTGTATTTCGTGGTCCAAATTCCATAAAATACAATATCAACAATATCAACAGGCCCAAAATTTGCCATTAACCAAAACCATGTCATACAATGAAACTGGGGTTTGGGGGCCCAATTGTGGTCTGGGGTGGGCTGAGTGTATGGGACTGTGCAAGGGTTCATCTTCTTTCTTAACTTTTCTTTTGTAAGAGGAAGTTTGGGTTATTTTTTGGTTTATTTCAAAAGATGCATAGACTAGATTTAAATTAACAGTAGTTCCCTTGTCTTTTATTTCTCACAGGTACGGCTCCTCTGGTCTTACACGCAGTCAAATGCACTCCACCTGTCTGCCAGCATCATGGCAATGAGACTTTACAAGCCACATTTGCAGCAGCCTCCCTGAACGTGCACCTGAAAACAGTAAAATTCATCACCCTCAGGTTATGCATCAGCTTTGTGCCATCTCAACATTTTAAAAGATTCATTTTCTCTGTATATTTATGACCTACTTCTGAATGTTGTGAAATACACTATTCAGAAGCCACAAACAGCTTTGATCGATATCACCACTCCACGTTACTGCACGGTTATGGTCACAAGTGCCACGAAACACTCAATAAGGCACGACCTTCACCGAGGGTGCAGTGTGGTCAGGGAGGGAACACCAACAAAACAATTATCTCAGCTCGTTTCCCCTACTGCTCACCCGCTATACATCATTGTTTTATCAAAATCGAAAGGGCCTGACTGAATACAGCTACCAAGAACTCTTCTGTCCATGGATCGATGGCTGATTATAGCTCCTGCTGTGGTTTAAGCACCTCTCATCAAAAGCCAAGTGCAGTCCTACAGCAGCATGGGTCAATACAGATGGTTGCCATATTATAGGCCACATAGCTATCATATTAATGCAGTGGAGGCTTAAGTGTGAGTTATTATCTCTCTTTCGTATGAGCCTCTTAAAAAGATATGACAGAAATGCTGCTGTTCAGAGAAAGCCAGAGAAAGTCCTGTTTTCTGCTGTAATTTTGAGGAAGCAAAACGTAACTCGGAAGAGAAGAGCCCCCTTCAACTAGATGTGACATTCATTAGATTTAGGTCATCGCTAAGTTATTAATATTTGAAAAGAAAAAAAGACGGACCACAACAAAGACTTCAAACATGGCATTGTTCTATCTCGCCCACGCTAAACCTGTGATTTTTCAAGTTGAGAACTCAGCCAAGCTTCAGGATAGTCTCATTATGCAATTGCTATCATCAAATGCACTCAGTCGGGGCTTCACTTGAAGAGTTTGCTGTGTCTCCTCTTCTTGAAAGGAACCACAGTGATAAAAAGAGGGTCTCTTATCAGTTTCTCTGCTCATTCCACAATCTGTAATTTTCTAGACCAGCTTTTTTTCCGCTTTCATAAGCACATTAAAACATGTCAAGACATAAAAATCATTAGCCCTTGTAGTCTGACATTTAAATGCAGCCAATTCTCAGAGTTATCTGGGGACACCATCCTCCTCCTGTAGAAATGTCAGACTAATAAGGTACAAACAACCACCATAATCCGATTCAGTGTACATCTTTAAGTGTAAGATGCAGTCAATTTATTCAGCGCTCTGGTATCCCAGCAACATGTCTGTGTCTCGCTTTCCAAACCTCTAAATCTTTTCTGCTAACCTATACATAAGGGAGTTAGGAGGGGACAGGCTGCTTACTGGGAGGCGTGTGTTCATTTCTGTTGTTGCTGACGTTGAAAGGACCAGCACATTTAAAGAGTACAGTCACTTTAACGGGTCATAACCAGAGAATACGTCAGTGTGTTCCTCCTCTGACATTCACAGCGACTATCTTAAAACCGATGTAATCCAAGTAAAATAGTGCCAGCTGAGTGGGGTTCGCTTTACATTTGTTTGTTTTTTGGTCTCTTAGCAGAGTAGTCCGCTAAGAGACCATAAAACCATAAATTTATTTTACAGTAGAAAACATCCAGAATATACTATACAGCCTAGCACATACAAAATGTGCCCTTCGTTTGCTTGTTCTCCCAGAAGCCCAGTCCATATTAAAGTCAGAATAATTCCAAGTTAAGGTCTTTCAACCACAATACACGGTCTTCATGAATGGAGTTTGCTCAGTGTCTTTGACTTCATCGATCGTCCTGTAGGACTTCTCAGCCAATGCAGCAATTTACTATAAAGTCTTTATCTTCTTTATCTCAACACATCATGTGAAGCAGTTTAAGATTAAAACACAAATAATGGAAGAAAAAAGAAATGTGAATATTGCGGTGCTCCCATAAAAGAGACCAACAATTTGCTATTGACCTTTCAGAGTAACCACATGATTTCAGCTTAGGACAAAGGGTTACTGAGATAAAGTGGATCAAAACAAGGTGGGATATGATGACAGACGAGATGTGGGTGGTGGTGTTGCTGGTAGCAGCTGTGGCCTCAATGGCAGTGCACTGTCTCTGCATCAGTCTGTGCACGTCTCTGTGTTTGTTGTACATACTGTAGTAAGGACCTTCTGCTGACTGCCCAGATTACAGGATTACCGCTGTCGTGGACTGTTCGACACCTTTAAGTCAGGCGAAAGCTCCAATCCTGTTTCTGGCAACAGGGATTTATATCATTCAAATCCTCCCTGCGGCTAAGATAAGAAATATTAATATAATCTCACAGAATTGTCACAGGCTGAAATCATTCTGATGTGTGCTGCCACAGGAATGTTAATTAACGCTCAGGTCACAAAGTCCTACAAGGAAAAGCAGGGCAAATATTTGCACCACTGGAGATGTGTTTGATTTATCTACCAAGACACACAGCCTCAAAAAGAAAAACCCTCATGTATCTTTAAAGTGGTGTCTGTATTCGGCTACTGTTTTGTCCAGGTCATGGCTATCAAGTCGTTTATCAGGTGAATCATGTGCATCACGCAGGCTTCGATATGTTGTCCTGTGTTTTTATCGCCCACAGTGGAAACACATAGTGATAAACACACACATGTACACGTGCAGAGGACTTGTAGGGGTCGATGGGGGATTCTTCAGCCTCCATGCAGAAATCCATATCTTATACTTGCCCCAACATAGAGCCATTGAAGGAGGGGTATCCGTCTCTCAGATCAGCTTTTAATGTGCACTATCACGTGATAAAGGCCCTTTGGGTGTCATACTGGCAGAGCAAGCACATCCATCTGAGTCCTAAAGAGACCCAGGCCTCCCTTCAGTGGATGAAATGAAGGGTAGCCAGGAGCTTGTTCCTTGTTCCCGGAGAACAAAACCACATATAGGTTTTTGCCCAGACATTCTATAGGCTTTGAGCTGGTTAGTGTTGCTCTGCCTCTTCACCAGTGAGATCCCTGGCTTCAGCCCTGCAACCTATCATGTCGTGCCACAGCTGATTTGAAACATCGATGGTGACAGGCGGCTATGGCTTCAACTGAGCCAAATGACCCACATAGAGATGGTCAATACACGGCCCTCCTGGTGCTCCTGCAGCCACAGGGAGCCATCAAAAAGATCCAACTTAGACATCTACAATTTCATCTGTTTGATCTAATTGAGATTCATTTTTAATGAATCTTGAAGGAACGACAGCAATTCCATTAATATCCCCCTTCTCCTGTTCAAGACATGAAATGCTGAGAAGATTAAAAAAAAAAAAAAAGTACCACATATCTCAATTCTATCCAGCAGAAAATGATTGTGAGCAATTCCTGTACGCAGGCACCATTTCCTGACTCTCTCTATACCATTTTTGATTGCAGAGCAGTGAAAAAAACCTAATAAAGATTTGGGTCATCACAGACAGCAGATTCATCCGGCTAAAACAAAATTGTCATCACTCTGCTTTGCTGAGCTGGAGTTTAAAGGGAAGGGAGGAAGCCAGGAGGGGAAATGGGTTAGCAAAGAGATAGAGAGAGCAGCTGTGCTGTGGTGTATTGCGCTGTCCCTGTCAAGCCGGGCTTATTGAACTGATGTCACTCCCTTAAACTCCAGTGGGTTCGGTCGCTGTGTGCAGGTGTGTGTATGTGTGAGGGAAGGAGAGAGGGAGGGAAACACTGATAACTGATTTTCCTGTGAATCTTGATGGCCTGGCAACCTTCCAGAGACTCAAGGAGGTTTCTGAGCTCGAGGCTTTCCAGCAGCCTCTCCAGCAAGATTGAATTTACCTCCAATTCAGTGCACATTTGTGTGTGAAAACGTTGAGGTGTCCATGTGTAGGTTTTGTTGCATACACGTTCATGTGTGGGAATGCGTGAACAACATGCAAGTGTCTCTTTTCAGTCAACCCCTCCCACACACACGTCCGAATACACACTGAAAATAGCTTGCAGGGAAAAGACCTAAACCCTGTTACCCAGTTTTTTTTTTACATGTCTTGCAGTATGTGAGAAGTTTCTCTGGCATTACCAAAGGGAAAAATCAATATGTGACCAAAAAAAGGCACCTGGTATTTGGTGAGAGTGCCTTGCAAGCCATAGTGAAATTGTGCATTTAATCCAATTTATATGGAGCACTCAATTCATGTGTGAAAGAAGAGACCAAATGAAAGCATCCGCTGATGAAATGGATGTGCAGTATTTCCCTTTGACGACGATGGAGCTCGCTGTTCATGAGTCATGATGTGAAGAGCACGAAAATGATTTGTCAATGCGCCACAAGTATTTGAATCTGAAAAGATCAAATATTGATTTGGCCAAAAGTATAATTCAGTTCTGGTGTCCTTGTCCCTCTCTCTTCCTCTTGTCTCACTTGTAGGAATAACAATTATGACTAAACTTGGAGATTAACCTCGTAATGTCTTCTCCACACTACACACTGACTCCGCTGCCTACTGACTGTAATCTGTTTTACTGCAGGAATTTCAATATTCAGTTGAATGCTATTATCTAGTAAATATTAATCAGCCAATAAACGTATAGGCATGGTTAAAGTAAAAAAGCACAGCAGGACACGTGTGTGATCGATCGGGATCTGTCAAAATTGGGTTTACTCATTCACAATGCAGCTAGATGTAAATGTGAAACTACAAAGTGAAGTAATTCCTCCCCCCTCATTTCTTCCTGTTATACCTGCTGTAATTCACTGGCTTCAGTTCACTTTTTATTGTCCAGCTTAACTGCATAGCACAGCACAGTAATAGTCTATTGACTTTTTGTCATTTAATTGCAAATAGGCATATATATTTTTGTATATATATTTGCAAGGGTGAAATAAATATGAAACAGTCTTGCCTCACTGATAATGTTTTTAATGCACTTTCTCAGCTCCAGTCTTCAATACTCAACTTAAAAAGAGGAAGCTCCGAGCACAGACAGTTTTTGCAGTTCATCTCTGTTAAAGTGGTGTCAGAGCGGTTCTGATGCTCCCCGCAAAGTATCAGGCGGTAAGACAGGTCTGGCTGGGGTTGTCTCTGCTGTGTGTTAGCCTGCCTGTCCTCATTAGATGGTGAGAGACTGACACAGCCCCCTCCTTTCCCTTTCCCCTTCAGCCCAGATGAAGCCCTGTGCACACTAGCTGGGTGTGAGCAATAATGAATCACTATTAGCCTGGGTCACAATGGCTGACAACCAATTTACAGGGTAGGAGAGGCTGCAGGTAAATGTCAGCGTTTAACTTCTTTATCCTGAGGTAACAGGTATTTTCAAAGCCCCTGTGATGGGCAGAGACGACAGATTATATCTTATCTCCAGATATTTGTCTGTTTACCTCAATTTTGATGCAAACCAGTCACACGTCTGCTTGAATGCTGCAGCAAAAGTTCTGTGTATTTTGGCACTTTAGGTGACTTTTCCATAGGTGGGTATATCCTGACATCTAGTGGTATCAAATAATAACAACATGGAGATGCGTTCACTGGTTTCATTTCAGTATAAAGGCGGTGTCACATTTTATTGTCCACAATGTCACGGGGTGTATATATATATATATATATATATACATATACACTCACACACATATCACTCACATCTATATATAGTTTGTGATTTTCCACTTCAACTATCAACACAGTTAAAGCTTTGTTGATAGAGCGGAGCTCAGCATGTCTTTGAAAAACTCTGAGTCATTCCAGAAGGGAAGTGAAGAAATGAACAACCAGAACATCTGCTGGAAACTCAAATCCTCCTTTCTGGATGACAAACCGACCACCTGTGTTGCCAGTCTAATGTCAAGAAAGCACAGGGGCCATGAGTGCCATCAACTTAAGAAAGTAAAGCTCAATCAAAATGGCCAAAAAAATTAAAACTAAAAACTTTTTTCAACACTGACTTTGTGCTCAAGTTCCTCCTGAAGGTGACAGGATGGGTCAAGTACAGAACAGGCTACTCCATCAGTCAGGAGTAAGACTTCAGCTTTTCATGCCAGTTAATCAGTAAAAGCATCTTCTGCATGGGTCAAAATATAAATGTAAGTTCCAGGTCTCTACACTGACAAAATATCTGGAAAGATTTCATCACAATAGAATGACAGTTACAGGATGATGCTAAATGTAAAGCTATTTAGTGTTCCACTGATATGCTAAAGCTTTACTTAAAGATAGCTTTGGTTAATCAAAGCAACATTAATTAATCAATTTCTTGCAAACATTAGCAGCCACCTGAGATTGCTTATGTCTTTGTTTTTCCACATTTCACACAGAACAGCCCTTGATGTCCCTGCATTTAAATGCAAAGTTGGAAGGAGGATCCCTGAGTGTGATGACTTACTATAACGCACTATAACTCAAGTGATTATAGTGCTGACCTGGTGAGGAGTCAGGGGCTCTAATCAGACACCAGAGAGGCACAATAGGGCCAAACACAGCATGTTATCAGGCCTGAACTCACTGATGTCAAATGGTCCTGATGAGGAGCTTCCAATCAAAAGTTTCTGCTGCCTCCAGTTAATCAAGTTACAATCACAGGAGCCATGCAGTGGCCAGAGACTAGCACAACTGAACTCCAAGTGGACAGAATGAAAAATAAAGATAAATAGAGTCTACACATTGATGCTCTGAAGTTGTGCAACACATTTATCAAGGAGCAAGAACCACAGTAAACTGACACTATTTGTCTCTGTCTATTTGTTGTTGTTCCTCAGACTTTGGAGCATAAAAAAAAATGCAAACAAGGCATGCTAGAGTCCTGAAAGACATAGAGACATAGAGAAATGCCTGAGAGAGTCTAAGGACTTTACCACTACAACAGGCTTAATAAATCATAAACTTACAGTGAAGTTTTCTTATTAGCATTTTAATAAAATCAGATGATATGAGCATAAATTTGAAAGCAGCAAAGTACAAACTGTTGTGTTTTGCTGTTACATGAAAGATGAAACTACCAAATGTATTAATGACAACGGACTGTACAATGAACCTTCAATAGTAAGCAAAACCTGAATTTGCAAAGTGAGTACATTGGTACTGGACTATATAATAATATGCTTAACATTTGGAAAATCTTTAGCTGTAGTTTGCAACACGATGGCATCACATGCTGAGAGCTGTGAGAGCTCAAAAAACATCACAGAGACAAATGAGAGAATGAAAGTACTGCACCCTGCATGATTACTCCTGATTTCAGTATACGTATATTTTCATGTTTCTTGTAACAGTACTGCATTATTTACATATGTTGGAATTGATATTCTAGTGTGATTTGTATAACATGATTAAGAATGGGGTACTTGCTTTCATTATTACTGAATGTGAATCTTTAAAACTGAAGCAGAATCTCCTCATGAAAAGAGCGATGAACAGTTCAACACTTTCATTTAAAAGAATTTTAGACCCCTAAAGAGGTGAACGTACATAGTATTTTGCAAGACAAAAAACAAACACAAAAATTATAAAAAAGTGAGAAAAATTACCAATATCTTGACCCTTTAATGGCAGCACTTCAAATTTTTCTTCTTCTGTTGGAAATCATGGATTTAGACTGGAAATGAGATGCTGGGGTTACTTAAAGGGTTAAAACTGCCTGCTCTGCCTCCAAGACTCCGCCTCCTTCGGGTGACTCAGCATAAAAGGAAGCAGGAAGTGCTCACAATTAGTCACGTATTTCTGTTACAAGACTTTAACTGTCAGGTATGTGTGGCTCTAACTCTTTTTATGTGAAACTGGCAGTTATTCAGGTTGCCTTGTGTTCAGTAGTCTTCATAGGGTGAAGTAAATAAACTACACAGCAAGTGTTTGTCAGTGTAAACAAGAGCTGTTTGATCAGTATCTGTTCCTTTGCCCTACTTTTGTTTTCCGGGTAAATCAGGAGCTAAGTGTCACCATGGCAAGCAGGCGCTCGCTCCCAGAGGTGGACCTCTCCTGTCCCATATGCTGTGAAATCTTCACGGACCCGGTGGTCCTCAAGTGCAGCCACAGCTTCTGTGCACCCTGTCTGCAGCAGTACTGGAGTCAACGGGTACGAAGCCGGGACTGCCCTCTGTGCAGAAGCCAGGCTCTGGATGATCCCGTACCCAGTCTCACTTTGAAGAACCTGTGTGAGTCTTACATTACCCAGGACAGCGAGGCACCTGAGGAAAAGGTGGAGGAGCTGTACTGTGATCCAGGGGAGATGTGCCCTATTCATGGGGAGAGGCTTAAGCTTTTTTGCCTGCAAGACAAGGAGCCCATCTGTGTGGTTTGCCATACCTCAAAGAAGCACAAACAGCATGATTGTTGCCCTGTCAGTGAGGCTGCAGCAGATGTGAAGGTAATTAGTTCAAGAGAAAACCAAACTAAGGTGGAATAATGATAGGATTTTCCTCAGGGCTGTTTATCTAAGTTACCTGAAAAGATTTTATGAGCTGTCATGTTCAATGATGTTACCAGGCTGAAGTTTGGTTAATCTGTCTCTGTTCAACAAGGTTTTAAATTAAATTCTCTTAATTATCAACTCAGGAGAAAATGAAGTCAGCCCTCAGCTCATTGCAGGAAAAGAGGGACGCATTTAACAAAATGAAGAAAAACTATGAGGACACTGTGGCATATATTCAGGTGTAGTGCTGTTTTTGGTTAAATTTCGTATAAAAATCGTACCACTTACTCTCCATGCCCATCATTACCAAGCCATGCTTATGCAGGTTTTAATGTCAGGTCCAGGCTCGGTTTGTGGAGCAGCGAACCCGCGAGGAGTTTGAGAAACTTCACAGCTTCCTTCAAACAGAGGAGGAAGCCAGGATGGAGGCATTGAGGAGGAAGGAAGAGAAGAAAAATCAAGAGATGAGGCAGAAGATTGAAGAAATGGAAAGAAATATAACATCTGTGTGTGCGTCCATCAGAATCTTGGAGGAGGATATAGCCTCAGAGGATATCTCTGTCCTTCATGTAAGTTTGTGAATGTTTGAAAACTGAATACGTGCATGGATACTTGCAGAAAAAAATGATCCTCTTCAAATGTATTAGTGTTTTGTTGTTTTTTTTTTTCAGAAATGTGAGAGCACACTGGCGAGGTAGAAAAAGCTTTTATATTTTAAACTTTTGTTTTTCTTTTCTTTCATAACGTGAGAAACAGCATAAATCACTTTTTTTTCTGTTGTCTGCAGTGCTAACTGTCCAGTTGAGGATCCAGTGATGGCTCCAGGAGCTCTCATAGATGTGGCCAAATATGTGGGCTCTCTGGCTTTCCAGGTGTGGGAGAAGATGCATAAAATCGTCAAATACAGTGAGTGCATGCTCTAGCGTATTTTTCAGGTCATGGTGAGGTTTATTCTTGAAAGTTTTAGCTGCAGTTTCACTCACTTCATGGATTCCCAAAGTGGAGAAAAGGTTGTGATTTTGAATAAACTACAGTCAAAGTATGTTTCTGCAGACAGCTGACAATCTGCCATGTTTTCTTCAGCCCCAGTGACTCTGGACCCAAACACTGCGGCCCCGTGGCTCGTCTTGTCAGATGACCTCACCAGCGTCTGTGACAGTGATGAGAAGCAGAAGCTGCCTGACAACCCAGAGAGGTTCGACCCTGACACCGGTGTGCTGGGCAACAAGGGCTTCACCTCAGGCAAACATGCCTGGGACGTCAGTGTGGGAGATAATACAGCTTGGGTTGTCGGTGTGGCCAAAGAATCTGTCCAGAGGAAAGAGAAGGTGTCTTCAGTGCTTGTGAACGGCTACCTGTGTGTGTACTTTTACCACAAAATGTACTTTGCGGGAACTTCTCCTCTAACACGACTTAACTTGAAGAAGAACCCACAGAGAATCAGAGTGATGCTGGACTGTGACAAGGGCAAGGTGTCTTTCTACAGCCCACATGACAACACACACATCTACACCTTCAAGCACACCATCACTGAGAAAGTCTTTCCCTACTTCTGGGTGGGCTGTCAGCAGTGTCCTTTGACAGTTGAACCACAGGAGGTGTCTGTGAGGGCTGTTGAGTATTGCTGAGAGAACATTGCAGCTTCACAACTTTTTTCCTGCACAAAGGGATGGGTAACATTTTTGAAGCCCACGTAATAAAAATCAGAGTCTGAAATCAAATTGCATCATATCTGCTTTCCTGGTTCAGTACAATGTCCTCCAGCCTTATTTTTCAGTTTAAATACAATGAATGCCTTATCTGCACACTTAGAATTAAGCGATTTGTTACTTGAAATTAATATCTGCACTTGTAAGGTTCTAAACTATTGTCTGAGTTGTTGAGATAACAGAAGGTGGCAGCATAGAGTTGAACTTGCACTTTGTATTTTGGTGAACTTTAACATGGAAAAAAAAACACTAAAGAAAACAGATTTTATGGATTCAAGTTTGCATAATGATTTTGCATTTGCATGTCGAACTCTGGATACTGGTCCCTTGTTTTTGACCCCGGTTGTGTTTATAACTACTGATCTGTGGCAAACACTAACTAGCTTTGCGTGCACATACTACCGATGTTAGTGAAATTTGAGAGTGCTCATTTATAAATAAATAATCTGAAAATATCATGGCTTCCCTTGACTTTGTGCAAACAGCAAGTCCCTTCTATAGTCTAGACCTGCTAGGCATTTATGCCTAAAATGAAGCAAAGAATCCTCTCACCTTAGAGCCATGAGTCAATGGTCAAAAAGGTTTCATGTGCTGCCCTGTTTAAGATGATTACAGTACATAAAACTATAAATAACCTCCATAGTGCAATGCAGAACACAAGCTAATTACAATTTTATTGAAATAACTAAAGATGATTTTCACAATGCTATTACAGTGGACTTTTATTTCTATGCTACAAAAACTTAAATTATATATGTGGAGATTGTATTATTACTTGGTCCTTTGAATTATTCATTTCATAGGTTCATCCATACCCTATAAATATTATATATTCTAATATAATATAAGTCAGTATGCTACAGATTTTATCTCTGTGTAATTATTGTTTTTTTGTTTTGTTTTTTTAAATTTGCACTTCAGCATCTCTTTGATTCCTCCACCTCACCCCACCCACCCACCTTTGCAGGCGGGCACGTCCTCCTCCTGGTCCTCCTCCTGGTCCTCCTCCTCTTCTCAATCGATGTGAAAATCCTTAGTTCTCTTCTCCGAGGAAATCAAGAAACTTGCTTTCATAATTTTCGGAGTGCAGCTGATCTGCTTTTACCCATTTATTTTCCCAGCAAGCTGACTCACTAACGCTTCAGGCCGCAGCAGGAGTGAAGGTGATCAGTTCTCAAATCCGTTTATTATGTTATGCTAAATGTGCGTGTAGCTAATAGCAAAGTTAGCAAAGTGCGGTTTTTAGTTGAAGGTTGAGAAAAGTTCAGTTCATATAAATAATAACCTCCCGTCGATGGACTTCAGCGCAACCTAGATATAATCAGCTTAAATCTTTAATGTGAATTTCAGACGCTTCCAGTGAATCGCATAGTGCAGCATCTCATTGCAACATCTCACACTAAGCTCAACCCGTTTAACCTTAACTTTCCACCATGTTCTCCATGCCAGTTTATTAAAAAATATTGTTATAAAAGTTTTAGGGCAGTTCAAGATGGCAGATGTTTCATCCAGAAGAGGCACGAAGAGAAAGATGGCAGCCAATGTTTCAGAGTGTCCATCCAGATCTTCCAAAGTCACCTTGCTGAGCCCGTCCCTCCTCCTCCTGGAGATCCCTGCTGACACCAACACCAGCCTCCCAGTGTGGGAGGCCATGAGATCCCAGCATGTCGACATCGCCTGGACTGTCAATCCCTACACCGTCAGTGTTCATTTAACCCCCATGACCTCAAAGCGAGAGAAGGGTACAGCTTCCAGCGTCGCACAGACCTCGACGCTTTCTTCCAGCATCCTGCAGCCTCACATGGTCATCCAGCCCATCACTCAGCAAGATGACGCCTCCCAGAGCACCTCCTGCATCCTGTTTACCTTCTCCCAAAACAGCACCCAGTCACCTGAGCCACAGGAAATACCTCCAAACCCTAAGCCAGCCACCTCCATCATCGTCTCCCTGCCTCTCATCATCACCCAGCCCCAGTCTGCATGTCAGCCTAACACCACTACCAAGAAGGGGGTCCTACCCACCATCCAGACCCCAACAACCACGCCCACCAAGATACGAGCCACGTCCAAAGCGCCTGTCCCCTCTCCTTTCCACACGAGGAGCTCCTCTGACATCCAGATCTGCGACAGCTTCCTCTTAAGCATGTGTCCTGCAGGGAAAAAGTGTAAGATGCACCACACGCCCTACCCATTTCACTGGCAGCTGTGGTGTGTGACCACCCACCAGTGGGTTGACATCTCCCGCCGCTCTCAGGTCTTACTAGAAAGGCTCTACTGTGATGTCAACCAAGAGGTGATTTTCATCAAGGATGGGTGAGTAGGAGGGAGAACCTGAAGTCAGGTGTCTTACAACCTTCTTCTTTTATTTGTCCGTTTTCTTTGTTTTCTTGTTGGTTTTTAAAGCACAGTTTCCTCAAATCAAAAACAAAAGTTAGTTGATTTTAAGTGCCATCTCCCGATTCTTTTTTGTGCTGTAAACAATGTAGACACGTGCTCTACAGTCTGAACTTTAACTCCATGGAGTTGGACGACCCAACGAGGTATGACGGAGTGAGACGGCTGACTAACTCTGACAGTGTGGTCAGGAACCCTTACTTTCCCAGCAAATGGAAAATCTACTGGTGGAACAACCTGAACTGGGAGGAGTACAACAAGGTTAATGTTTCTTCTTTTTCTGTATTTCCCTTATTGCTCTTTGGTGCATTTAGAGCCTTTCTAACAAAGACAGCTCTCTAACCACTCTCTTAGTTACCCCAGCTCCTTCTTCACTGATTGGTTCATCTCTTCATAGAATGTGTCGAGCTTTCTGCTAAAGATGATGAGTGAAAAGGAGCCTGAGTGTTCCTTCTACATCAGCTCTCAGGAGTACAAGCTGGACTTCACCACCATGATCCAGACCAACGTCACCACCGGGTTCCAGAGAGAAGTTCGCTGCAGACCCGTCTACCGCTCCCCTGATTCCATGCAGCCTTACCTGCAGTTGGTATCCTGGATCTTTTCGCTGTCTTGTCCACAGAAATAGCAGTGCAGGCAGAATGATAGAGTAATAATACAAACATGTTTGCAGCTCTAGTTTAGATAGATGGTAAAGGCAAGCTGTAAGACAGGTCCTTTGAAATGCTCCCATATTTCCACTTTATCTTATCTTATCCTATCCTTCCTCTGCTCCCCACTCCCAGGACAGGAATCCAGACTTACACCATTGAGCCTGCTAGTGATCCACCAGGGGAAAACTTCAATGTGCACCCTCTGGAGAAGTTCAGCTCCTGGTATCCTCCGGTGTGGTGTCAGGCCTCAGAGAAGGAGTACAGGCTGGTAGATGTTCCGGCGGGGACACAGGCCTACTGGAGGATCCAAAACATCTTCTATGACAGCCTGCCTGAGACCAAGGTGGACATCGTCAGCATCCAGCAGGTTCAGAACCTCCTCCACTGGGACAAGTACCAAAGGTCCAGCTGCTGTTTGTGTCTATTCTCTAATAACCCCCCAAAAATTGAAGTTTAACTTTGTTGTCCAAAACTATTAAAATCCATCAGGGCCCAGCTTTTGCACTTTGTGACATGGAAAACATACAGGAGACATAAACTACATCTCAACACACTTGTATCTGCGTTGTATTGCAGGCACAAGGCATACATGCAGAAGCAGCACACCAAGTCGAAGGAGCCTCTGGAGAGACATCTCTTCCACGGGACAACCAAAGGCGCTGCCGAAGACATCTGCCACAACAACTTTGACCCCCGAATGGCCGGGGTCAATGGAGCGTCCTATGGTTTTGGCTCCTACTTTGCCACCACCGCTTGCTTCTCCAACACCTACTCAGCCAAGATGGGGCCGGATGAGGTTCGCCACATGTTCCTGGCCAAAGTCCTGGTGGGGAAGGTGAGTCTGGGAAGGAACGACTACCGCCGCCCCCCACCGCTCAGCTTCAAGACGAGGCAATACTGTCTCTATGATACCTGCGTGGACAACGTGGACAACCCCACCATGTTTGTAGTTTTTGATAGCTGCCAGTGTTACCCATACTATCTGATCAAGTACAAAGACCTGCCCAAAGAGATTGATATGTGATGGAAAAAGAGGACTGGATAGCAGGGGTGTGAGGTGATGTTACTTGTTCAAACAGTGTTAAAGGTGTCCAGTTGTAAGATGACCTGAAAAGTTATCAAAGATATCAAATGTTGTCATGTGCAGTTGCAGCAAATATTCAGTTTTCTCACATAAAATGTGCAATATATAGATTATGAAGTTCTACTTCTACAAAGACACGTATGCAGACACCTAAAACATTCAAATGCATTCCAAGTGTGAAGCACTTTATTTTTCAAAATGTCTTTATTTTGGTTATTTAAACATTTTACACTGATGGAAATAAGCACTTTTGTTTTACTCTTAAAGGTGTTTGAATCTGTCACGTTTATGAAAATAAAGTGTTCACTGAATACATTCATCTCTCAGTGTATTCATATGATAAAGTTTGATCATCCACTGTCAATATTTTTTTATCTGTTGAAAAACAGCCACATACCTGATTGTATGTTTTTCAAATGTCAGACTGGAATGTGTTTCACCAAAGTCTTTTGCAGCAAAAGTATATATGTTTAAAAATATCCTCTACATCTTTTTTCTCTCTTCAAAACTCCACTGCACTCTTTCTCCACAATATTTTGAGTAAAAAACAGGATTTCCAGAAACTGCTGGCACACAGTTATTTTTGAAAACATTTGCAACATTAATTCCTTTAACACCAGGTATTTGAGTTTGTATGTAAAGGAGCAGTATAAATCATGTAAGACTCTGACAGGCCATCCAGAGCAGAGAAGGCCTGCTCCAATAGCAATCACATCTATCCCTGAAAAGCATCTTCAGCAGGATGTCCCACTGAAGTCTTTTTCTTTAAAGGATCCAGATGAAACTATTAAAGTAACTGCAGCTCTTAGCATTTGCTGTTATCACTGTAGCACATGGGCATCATAATGATGTTTTCAGTTTGGTTTTCATGTGACCTTTACAGGGGTACGGTACACAAAATAGAGAATTAGACACATTTAATGGTGACGTCAAGTCTTGTAAACTATACTGCCCCTTACTGATTTCCCTTCATTTTTTCCCTTAAGTTTGAATTTTTATAATTCAAAAGGGAGGAGATGAAGAGTTGGATGTTGAGATAGACAAGATGTGGAATGTATAAAATAGCCTCCAACTTCATCTCAACTCAGTAAAATGTCACTTCAATCTTGTGCACTCAGTGTTGATACAGCACATGTCTTGTAGTTGTGAAGTCTTGGGGCGATTTCTGCATTTGTGTAGCCATTAATATATATGATCTATCTAATGTATCAATGTTCCATCCTTTATTTTAAAATTTCTTACCTTGAAATGACACGTAGCATTTTATGTTAAGGACAGCAAGAATAAATCAAATAAGAAGGCATTACCTTGTCTTTTATATACAGTATATATATCTTCTCTCTTAAATTGTGCAATTCCATGTTTGTTTTCTTTTTATGGTAATCCAACTTATCTTTAAGACAAAGGCAAATCACAGTCACAAGATAAAAATTACACAATCACAAAAACACACAAAAAAACATAAGACAGGTCTGTTCTGAATAATGCACCTTCCACACAAGAATAAAAAAGGATGACAATGAGATAATAGAGAATGATGTCAAAATTAGTAGATGGTGTGGATGGCAGATTAAATTATACAGTCACATTTAAAGATGTAAACAAGATTAAAATTTTGTAGCCACACTGGTGGCAAGACTGTAAAGTTCAAAATGAAATGTTGGATGGATGAAACAAAAAAACAACTTCACTTTTCTTAGTTCCTTATTACTAAAAAGACAATCTAAAGTTTGGCCAGCAGGTGGCAGGAGAGGCCCTGTTTTGCGATTCAAAATGGTTTATGCTTTGTAGAGTGACATCTAAACTGATGTTAACATCTTAGAAATTCACCGCTTAAGTGGCCAAAATCACGGATTGAAATGAACTTTAAGGGCAACAGAAAATATAAGATTAACACAGCTATCACTTATCTTCAAACAGGGCCATGAATTTAACATAAGCCTTTAACATGGTAACTTTTTGCACTAGGTGTCTAACAAGAGCACCTGTCTCCAGCACAGATGAGAGCCATGTGTTTTGCTCTGTTTTTCCCTCTTAGTTTGTATACATATATACATATACACACATACTGTACATGATGGGTAAAATGATATTGAAACAATGTAGTAAAAGTGTAAAATAGCATGAAAAAAACAGCAACCAAGAGAGTTGTTGGATTTGCCAACAGAGCACCTGACAAACGTCCTTGTATGAGTCTCATGTGTTTCCTTTCACCTGTGTGAACTGATTCCTGATGATGTAAGCAGTGTTGCTGTCGACTTCTCGTGAGAAGAGATTTGAGGACAGACGAGAAAGGTGCGGGCGTGGAAGTAAAACCTGTGGTTCATTCACAGGCCAACTTGCTGTCAAAGCTCGAAAGGCCAATGGCAAAGGCTTGAAGAGCGCACATGGGGTAGTTGTAGTCCAGAGTGAAGATGTCTTCAGCCACTCTGCCAAACTGCATGACAATGTAGTCAGCTAGAGTGAGGGGAAACATAGTCAGACATACACTGATTACAAATGTGAGCATGAACAGTGCAGAAGTATCTTCAAGTCAACTGACTGAACAACCCAAAAAATAAAAGAAGGCCAAAGATCCTAATTTATATGGGGCACCAAGGAATAAACTGCTCAGCAACAAAGATGCCTGAATAAAACTTGAGCTGGTGTAAAAGGCATGTACACACCAAAAGAAGGAGATACTTACGGTCGTTGTCGTGAACTATTTGAAAGTTTTTGACTGAAGCTTGAGTGACACGGCCATGGAAGTTGAGCACATAAGACTGGGTGTCATCGTTCCACACAGGGGCCTTGTTGTGTAACTCTATCAGGTTGTCCAGTGAGTGATTCTGCCACCTGCTGAGGAGACTCTCCTGCTCCTGTCATACAAGCATATTTTACATACAAATGACAGGTGAACAGCTATACAACCGGTTTGTATAGGTTTCACAAAATAAGGGAGGAGATGAAAATACATTTATATATGATTTAAAATATTAAGGTGTATTCAAGGACCATCGACTCACATTTTGAGGTCTTACGGGAACTCTTTCAAAGTTCATGTTCATGCCCGGGATGATTACAGTCATCTTACGTGGTCCTTTGAATCCCAGCACGTTGGTTTCCTACCAAATGGTACAGAGAGTGTGACAATTTCCCTTAATATAATGAGTGAACAGGGGACACGCTACTCACACTGCTTGTCTTTCTCATTCACTCACATAGCAGATGGCCGCCAGTTCCTGTCGTGTGTTGCTCTCTTCCAGCAGAGCCCCGGGGTTTTTGCAGGGATTGGTGCCATTGTCGTACACTGTGAATTTGGTGCCCATGAGGTTGGACCTGTTGAGAACACACACTGGTGATGAAACGTTCATTTCACATTTTTCAGCTGCTGGCAGCATTTTTAACATTTGAGTCATGTGGAAAGGCAGTAGTCAAAGCATTGTGCTTGGCTTGTCTTAAAAACCAGCCAAACATAACTGCTAAACGGTGCAATTAAATGCTTTGTACCCAGTTTGAGGCAATCATAGCAATTATTAAGAGCTGCTGCTAAGTGTCTGGAAGCTGCAGTTAAAGGGGGATTAAGTAAACATTTTAGCTTAAAACATTCAAAAAACAACTAAAGTTACTAACAGAATGTGAAGAAATATCATTATAGACATTAAGTCAAAGATGTCTATGTATTGTTTTTGCTTGCAGGAGTATCTACTGAAGTTAGCACACTAACCAGCTACCCCTTTGTACCTCATGCAGTGATGTTATATTCACAAAGTATCTGATTCTTTTCAACGGCTTCTTACTATGAACAAACAGAACATAGGGAACTGAGTTGTACTAGAGAGAGGATAGCAGTAGTAGTAGTAACTGTACTGGCTATGAACATGAGCAGAAGCCATCCTCTCTCTGTAATATTCCTCCACTCCAGCTCACCTATGTGAGCCCAGTCCCAGAACATGCACGCAGCATGTTCTCATGCCCTCACCATGAATGACACAGGCCCAGAGAGGGCCGGTAAAAACAGTCCACGGGGGCCCAACAATGCAGCAGCCCACCAGAATGAAATGCTATCAACAAATGACAGTTTAAGAAGTGACAATGTAATCCTCCGTTGACATAGGTAGATCTAAGAATAAATGTGGTTTTACCTCAGTTTACCGATGAAGCTCTCTCCCTCTCGGGACAGATCAGTGGCATCCACTGAAATTAGGTAGTTGGACGTCTTACTTTTCTTCCTCTTCCTTCCTGCCAGCAGAAACACCTGGAAAGAGAGAGATTTTACTTTAAATTTCAAGTATTACGAATTTAAGTATTGTAGCTTTTTTGTATATATTTCAAAAACATGCTCCACACGTACCATATAACAATTCCTTACAATGACTTGGCCGACACTCACCCTCTTGCCATCCTCTCTCTCCATGTGCATGAAGTAGGTGGGATAGAGGCCACGGTCCATACCCTTCTTGTCCCGAGTGATTCGACATTTAACAGTGATGCCACGTGGAGCTGGACGCAGGACAAACTCCTCTAGATTAGCCACATCAATTAGTGAGCTCTCTGTTGTGGGTGATCCTGGGGTTACAACCTCCTGGGTAGTGAGACACATGAACGTTTGTGAAGATGCTTTTTCACATGGTATTTAGCAAATTAGAAGGGATTGGCACTGGGATTGATATTGATATTTTGCAGAGGTGTGTTTGTACTTGTGTTATACTACAGCCTTGTTGGTGAGTAAATTTATTGGGCTACTCACTGAAACATCCTTGCCACTGGCAGCAGAGGCAGGTCTTGTGGTGTCCGTGTGAGGGGATAAAGAACGTGACCGTTCTTCCTCCACATCATCCTCATGCTCGCTGGCTTCATCGAAGTTCATACTCCCAGACAGACCTGGTGAGGGAGTGGAGGCAAAAGTGTGAGAAAGCTTTAAAGATACATGAATGTTTTTACCATTTTCCTGCTGGGAAGCTTATTCACACAAGAAGAGGAGGAAAATGAATCCCAGAGGCTCTGTGTATATCTCAACTACAAAAGAAACTCAAAGACATTTTATTTCTTCCCAGGAGTTTCTTCAGTTTTGGTACAACATCCCTAAGGTGTATTTTTAAAGTTTTGTGGTTCATCTGTGGTCTCTGATATGTGATGCCCATTTTCTCAAGAACTGATGCAATACTTAAGCAATAGCTGAAGCATAAATTAGTGCACTATACAGCTACAATCACTCCCTTTTATTTTTCTCTGAAATATTCAGAGGGGTATTTCTTTACACGGGGGAGACTGATTTTCAAGCAGCAGAAGAAGAAAGTGAAAGTATGAAGACTTGTTAATCTAACTGAGAACAACGTTTTAATTCAGTCAGGCTCTGTTCACCCTACCAAAAGGTCACATTTGGCTAAGGGCCTCAACTGAAGCCCTACCTGTCACAGGCAGTACATGTTTTTATTAGTCACTTCCTGCAAGGATGACGTCCCTCCATGTCTCTGCACAAATATATATACATATATATTTGTGCAGAGACAGCTCCATGCAGTCATACAGTCATGCAGATGTAAAATGGGTCTAGCTGACTGCAGCCAGTTTAGACTGCTTGAGACATCTGTCTCTTCACTGATAATTGGATTTATCAGCCAGCATGCAACTCTTGGCTGCGGCTTTAGTCCATTTGAATGTGCTGTCAAAAAGCGACAGCAGTCCACTGGCATGGAAACATCTCGGTAAGCAGGGGAAATTGTGTCATGCAAAATGTTGCAGTGTTTTAAGATGTGTTAAGAATTTGTACTGTTGGAACATTTTTAACTGTGATTAAAATGTAACTTGTGAATCAAATGCTTGACCAGAAATTACCAGTACACTGATGATAATAATGTGGCTGATATAAAACCATAGAGCATGTTGCAGAAGTCTGCCTAATTGATATAAGCCAATCTTCAGCTTTGAGTCCACAAAACCCCAGACATCTCTGCCACTTCCTCCTGGTACAAATCAGCAGGACTAACATATCTTTGGCAGTTTAGAATGAGCTAAGGGTGTGAAGGCATTGCAAGGCCCATGCCATATTGAACAAGGTGAATAATGCAACAGAGAGCACAGCCAAACACAATATTTACACTGGGGTATTTACAAGAGATGTACCGTGGATATGCAGCTATCCCTGAGAGAAAGTATGAGTTATCATGAAATACAGATTGCAAATGTTAGCTTCACTTTAACAGTGACTCCAGGGCTCCAATTAAAACACCAGACAAACTTGTGTGAGCCAGTGGATTATGAAATCAACCATCTGGAAATGTCAGAGAGGACTAACCAAGAACCCACTAAATAAAACCAAGGAAGACACACATCCACATAATAATTTCCAAGCAGCAAGTCAAGAATATTAAAACTTTTAGTTCACAGCCAAAAATACAGATTTTGACTGAATGAGCTGATCAAATATGAATGTACCTCAAAATTTCTATTTCTTCCATTTCCTCAGGGGTCAGAGTGATATGCAAGGACGAGAAGCCAAAAATACCTGCTGGAACTCCTGAGGACATATTCCTCTGCTAAACTGGGCTGACATTAACAATGAGGCCCTGCATTATTGAGAGGGATGATGACATTTTCCACTGTGATATCACATCATACTAAAACCCAGAGAAAGATATGGTAACTAGAACAGCTTTTAATCATTTGACCCATGATTCAGTTTGAATAAAAATATCTAACAGCCTTCTAATTTCATATCATAGCCTTTGGATACAACTCCAGTTAGCAAAGTGGTTTAAAAATGCCAAAATTATATTACACGAGTAGAACCATTTCAACCATTTTCAACAGTAACATTGATAGTTAACATGTTTTTTAGGACGGAGAAACTTGTTTTTGCTGTGCAATGGCAAGTAGACAGAAAAAGTACCCAAACCACTCTGGGCTAGATTTTAATACACCTTCCATAAACTTTATAAATCTCTGCCAACTGCCTGGTGAGTGTGGGTGGCAGTAGCTATAATGATGCCATACATGAGCACAGCAGTGTGAACAATGCTCTGGCCTATTATTAAATGACCCATTTCTCACTGCGTCACCATCAATCACACCACTGTCTGTATCCCTATTTCATACTGGCAGCAGGAGAGTGCTTCAAAGTCTAAGGATGTCAAAAAATCTGACTTTGTTTAACAATAGTTGCTAATCTGGAGTGGTTTAAAATGGTTTGACAAAAAGCAGAGTAATACTAAAAGCACTCATCATGATGACTGTTTATCTGAATGACTGTCATCCTGATAACTTCTCGCGTCTCTTATCTCTGCTGGAGGACAGCAAACATGATGCAGCATGGCATCATCCAGCAAGGCACTGCGTTGGCCAATCACATACATGCGAAGTCATATAAGTGCACAGAATTCAGTCTCAGACTATGACCAAAATCCAAGAGTTTGTTTAAAGATATTTTTTCTTGTTTTGCTGTTGTTCAAATATGTTCACAATCAGCTTCACTGCAGAGGAAAAAATCTATCGTCTCCCATGTGATCTAAACCTTTGCCCAGGTGCTAAGCTGTGCCAGGACTCACCTTGTTTCTGCAGTAACTCATGGATATCTGTCTTGGGCTCTAGTAATGTCTCAGTGTCTCCATCTCGCTCTGGCTCCTCAGCAGCAGGGGACTGGGGCTGGGATTGAAGTTGGAACTGAGACTGAGATTGGGACTGGGACTGGGACTGGGGCTGGGACTGGGGCTGGGACTGGCTCACAGACAGGATTTCGATTTTCATTCCCAGATCAGGGGCTTCTGAGCCCATGAAGGCTGCCGGGCCATCAATACCTACAGTCAGTGAAGGGAAACACAAGCTTGTTTTTCCACATTGTACAACACAGCACTACCCTTTACTGCATTATCTTTAATATATTCTCCTCATCATGCTGTGTAGCAGAGCAGCAAACAGTTCATTGTTGCTTGATCTCACAGCTAACCCTTTTAAGTGATGTGGTATTCTGGCGGCTATCTTTGTGATCATCCTACACTCGCAGACAAACATTTCACTCTCCTTTCAAACACAGCAGCAACAAGGTATAAAATGGGGAATATCCTCAAACCAAACACCCCACACAATTGATTCAACATGAAAAACAGCAGTGGGTGTTTGATGATTAGTTCCAGCAGGTGTTTCCCTCACCATCCATGATGACATCGTTGATGACACTGAGTTGAGACTCCACCAGTGGGGCTTGCTCCTCATTGCGCCGTGTCCTGGAGCGCCGGGGCCGAGCCTCTGTGTTGGGTTGGACCATCAGAGGTTCTTGACGCTTCCTCCGCTGCTTCTGTTCCAGCAATGCCCTCTGTGGACCAAACGGGGCAACAGAACAGGCGTGAAAAATGGGGATCATGAATGTCCTTTGACCAACACTGCTGTCTCAAGAGCCAAACCACCTGTACAGCTTAATATCAATCTAAGCTGGACAAGTCATTTAGTCACACAATAACACAATACAGAGTTTCTGTAAACCTGTAAGATGAGAGAGAACTACATCCTGCCTAGACCTGTTAGGCAGCAGGATAAATCTTGTATAGCTACACGATGGAATAAGTGACTCAAAGAATGAATATTTTACACAACAGAAATGGAAACCTTGAAAAATCCTTTCAGGGTATAGAAAAGTGGAAATTGTTTTATTGAAACCATGAGTATAGTGATCAACAACCACACTGCATGGGTAATGCAGACGTACAGCACAGATGATGTTTTGTGAATACTGGATGACTCATGCAACAGAAAAATAACCTAAAAAGTGAAAGGCAAAAGAGAGGGAGGGGAAATAAAGCCATAAACCCAACAATCATGCCAAGGTTCGAATACCTCTGAGTGCACTGAAAGGGTTTGAATGGCCAAAATAATGGGTTCTGTGAGAGTGTTAGGCTGCATGCTATATTTTATACTGAAGAATGACTAAAATTCCATGTCTGAAGGATTGACATATGCTTTTAGCTACTGTAATTTAGTGTACAATGACCTTGTTGTAAATTCACTCTGGTCATGTTGTATCCACTCCCCCTGAGCTCCAGCCTCTGTGGTCAGGGCAGCCGATGGATTACGCAAGCGCATTAATTAGCGCGTCAAATGAACAACAACAAGTCCTGTTTCGTGATGCTGTTTAGTGAGCTGGAAGACACCAGGAGGCCTTGTCTCATTGGTCAGACCAAAAATCTTTCATAACTCATCAGTCATTGTGCTAGAGCTCCAAAAAATAAATGTTTCTCAGAAATCCGTTCCACTGTTTCCTCCCCTCTGTACAACCACAGCAACATCTGCTACCACTCTTATGACATGACACAGTGAAAAACTAGATTGTGATTAAAATAAAAAACAATCTCCACAAGTGCAAAGTGGCACAGTGCACTGATGACAGATGGGGAAATGAACAACACAGAAGAGGTAAGAAAGGAAACAAAAAAACAACAGATTTTAAGTAAAAGAAAGAATATTGCTGTATACATTAGTCCTTTAATGTACAAGCTCATGAGAAGTCTGGGAGCTTTACAACCCAGACCTAGATCTGTTATCATTTCAAAAGAACCTGGCTTTAAGAGGACCGGCATTTGCATGCTCGCTTAATGTCTATAAATAAAGGTGACAGATGAATAAAACATAAATCAGGATTATCATAATCATTATCATTACGCTTTGTGTAATAAATGGATGTGGAAATACTGCCAAATTTCAGGAAGCATATCAATGGTGCTGGGGAAAAAAAACAGGAGACTGCTTATGGTGGAGTTACATGTGGAAACTGAAATGCTTCTTGAGTTCCAGGTTACAAATTTCCTCACAAATATTTTGTTCTATATTGTGCATTTAAACATAATATTTTTTTAATCAGCTGATGTGCTCTGACTTATTCCACTTTTTATCAAGAAACTGAATACTGAATTATGTGAAACCACAACAAGTTTTTTGAACGAAAAATGAGAGTACCTGCACCATAAGCCTACACACTGGACTAATTCTTCATACAATCAAAGTTTGACCAGTATGAATTGTGTTCCCTTCCCGTGTGCTATTTTAAGCCAATCTATTGTAATTGTCCTTTCTTTTGTAAAGACTCCGTGCATGGCATTTTCAGACCAGGATGTGACCTCATTCAGGCTTTTACAGTCCTTCCTTTGTCTGCCAAAACATAGGAAAATAGAGGACACCTAAATATACTGTATAATAATGTGTCCTTGCAAACAATCTGATAACAACAATATAACCAAAATGAGATGAAAAAAATAAGGCCATGCACAACATACACAGAGAAGTTTAAGTTAAAGTTGAGTGCTGTCTGCTGGATATTACTGAGTGTCTTAATTTTCTGTATTCCTGTTTCCTGCCTCAGAAACACAGACTATCCTCCTATCTGAATGATAAACAGATAGGAGGACTGGATAAACAGCCACAAATCTTTATCTCATACAAACGTATGAGATAAACATAGATGAAAAAAGAAAATATTAAAAGAAGGAAAGAAGCAAAGCAAAGAAGGAAATATTAGAAGTTACAAACCCGTTCCATTGACATCTTGAACAAGCGTGGGTTGTTAACAGGTTTCTCTAAATAAATAACATTACAGGTCCCATTTGTCTTGAGGTCAGATGAAGCTATGTTCTCCTCCAAACAGCAGCATTCCTGCTGGACATGACTCTGTCTCCCTGTTCCTCATTCCTCTTCTGGAGCTGAGTTTGAGGATCAATAAACCAACAGTCTCCTATGCACTATGTGATCCTCTGGCAGAAAAAGGTCTGTCTCTCAGCCAAATACTGAGCGCCAGAGTGTTTGTGTGTGTGTACGCGCGGTCACGGTTACTAACTGAATCAGCAGTCATTAGCACTCCAGCAGGAGAGAGAGACATAGAGAGAGAGAGAGAGAGAGAGAGAGAAAGGGGGGTGTGGGGGGGTGGGGTGAGGGACTGTGAGGTGTGCTCTAAGTGGGATACGGTCACAGTCACAGTTATCCTGCAATTACTGTCTGAATGCTTTTCATTTAAGTATTTGAAATAGGAAGGGAAAAACACTAAATTGAGTAAAAACACTCTAAAGGTGGACATAACTTTACTTTTACTTTTAATACTTATTTTTCATTTTTTCCATCCCCCTCTGGGCATAAGTGCATGTGTGTTTGTCCTCATGAGTTATGTAAGAACGGAAGACTCTCGAGTGAGGTTATTTGGACTCAGCTGAAAGTGTGCAGCACAACTGAGCCACAGTGGGGCCATGGGACACACACACACACAAAGCCAGGCACCGTGCACTAAATCCTCTCCTCTCTCTTTGAACTCACCAATCTGGCCCTCCTGTTTCTTTCTGCCTAATGTGCGAGATAGTGAAGTACGGCTTCCAGCTTAAATCAAAGCTCTACACCGCAGCTCTACAGCACGGTTTGGGATAAAGCGTCTCACAGAGCCTCAGGAGGAAAGGATGAAAAGAGTACAAATGTATGACAGAGGAAGGGCTATGTCAGGCAATGGATGACAAAAGGAAACAATTCAGCTAGAGGAGTAAGTAAGCATTAAAATTCCAAGTGACTGGGCAGGTGAAAAACAGGAGATTTCCGAACCAACAACACTAATCAGTAAATTGCACCGCTGCATGATGTTGAAGCTACTCTTGCCAACAGCAGGCACCCCTTGGCGACAAACGAGCAGAACACAAGACCATCTCGGCCCTTTAATTTGCCAGTCTCATACAAAATCTTAGCGTTTGCTTATACATGCAACAGAGATTAGCCCTCAACATAAAACATTATCTATGTGTGAGTTGGAATGCGTATTCAGATTAATGCTGCAACATAACAGCTATGAACTTCGCCAGATGTTCTTTGAAAGTGAAATGACAAAAGAGAAGACCAAAGTCTTCGGAAAACGTAAGAAGAATCAACAGCAACATGGTGAATTGTAAAAGGCGAGTTGTTGTGTTTGTTGGTGAGCGAAGTTTAGTTTCCTACCTGCTTTTCCAGCTTCTGCTGCATTAGACTGGCGCTGTCATCTTCAATGCCACTGTGGAGAAAAGCAGAAACATTATAAAGAATTAGAGATTTAACACACATTCATCTCTACAAGCATCACAGATTTTATTTTCCTTCTCAAACCAGTAGAGGGCACCACTGCTGTTGCATTAATACAAGGCAATAAGGACTCTATCCTGTACAGTCTTCTAGTGCCAGTTTTAAAGAGGTAATTCAGCAATGTAAAGAGAATTAAAATATCTAGTCTACAGTATAATTAAAACCCCATATAGTGACACTAAACCAAATAATGACAGTTTAGACGGCTGGTGAAACATAGCATGGCATGACTCACTCTGTGATAATGACAGAAAGAACAAAAGAAAGTTTGTACAAGAAAGAGAAAGAGAAAAAGAAGGACAAATCTCCAGCTGAGAGAATGCCTTGCACTCTGGGTCCTCTGGGCATTTACCCTGGACACCTATCTGGAGGGACTGGGCCTGCGTTGCTTAGCTACAGTGAGGAGAGAGAAGGGCAACAGCAGGAGTCTGTACTATCAGTGTCTGAGTCAGAGACCTAGAGTATCTCTAGTCCTGTCTCTCTGTCGAACACACACAAGTCAGTCACATTGACTGATTTAATGTGTGGGCCATCTGACTCGCTCATCCTCATCCCCATCTCCCTCAGTCACTCTCATGCCCTTTCCACAGCTCTTGTGTGTAGGTGATGACACACATTACTTGAGGAGCTGAAGCCCGATGTTGACTGACATCACAGCTCATCTCTGAAGGACAGTCACTGTATGCCAAAAGGTGACAAGCATCGGAAACTCATTAATAGTAAGAAGAACACAAGTGCTTCAATAAGCCTGTTCCACTCCTGCTAAGCCCACAGCCCAACAATTAACACAGTCATCTGTAGCCCAACAGCCTGTATGAGCTTGACTCATGATCTGTTCATTCTACGTCAAAATGAGTCATCTTGTATACCACTGTGTCATCTCATCGTTTGTAAATCCTTCTCCAAGTATCCCTCACTGACAAACAGATGGATCCCCTGGGAGACCATGATGGCACCTGAGACCAGGTGCTGGTGATAGGACGAAGGGCTAGAGAGTGGAGGATGATAATAGTTTTTAATTGCACATACTAGACTGTAATTTAGGATGGTGAGGAAAGAGAGGAGTGAAAGTTGTGTTGGTGAACTGAACAGTGAGACCTGGGAAAAGTCACTGTTGTGTGCTGTGTGGGCTTTGGCAGCTCGAGTCTTTAAGTTAGGTAACTTCTGCCATGGTGGCCTGACAGAGTTACAAACCGTTTGTCTCAAACTAATGTGAAAATCCAATAATCAGACCACGGCATAAATAACTCTGATTAAAATTTTTACTTAGATTTCCCACTAGGCTGTTTCATTAATATTGCTGTTTCCATGGTACAAAGCACAGTCTGATTAATGACTGAAGACACACCCTCTACATTAGGTTACAACATGCAATGGTACAGTAGAGAATGTTTTTAAAGAACTGCCACTTGGTAGGGGCAGATGAAGCACACTGAGTTTGTTTGTAGCCTAGAGACCAATCATAACTGATGAAAGACTCATAGCTGCAAAACGTCTTTGACACATCGTGAAGCACTTGGATTACCATGTGTCGAAAAATTTTGCAAAAAGTCAAATACAGACAAAATATGAAAAGACAAATTTTCTGTTTACATTATGGATAAAATGCCTCTTAACAATGCAATTAAAATGGAAGTTCTCCACATATTTTTTTGGTTATTATTTCTGTTCCAACAATCAGCATTACCACAATACCATAATCAGAGGTGGTGTACATGGTTTTCATCATACTCATCATACCGTTACCGTTAATTTTCACTATTTTCTGAAATTGTATCGACCTTATTTACTAGAGAAAATAATCTGCATGTTAATCCATAAAGAAATGTATTGTTACTTGCAGCCTTAATGCACACATATCCAAACCAGTGTTCACATGTACACCAAAGCTGCAGGTCATTCTCTAAATTTATGATCATCTTTAACAGCAGGGGTTCAATCCAACTTTCTGTCTGTCCATAACAAACAGGTAATTCAACTGACAGATGTGAAAGAAGAGGGTATGTGTCTGAGTGTGTGTTTTGAGGTGTGTATTGCTGTTTACCTTGCTGTTGAGTTAGAGGAGAAACTGGCAGAGCTGGAGGGTCTTCATTGAAAATGGCACCATTTGGACACCAAGGCACAGGACATGTGGAAAATAAGAAAGTGAAACAAATTAACAAGATAAAAAAATCTATGGTATATATATAGTATGAATAAATCCATATATAGATTTATTGATTTTTTTAGTTGCTTGCATCCAACAAGAAAGCTAAAGCTGTCTGTTCACGAACTAATATTTTCTTTTTTCATCTACTAAAGTCAAACAAGCTGATAATGAAGCCAGAGGACGGCTGTAGAGCAGGTGCAAAGTAAAACTAAAGACAAGATCCTTCAGAGTACTATCATAAATCTTCAGTCTGCTGGGGGTCAAGAGAATGGCACACACATACACACACACACACACACACACACACACACAGAAACCCACACAAACACACTTACAGGGTGCCTCATCACAGCTGTGAGTGATCAATGTTTCATCGGTCCATCACAGCTTGGGTGACAAGAGGAGGACGCGCCACTGCTGTCCCTTCCTTATGTGTCAGACTAAGGTAACCATGGAGATTTCGGTTCCGTCACCAGCGCACCTCCACCAGCATTGATTAAAAACTTGCAGCCAGTTCAGCACAGCTTCAGCACTGTAATTGGACACCTTGTGCACTGTGCTGTAAGGATTCAGTGAGTGACAGAGGGAAGGTCATGCCACAGCATGAAATTATTTTTGAGCTGCACATCAAAATCAAACTATTTATTACACCGTTAATTCAGTGAACAAAAGAGGACAAGGTGACCAGCGATTTTTTCAGACAATATCAAAGCTATTAAAAAGGGATCTTATTATTGGAACATAGGCAATTTTGCCTGTTGTTCGTTTTAATTAAAAGCCTTCCAGTTTCCCACTTCAAAAAGAAATTTGAAAGTTGAATAAGCATAATAAGCATAATTTTTTGCAACAGGCAATTCCAGCTTACAGAACAAAATGAGGGCTGACAAAATGAAACGCCTCATTCCAAACCTGGCAACTTCACTGTGACAACAAGACTCTGAGCCAAAGTTGAGCCAAAAGTCAGTGCACTCAGCTGCTGAGTGCTACACATGCAGATAAGAATAAAGTGAAAATAATCAGTCGATTATTAAGTATGTTAAACAACAAACAAATAAAGCAACTATTTTGATAATTGTTTATTTCAAAGACACCAAAGATGAATGTTGATTTTCACATCTCACTCTCATAAAAAGAAAATAAATGCAACATCATCATCTCACTCTCAAAGTGCATTTATTAAAATACTGAACTTCTCCCTTAACACTTCTGGGTTTTACTGTGAAGCAACTGCAAGAGATGTGGAACAGGGATCTAATGACAAATGCTTTCTCTTACTCTCTTACTCTCTTTCCTAAGGACTTGCTGATGCTACAGATCTATACAAGAGAGAAAAACTTAGAGCCATTGCAACCACAAATAAAGACAAGACACTAAGAGCAGTACATTTAGCAGTCAAAGTAATTTCAGCTGTGTTAGTAATCAGTTGGAAAGATATTCTAAGCACATACTTAGATACACATGTGTTGAGTGTTATGAGTGTTCCAATCAAGTAGCCAATAGCATTTAAAAAAAAAAAAAGAAAAACAAGTTGGACAGATACGCACACAAATCACCAACTCTGGTTACAGCACACACAGTCACAGCCTGATGCTCTGAATAAGTAAAGACATGGTGGCAGAAACATGAGCAAGAGGCACATCTTTGACTGCAGGTCAGCCATTCAGCTGGCTGGAGGGATGGAGCGGCGACTGGAAGAAACATTATAGTAGTCCTAAGCTCCATCCTGGCAGAGGCTGCTCTGCAATTCTCAATCCTGAAAACCCAATACAGCTTGAAGAACTAAAGCCAAAACGTGTGTCTAAGTGTGTATGCGCCAATGAAGGAGTCAGTTGTCCTACTCAAACAGACAAATTGAAATCCTTGAAAGGCAAACAACCATACAGCGATTCTAAAGCAACTACTTCTAGTACACAGTTAATAATATATGGATGTGTGCAGCTACCTGTATGACCAGCGACTGTAGACAGGCTGAGATCCCCCATTCTTTAAAGTGTCCATGGATGTGGCAGCAGGAATGCTAGTCCAGGGCTCTCCTATCTACTGTATCACAAAAATACTCATTTACACTGGAGCTCTGAGTTACTGTGCAGTCCTATTCAGCAGTAAGCCCTGCAGGCTCCAAGATCTCCCCTATTATGTCACTGAGAAAGAGTAGCTATGTCTAACCCAGGGGAGTGACATCTACCAGTGCTGAGGCAGACTGAGGTCGGGAGGCTTGGAGCTGTTACCATGACTTCACACTTGAGGCAACGCACAAGGATTCAGCTAAGGGTTAGGTATGAAAGTGACAAGACTGAATGCTGGTTTATCGCAAAAATCAGCCTTAACAGAGCAAAGTCTGAATGTTCTCTGAACTTCAGCAAAGTTTTACAGGCCTAACACCACGAGGTAAGCAGCCGGAGCCCAGTAGCAGGAAATATTTCTAAAAATATACTAGACTAGTTGCTATCACCTAAGTTCCTATATTTTATTCCCCGACAACTTTCCAGTAACTTTCTGTGAGACTAAGCAATCAGTTCCAGCTCATTTCCTGTGACTCATAAGGGGGACACAGCATATATCAAACCACAGATTCTGTCTAGCATCTGAGTTACACACGCAATAAGGGGAATTTATTGAGCTTAAAATAGCCTAAATCTCCTCTAAAATGACTGAAATACTCTATATTGCACTGTCAGCATGACTGAGATATTCCAGTCTGTGTTCCCCATAAAAACAGTGAAAGGCACATGCAGTTTTAAAAAGGTAACTCAATAAACTGAAACCTATAGATTACCCTGTCCAAAAACAGACACGGTGTGGGGTACTTGATCTAGTTGCTAGGAGACCAAAGCCTCCCAATCGTTTTTCTGTGCCTATTTTCAAGAGCGAGATAAAGAAAGCACAGAGAAAATGAAGAGTATGTTTGTGTATGTTTGTCATGAGAGACAGTGGTAAAATGACACAGAAGTCAATGGATGATAAGCAGGGGAATCATTCACCAGAGGGAGTAATTATTAAGCTCAAAACAAATGATGGAAAAATGCGACAAGAGTCAATAATAATACAATTTTCCTTGGGGATCCAGAGGGAGACACTCTTTTCATGGCTCTCCTTCAGTAATGCTTTATTTTGTTTACGCAGCCATAAAGATATGTAAGCCACTGTCCATTAAATGTCAGTCAGCCAGTCAGTCAGTCAGCCTTCTTATGGCAAAAAAAGTAACCCCTCTGCAATAATCATGCCATAGACAAAATCTAAAAACACTGATTCATCATGAACACACAGCACAAACTATAACTTCAGTCAAATTGGTGTGATGCTGTAGCATTCAAAAAGAGGAAAGTGAGTCCATTACAAATACCAGAAATGTTTTTTCAGTCTCTCAGGGCATGAGAAATAGTGTGTATTGCTCAGGCCAGCTGGGCCATATGTGTCTGGAATCCACTGGACAGCCACAGAAAATCACAACTCAACCACAACCCCTGCTTGTAGCTTCAGAGGTCAACCGCTATGCTTGTGGAGAACTTTTTTTAATTGACTGATTTATGACAATGCTGTTACAATGTTCAAATAGGATGAAATGCTGATTTCAGTATCATACCAATTCCTTTTTGGGGGCTTGACACATTATACAGCTAGCAGGTTCAGCCAAACCCTTGTTGGCCATCTATGTGTTCTAACTGTGCTCACAATTCCTGTAAACCACTGATAAATATTCTGCTAAAAAGCAACAGTTCTTTCTGACGCTTGTGGCAATGGGGAAGCTTATTAGTGATCTTTCTGACCTTGTTCAATAATGTACTATGCAAAGACACACTTTACACTCTACAGGACATCCTGGACAGGAATAATGGGTGTTTTTGTGATTGTGACAGTTATGGTAGTCAGTGATATTTTACTGTACAGCTGCCATACCCAGAATCATAGCATAGAAATTTTTGCTTAGTTTAAAAGAGCCTTGGACCTACTGTCAGCAATAATAACCTAGAAACTGTTAATTAGCATTAACTTTAACTGATGATTCTAGGCTGACACTGGAGTTCTTCAAATGCCATTGAAGAACAGATGTCCCATTTTCTCATTTAGGTTATGTGTGTCAGTATATCCACTAACTCTGGAAATGTTGGCGTAGTAAACTTCATCATCCTCCCACTTTTAAGACTACATTTGCAACATTACACTTGTGATGCTGTCATGAAAACTGTCACTCCTCAGATGTGTCAGCTCAGCGAGCAGAGTCTGGGATTTGTAACTGCTTCCCTCTGTCATCAGTTAAAAAGAAAACAAGTACATATTAAAGAAATCCTGTAGTGACACACTGCTACTGCTAGGAATAATAATAATTAATACATTTGTGAGAACACAAGTAGAAGTAGAAAACCTTATTCAAATCTTTCAAGGTTGATCATTACAAATGCTGAGTCAGACATCTGTGAACTTTAACACAAACTGCTCACAGCTGGTGTGCTGATCAGGAATGAGTCCATCGCTGTGTCTCACATTACTAAACTGACACAGTGACAAAGCCAAGTGCTCTCCTTGTGCAAAACTGCAGTGCTTGTTAGACGTCTGTGGAAAACACAAGCAGGGTGGTAGCTAGGCCAGGTCATTTCTCATGAATTAACTAAAACTGACTTTTACCACTCAGATTATGGATTTCTGTAGTAAGCTTAAGCTTTTAAACATCACTGTAACTGTTACAAACATTATTTAGCATTATGTGCCTGTGTGTTGAATGGCAGCCCTTGTCTACAAACAGATAAAATCAAATAATCAGACTGTGACTGCAACAGGAAAGGGTGGAAGCTACTTTGATTTTTATCTCCCTGCAAAATGAAAGCAGACCCCTGCTCCAGTGTTTGAAATTGCTCATAGTAGCTTCCATCATGCACACACAAAAACACATATGACTCTTTTGCCCAGCACCTTTTTGCATGACCAGCAGAGTGGACCTCAGAAGAAAGCTGTAGGAAAGGAAGCACTATGGTACACTATGCTGGCGCAAATTCTGTGTTTGGAGTGTGGAGTGATCCCTCCAGTTGCTTTCAAATGAAGAATACATGAAAGAAAAAAACATGTTTTACATTTAATAACTGACAGATTTATTTACTTACTTACTTACTTATTTACTTATTATTATTGGGTCTACAGCTTTATAGCTCATTTTGGTGGTGAGTGTGAATGCTACTTTACAGGACTCCCTTGACACTCTAAAGACGGAGGCTACAGAAAGGCATGCTCAAACATGACATGCAAACATTTTTTTTTCTTATGCCTCTCATTCACTGCAGTCAAAGCCTATTCAGAGCTGTGAAGAGGCTGAGTGCCTGACTGCCACGACCTGTGCTGCAAATCATTTGACACACTGTAATTAAACAGACCGTGCTGGGTTTGTGTTCTTAGTCGTTTTACGTTTAAATTCGACATATTAAGGAACGTGGGGTGTACTTATTTTACCTACCTTTATTGAAGGAAATGCCTCGTCAAAATACAGTGATGCGTTCATTTGTTACAAAACGACTCTCTAGAGATTAAATAAATAAAAAAATGTGTGAGTGCTGGGTAGAGATCTAACTAAAGCATAGATGAATCGTGTTTTACAGAATTAGATACGATGAGGTCGCCTACTATTGTGTAAAACCACTGCGTTTCCAGATCCTTGCTTCATCCGAATAGGAGTGAGCATATATACATTTATCGGTGAGCTAATTAAGAACGTTGGCCTCTTCAGGTTAAAGATGAATGTTTTCCTTTTCTACTGTGCAGCTGAAACGGTCATTAATTCCTGAAGCGATTCTGCTGTGCTGTGATGTTACGACTATTAGCTCGCTCACTGAGCTTGGCGTTCAAAGAGTAACACGAATCGTCAAAATGAGAAAATTAGACACGATTACTGTCGTTTGTTTGTTTTGTTTTTTTCCTCCAGCTGTGGAATGTTGTAGCTAGCTTATTACCGTTAGAAGCTAATGTTAGCTGACTCTGCCCAGCCTCCGCTCAACGCAGTGGTGCCTTTATAAAAGTTGCGGGCGACAGTTAAGTTTTTCGGGTAAAAGAAAAGCGAAAGCCAACCTGGTTAGCTTCTCACTCCACGGCTGGCCAAACAGAACAAACACGAACACAACGTAAAAGTAAAGTATCTTTTATTTTACCTTATGCTGTAGTAATTCATGTTTGTCCACGGTTGCTAAGGAAGATCCTCGTGCGGCAGTACACTTTAGGTGGACGCGGCCGAGGAGAATTCTTGTTACTCGGTCCTTAGTTACCGAACACACTAAGAACCGGCGTTGCTATTGGTCTGCCATTTACTTACGTGGAAGTTGATTGGAGGACATTCCAAGGAGCTCTTGATTTTTTTTTCCTTTTTACCTCTCAAGCATGAAAAACAAACCCATTGTCGCAGAAAAGATAAATATAAAAAGGGTTTGGTCGGCTACAGTAAACGGTAACCATGACAACAACTAATTCAAGGAAGGAACCTATCAAGACTTCTGCATCTGATACAATTGCTCATGTCCTTCATCTCTTAAGTGGTAAAAAAAAAAAATCATTTCTGAAACAAAAACAAATTCTTTACCTAGAATATTCTGTTAAGCAGTGTACATTGTTTGGTGTTTAGTTTTTACTTGCAGAAAAATAACTGCTACCTCCTGAATAGAACAAGAATTCAATTTTCTCTTTGCACAAATATATTTATTCCTCATCTTTTTTGCAACACAGTTGACAGACATCGTGTTTCTAAGTAACAAAGCAATGCTCACAATCACCAAAAACAGTGTTCAAATAATTCCTCTGCAGAAACCTTGGTTTTATTAAACCAGTGACTCAAGATTTCATGTCACTGAATAATTTCCATACATTGTTATTTAAATGCAGAAGCATAAAATAACAATAACAATAACAAGCCATAGCCTTGTTTTCCTGGAGTTCAGAATTGGGTTTGAATATAGGAATTGCCTCTGATTTGCAATATAATCTATTCAGTATAACTGTAATTTAAACACATTCCCTCATATGGAAAAAAGACTGCTACTTGGATTTTTGGCAATTAAACTGCAATTCTGATTTATTCAGTATTTGATTGGACTCCTACAATGATAACTACCAGGGCTATGCACACTGGGTGGGTGAGGAGTTATTTCATTACATCCTCGGCTTATCATGATGAGGTTCAATCAAAGTCCGTGAACTGAAATGTGATAATCATTTCAGAATGCAGAAGCTCCATTCAGTTCAATAAAAAGTTCCTAAAAAGAATTCTGATCGTAGAAGTGGTCCAATGAATAATAAGTGTTTCTTCCATGTTGACACCATTGCAAATTACCATTAGAAGCAAAACCTCAACATCAGCTGTGAATCAGCACATCTGATTCAGAGAGATGGCCCCTCTCTTTTAACAACAACATCACACCCCTCCTTCTTCTCCATGTCACCTTCAACCCATAATCCCTCTCTGGTGTGTCAGCCACCAAAATGTCAGGTGACCGATTACTCGGTGGTGTACATGGTTGAGCCAGTAGCGAGTGTACAGAGGGGGAGGAGAGACAACTACTCTCCTCTTGTATTACTTTTGGAGTGTCCACATCAGGTGGTGGACCAACACTGCTGACCTCAGCGGTGCTGAACTCACTGGAGGCAGGTGTTGAAGTACCGTCTGCTGGAATTCTGCATTTCTCCCCCTGAATAGATGGAGTTTCAGGTTGATCCAAACATCTGCTGGAGGATGCAGCACCACCAGAAAATCTCTCCACATTCCTTTTCCTGATGGAGGCCGACTGTCTCTTTGGTGTGTCTAAGTATTGTGCACTTGAAACCGCCTTTTTGATTTGGCATGATCCCTGTGGTTGATTTCCTGCATCAGACACAACAGTAGACTGTATAGCTTTCTTTGCGCGTGTACTCTTGGGCTGATGAGACTGGTCTCTTGACCTTGTCTGAAACGATAAGGAGGGGAATTTGCACACACTGTTTTTCCCGGACAGCTGACTGCAACGGTCAAGTATGCTTGTGGCAGACTGGCATTTTCTCCTCCCTCGTTTCAGTGGAGGTGCAGCTGCAACTGAATTGTCAAACTGGGGCCTTACCTGAAAGATAAGAAGCACAGCAAATAAGCAGGGGGATAAAATTCGAGTCATATGAATTATTGTGCTGTGAAGTAACTGTACATAAAGTTAAGGTTTATCAGCAGACCCTTAGAGGCTCAAGGACACTGCCACCATGCCCCACCTCAAAACGCGTTCAAAATGAATGATCAACTCACCCATGAATTAAGAGCTGAGCTGTTCTGTGCTTGTGTCTCTGAGAAAAATTCTCGAGGGTTAAGTGCTGCTCGGACTTCAGGCACATTTTGGAGTCTGGCTCCACCAACAGGCCGCTCCAGGAATAGCAGGGGAGGCTTCTCTGTCTTTCTGGCTTTACGGGGCATTAATAGAAATCATTCCCGAACACCTGGTGGAATAAAAACATCACTAAATAAGTAAAAAGGTCTCATTCAAATATTATACTTTTACTGTTCCAAGATCTACAGCTGTTTACGTCCACAACCAGCTGTGTACCTTTGAACGTTATGTTTTCATTCGTAGCCACGTGCGCTATATTATACTTACCTTGTGGTTCTTTGCGTAAGACACAGCCATCATTACATGCAATTATTATATATGTAAAAACTTTGGTATTGCTTTATCGTGGTGTACTCTTAACTTTTTGGTTTTCCGTCTTCTTGTGATTTATCATTTCCAGGTTTCCACCATTGTCTTCTCTGATTGGGTCCATTGCATTCTTTTTGTCAAGATGTTATTGGTGCACTCTTGTACCACGTGATCGAGTAGACGGGGGCAGTACCCACAGCGCCAAAATTCAAAAACGTTTCTGAATCGACCAGATGGCATGTAAATAACACTAAATGAAACAGTATTTCATAATGGATTCTTTGAAGCAGCCTCGAATATGAATAGATTGCTTCAGCTACCGGTAGCCGACCATTCAAGTGCTATTGCCTGAAACGTCGCAGAAATATGAAGGTTTGGCTTTTTCTTGATTTGCTCTTCGTTACAATAGCGTCCATAACTAGCCACCTAGCTAACTTAGCTTAGCTTCCATCCACAGTTAGCTGACGTTAACTTTAGCCGAGAGAAAGCTTTAACGTTAGCTAAGTTCCTTTCGCCAGATGAAAGAGCTAATCTGTATTTTCTCCGGGTTTATCGAGACAAAACAGATGTTTTGTCTCTTGCAGTGTTCCTCCAAATAATTCTCAGTTCCGTTTGGTAGCACGATTCACGTCATTGTGTGCGATAGGAATGGCACACTGAACTCAGTTTATGCAATATAATATTGTAATGTTTCCTTACCTTTTCTTTAACTGTGCATTGTAATCAAAAAGATTTGAAATGCTTTATCAACAGTTACAAACAAGTCTTTAATTCGGCATAGCTCACGCATACAATGCAAAGCTTGTTCTAATACAATTACAACTCCACTAATGGCACCGTTCCTTGTTGCCACCCAAGGCTAGTGTGCGATAGAAAGCAGTGTGAAAGAGCTGTGCAATTTGAATATTTTCTTTCACATGGAAGGCGGTGTAGTGGATTACCGGCCCAAGTATTCTTGAGTAGGATTTTCATTATATTTGAAAAAGTCAGAGATAGATCCATATTAGTTCTGGATGTTTGCCAGGAAGTTAGCGGTAAACGTTACAAAAAAGAAAAAAAACTGCAGGCATCTAACGACTGTTGTTCTAGAAGGAGTAAGCGAACATTACCAACTGATACCAGAAAATAGGGTGATAATGGCAGAGCTAAAAACCTGAAACACGGATAACGTGGAGCTGACTTTCACCTTAAGGCCCATTTCAACATTTAGCCTGGCTCTCCGGTGACAGCATAAACAGCATGTTCTGACCGGTATTTGATATGAATTTCTTCGAGGTTAACAGTTTGACTAGCTAGCCTGTAACTTGGGATCAACTTCCCTTCTGTCAGGTAAACGTTATTCTACCGGTAATTCCAGTTAGCTCGGTTACTTGGAGTGATACACAATAGGCAGTGACAAAAGAATATTTTATCCATTGTTTATCTGGCTTTGGGACTGTTTTGATTTATACTGTTCAGAGTCAGCTATTTGTGTTTTTTGTGTTGTTTTTGTACAGGATACCAGTAAACACCAAGGTGCTTTTCAATGATTTGATGACCATGAGACGCAGCCCAAGGAGACCGCTGATCCTCAAAAGAAGAAAGTTGCCTTTTCAGCAAAATGATCCCACACCCGCTGAATCGCAAAGCCAGTTTGGTGCATCCAGCTCCAAAGAACCTTCAAAATCAGCTGCGAGTCAGTGCTTCCCTGATGGGATCCGCATAATGAATCACCCATCCATGTCTGACACTCAGGTTGTTGTCATTCCTAAAACAGCGGACCTTCAAAGTGTCATTGGGGCCCTCACTGCTAAAGGCAAAGAGTGTGGTGTCCAGGGACCAAACAAGTTCATCCTTCTGAGTGAGAATGGTAGCAGCGATAATGGATCTTTTTGTCAGACTGCTGCTGAAGGGGATGACATCTCTACATGTTGTATAGATGGACAGCCAGTGAATACAGAAGCCATGAACAAGTCCCCTGATGCTAAACATTTCACTGGAATTAAACCATGTATGGAAAAAATACATTTTTTTCTTAGATGGTATCTCAAGTACAAGTGTTGAGTCTTAATATTCTTTGTACCTGTTTAATAGCACTGACTTGTTTAGCTATCTTTAATCTTTCCTTTGTTTAAGCAATAATTGTTTTTGCTTTACTTATTAGTGAACAAGGATCTGGAATGTGGTCCTTTAGATGACAGCCTCACCAACATTCAATGGTTGGGCAGAATGAGCACATGTGCCTTCGAAGCAGATCCTACCAAGCAGATGACCAACAAGGAGAACCAAAACTCAAATCCACAGGTGTTCCAGGTCAGCTGCACCACAGTGTGATTTACAATGACATTTACATTCACAATGTATTGGAATTGCACTTCAGTTACAGTGCTGCCAGATTTGAAGGTCAGGTAATGGTTAGATTACATTAAAGTTATGATCCAGTTTTAAGGTAATTGCAGAACGGTGCATGTTTGCCAGTGGTGAACAAACTAGTAGTATCAGCTTACATGTAAGAAAACCTACATCAGCAAGTTGCAAGTTTTTATGTAATAATACTAAACTCTGCAGATACAAAAGTCTCCAATACTGTCAGTCATCTGGACAGCTTTGGGGTTTTTTTTGTGGCAACCTGGCACAGTTTGCACATCTATAAACCTGACTGAAATCACATTTTTACATGTAGAAATCTCTTGGTTGAGACTTTGCCTAAACTTTTCACGCCAATCTCAAACAGACATGTATTGTATCTGTGTTTTTTGTACAGGCATACAACACACAAATCAATGCGGAAGCTGTTCAACAACCCATGTCAGAGAGGCCACCATACTCCTACATGGCCATGATCCAGTTTGCTATCAACAGTAGGAAGAACAGAAGGATGACACTGAAAGAGATATACATGTGGATTGAGGACCATTTCCCTTACTTCAGAGAGGTTGCCAAACCAGGATGGAAGGTACTTTACAACTGAAAAATAAATCACCGGCACATATACTACAGCAGATAACAGATTAAGCCCCTGAGTTATGACCCTTTGAGTTTTACGTATTGAAACCTGCATTAAAGATTTTTTTTTTACTCATTAATTTTTTCAGAATTCCATACGCCATAACCTCTCTCTTCACGACATGTTCATTCGCGAGACGTCACCAGATGGTAAAATCTCTTTCTGGACCATCCGGCCTGAGGCAAATCGATGCCTCACTCTTGATCAGGTGTACAAGGTACAACTGACTTCTTATCACTTTTATACTTTTCACAGAGGCTTTGAATGTGAATTGTTTTTGTGTATTGTTAATGTCATTGTCATCCATGGTACTTCAGGGTAAACTTTGTTTGTTTCTTGTTTTGTTTTTTGTTTTTTCCCTTTAACTTCACATCCCTCTTTACAGCCTGGTTGTGACCCAATGACTGCTCCTGTCCCGGTGCCAATGCTTTTATTACCCCACCAAGTAAGACTGATTTTCCCTTCTCTCAGTTCTCTAGGAACAGTCTTCACCTTTGCGGTCAGGTGACAGATAGCAAAGAAGGGACAGAAAAATCAGAAGATTTCAGTTGCCTGTTTGTCACCAGACTCTTGGACCCAAAGAGCTGATCTGCAGCTGGTGTTCTAAAGTCTAGGGAAGTGTTTTTGTTGCAGGAGGAGATGGCATGAGTAGCAGAGAGGCTAAAGTCATACTGACAGACCAGTCTGCTCTCAGGCAACTTTCTTTGTCCAAAAAGGAATGTTTACTCTCATAAATCTATCCATCATTCCTTTATGAAGTAGGGGCAGTCATAAGAGCGATAAGTTTTTCTCTGTTCTGCCTTCTCATGCTTTAAAACAATACAAAGAACTTGTAGTGCAGTCAGGACTGATTGACGCTACAAAGGCAGTATACTTATTTTATATTAATCTTATTTTTCACAGCAACAAAAGAGGATGCTTCCTGATGCAAGAAAGACACCAACTGGCTCTGGTGAGTTAACAGAGATGGTTAAATAGGGAGTGAGTGGAAAAGGAGCGTGAGTGTTTTTGAGATGCCAGCCTCTGAGTTGTTGCTGTCTTTTGTATGTTCAGAGAGAAGGATGAAGCCTCTTCTCCCTCGAACCGATTCTTACTTGGTCCCGATCCAGCTCCCTCTCAGCTCCTCTGTTTACCTGCCGTCCTCGTCAGCCCCATTTCCCCCCTCTTGCCCACAGCAGAAGCGGAACATGTCACGTGGAGCCAAGAGACTGCGGATAGCTCCTAAGGTAAAAGTTCTGTCATTCACTGCAGAATTTTGGCTCAGTCCAAATGCACATGCTTTTAAGTTGTAAATTTCATCAATGCATTTAAATATTTTGGCATGTATAGTCACATGGGATCTGCTTTGCATGGCATATTTGTTAGAGTGGGCTGGATTTAATATGTGTGCGTTGACATGTGTGTTTGAAGGACATTGTCACTTGGTTGAGTTTTAAAGTGCATGGCTGTACTGTATGTCTGACAGGTGACCCAAAGTGATGCCCCAGCTGTAGTAGTGTATCCACAGAAGGACAAAGACCATAAGGAAGAGATGAAGGAGGAACCAGTATGTGTTCCAATAAAATGCGAGACTCCTAAAGCCCTTCCAAAGAGACAGTCCAGCAGCTCTAGACGTAAACAGCGTCTGGTTCGCTCTCAGCATGAGGAGCCCGTCCTCCTCTGTCCTGACAATACTTTTTTTGACTCTGGTGTAGCCTCTGACGCTTCGACTTTCCACGACATGCAAGATACTGAGCTGGATGAGCACCGGCATGAGCAGCACAGCCCCGACCGGGAGTTTTCCTTTAAGACCCCCATAAAGAGCAGCAACCACCTGACCTCCTCCACCCCCAGCAAGCCCCCATCTAGTGTTTTACCCGAGCCCTGGAAAGTGACCCCTGTGGGAAAAGGGAGCCAAAACGTTCTGGACTTCAGCCCCATTCGCACACCGGGTGGTCCCGCTGCCACCCCACGGCATGACTACACCACGTTCAGCCTCAACAGCACTCCCTTTAAAGACTGGCCTCTGTTTAGCTCCCCCAGAGAGCTGCTCACTACTGCTACCAGAGCGACCAGACCAACAGACTCTCCCATCGAAGGCCTTCAAAGCAGCTTCTCCAGAGAGCTGCTTCAAGCGGGAGGTGCCACACCCTCTAACCGCTCAATCACAGAGGGCCTTGTCCTCGATACCATGAACGACAGCCTGAGTAAGATACTAGTGGACATCAGCTTCTCTGGTTTGGATGATGACGACCTAGGTATGGCTAACATCAGCTGGTCCGAGTTCATCCCACAGTTTAAGTAGCCTCAAGGCCAAAACACATTTCGTTTTATTTAGGTTTTTGTTTGATGGCAGTGTCATATGTTTTCCAGAACACTATGGTTGGGAAAGCCCACACAGAAACGGCCAGGCAGGTGCAAATGTAGGAAAAATTATAACTGTGGAAATTTTCAGATTTGGGGACTATAACAGCTGGGATAAAACAAACCTTATATTGTTTCATGATGATAACTGAAATTAGTCAACCTGACTGGAGATTGAGACATCAAAGGACACCAAGTGCAAGTAAATGTAGATAACATAATAAGGCATATCACAAATAAGAAGCATACTCTTAGAACTGTAAATTATTTGTCTTGGAGATAAATATTAAATAACTGATTTGTACATGGATTAAAGGTAGAATCCAAAATGTTAATATATTTTCCTGTCCATCTGGTGAAAAGTGATAGCACCAAATAAAAAAAAAACTTTTACTGTTGCTGTCTGGCTGACTGCAAATTTCTTCTCCTCAGTAGTTGGTTGATCAGTTGATGTATTCACTGCTTAAAAACATCAGAGTGAAACTTAAAAGCAACACTAGAGGCTTTCGTAGTTTGAATGTGCTTAAATTCACGAATTGCAGCTGTAATATAAAGGATGTAACCTCGCGTTTGATTGTCAATCTTTAATTTAAACCTTTTAATACCTGTAATGTTCAAGTATATTCCAGCCTCATTTGATTTGCTTTCTTTTGCACCTGCTTTGCTTTGTTGGGATGTTTTTGGCTGCCAGAAATATAAGTAACTTTTTTTTTTGTTTAAATGACAGGGACACTTCAATTGTACTGACCAGGTCAAATTAGCAAGCTGCTCACGTGTCGCTACTCACATCGGATGTTTCTCTCCCCTCTGACTTACCTTTTTCATTGGCTGCATCACTGCTGAACAGCCTCAGTGTCACTCTTATTTCTGACTGTAAAACTTTGCATGTGGTCCTGTTTTCTTTTATCATCTGTCCTACCTGTCAAATCTTTTCTGTACTCTTGAAAGAATCGCGAAAGAAGAGAAATATGTCTAAGTGTATATGTATATTGATTTGCACATTTTTAATATATAATTTAGCTTTTACATATGTAAATGGTAAGACGTTATATTGCCTGATCAGCCAGTGAGATGCTTATGTGTCAGTTGGTTCAGTCAGCCTCCTGGAATCAACTTTTAGACTTTTAGATTGTGGAGCAGGATTGTTAGCAATAAAAAATTGATAAGTAATACAGATAGCACTAACAGCAATAGGATTGTTATATTATATAATTGTTATGTTTATTGTAAAACTCTTCATCACAGTAATTGTTCTTCAGTTTGCCAGTATCAACTTCAGGGCACTTTGTACCTGCAAGAGGGACATTTTGCATGCCATCAACACAACATTTTGCATCGTCTTTTGGGAACCAAATGCTTAATATTTTGTATCTATCTAGCACAGATTGTATTTGTTTTCAGTGAGAATTCATACTGCCTTTTTTTGTCCTGAAGCGCAATCAGGAAAATAGGGAAACATGTTTAGTAGACAGTTTTTGCAGCACCATCTTTGGAGGATAGATTGAGATGTGAACCCATTTTTTTGAAGATGCCTCAAAATAATGTATGGCTCCAGGTTTGATAGCACGTGTGTTCATGCATGAGCGTTGTTACACTGCAGTAGCTTGATCTGTTTACAGTTGGTGCTGAATAGTATAGAAGAGTGGAATGTTGTGGTTTCTGGCAAGCAGCTTTCACAACATGTGCCTTGTTGGTGTTTCTATGACTGTACAATAAAACTGTTGGTGTTGGTGCCTCATCTGCCTTGATCAGCTCACATTTAATCATTGCAAATAAGATGCAATTTCAACAACCTCACACAAGCTATTTTGCAGTTATTTTGAAAACCTACACAGCAAGGTTGCCTTTTATTTTTTTAAAAACGCATAGATCGATCGATTTATTGGTTCTTACTGAACTTTGAGAACTTGAGCAGAGTATTAAATGTTATGAGAAAAGTAAAATCCCATTTTCTATGTCAAATTCTACAAGAGAAGACAGATACTCCTCCTGTTTCCAGCATACTATACTTGTGAACAAAAAAGGTCCTAGGCTGCATTAAGGTGGAATTCAGCATGTCTGTCAGTAGAAGGTGGGATGTCTTCAGTACGTCTGGACTTCCTGTTGAGCCACCTCTAGAAGGATCTGCAGCTGCTTGCTGCAGTAGTCTGGAAGTGTAGAAGAGAGTCAGAATTATGAAAGAGCTGAGAAGGCTTTTCATACTTGCCTTTCTTACCCCTGATTTAACCCAAACCCTCGGCTCTGGAAGCCAGGAGCCGGAGGTTAAATAAAGCTCATTATATTGTACTTCATTTAAGCTCTTGCAAAATGGATACAGTAATATTAAAAAACTTTCTTATGAAACATTTTCCACAATGACAAGTTGACAGATCCTGATTTGACCTACTGAAGATGCGTCTCCATCTACGGGGCAAACGAAAACGGTAGACGGTCACATAGTAAACTGGGACTCCAGTCAGCGTGAGAATGCAGCTTCGCCCTGTGTTCCAGGGGTCTGAATACAGAGACAGACCCACGATGAAGAAACAGACCACTGTGAAGGTGACTGCGATGGCCAGGGGCACCTTTGGGTTATTGAAAAGAGCAAAGATGACAGTGTTTGGTCAGATTAGTGCACAGAAGGATAAAAATAAATGTTATGCAGTTCAGCACAAGGCAGACACTCTAACCTTGAAAGGTCTTGGATGGAGAGGGAAGCGATAGCGGTGGATGAGCATCCCCAAGGTTGCCAAGGCGATGAAGAACCAGCGAGAAAAGGAGGCAAAGTTGATGAGCTGGTAGATCTCTCCAGTGATTAACATCAACACCACCAAAGGGTACTGAAGGCAGACAATACAGCTATTAGTGACGAATCCATACTCAGTCTACTTCTGTTGTGACTGTTATACATAGTGGTTTGGTAGAACACCTAGAAAATTGTATTTGGCCACCACTGAAGACAATAGTTCTTATATCAGCTTGCAGCTTGTTTTATAGCTCTGGTTTACAGTGTGTAGAAAGTAGTTTACCAGTAACAGCACAGCAGGCAAAGGTGTATGTCTGCGGATGTGAATCATGGAAAAGATTGGTGGCCAGTGGCCCTCCCTGGCTCCAACAAACAGCATCCTGAAGCACAGTGAGTGAGTATGATTTACAATCAGGCTGTAAGCCCTTGGTATTCAAGCACGCACAATAAGGACAATCAGAATCTTCCTGCTCCCACAATTACCTGGGTGATCCAAAGAAGCCACCGTTAAGTGCTCCGAGGCAGGACAGGGCCACAAGAAATGGAATCACAGAGGCTAATCCCTGGAGAGCGCGGTTGGCAAACGTCTGCAGAAGCACAAACACAGGATGAGACCAACACTCGAACATACCTTCTGATTTCAGAATACTTGTCCGTGTAGCACTGACCACAGCCACGGCATCAGACAGCAGGAGCTCAGCAGGTGTCATCATGGTGTAGTAGGCCACATTAACAAGCACATAAAAGACTGTCACTGTCACCATGGAGCAGATTATTGCTAGAGGGATGTTTCTGACAAGACAGGATACACACAGAGAGATATAATAGTACGTTCAAGGCAACATGGCTTTTAAAAATGAATTGACTGGAGAGCTGATGTCAAATGTAAAATACCTGTTTGGGTTAATGACCTCTTCTGTGACAAAGTTCAGATAAAACCTGAAGGAAAAAGGACACATTCTCAGGTCTCATTGAATGTTGTATGTATATTGGTACCTTGTCTGATTGTAATTTAAGTTATAACATTATTGGTTAATGTACTGTATAAATATGTGTAAAAGGGTTTCATTTGTGATAAAAGGAAACATGATATGTTAGACTTGTTTACCATCCACCGTAGGCATATAGACCATTGTAGAAGGCCAGTGGTAATCTATCCAGTGTTAATGAGTCAATCTCAAAACCATTCTGGAAATTTTCTGTCTTTCCTGTATAGAAAGGGATAAAGAGAGAGAGTAACTGAGCATTAGCAGCAACCAAAAGGCCTTTTGAAAGACATGAGAGTTCATCCACTCACCTTTGGCCAATGCAATGACACCAGGGATGATGATAAGGACCAGAGCAAACATCTTAATGAAAGTCAATGTGACCTGAGTGCGAGAGGCCATGGTCACACTCCAGCAGTTGACAGCCACAACAAATGCTACAGAGAGACAAAGACAAGCAACTGGTAAAAGAAAGGTTAATAGATCTTCATCTTGCACTAAATGGATATATTGTTTAGTAAAATGGTGTTGTGGGCAGAAAGAGGAGGTATAAACCACTCACTCACTCCGAGGATGCTGACGAGTTTGATTAGCACCATGGGGGCAGCACAAGGTGCAAAAAACGGCTCCACCACATAGCGGCCGAAAGCCAGGGACACATAGGAAGCCACAGCCGGCCTGAATGTGGAAAATACATTTGTTGTATTTTATGATTTCACTTGAAGTCGTTTTTCTTTTCAGGTATCCAAAACAAAACTAACCTGATGAATAAGAACTCCACCCAGAGTCGCAAGAAGGCGGGCAATGGTCCCAGTGTCTCCAGGAGATAAGTGTAGTGGCCCCCTGATTTTGTAAAACTGGTGCCCAGTTCAGCATAGCACAAAGCCCCTAATGATGAGAGAGACAAAAGGGTTTGGGGAAAAAAATAAAATCATCTAAAAGTGCACTACCGCAGTTTCAAGGGCCGTCAGCTTCTGGAGAAAGTCAGTGTCTTAGTTAAAATTACAAACATTAATATCACACCCAAATAATTAGTAGCCTGTAATGTTTCTGCCAATACTGTCATTTTTATCAGCACATTTTATGTAATGGATATCATGGATAGAGTAATTATTGTTGCACATATATATTTGCACAAATGCTTACACAATTGTTCTATATATGGCTTTGAGTATTGTGTATCATGTAAACAGCTATTGATTCTGTTTGTCTCTTTAGCCTGTCTCCCGTTGTGCTGTAAAATTAATTTTCCATGAAGTCTCTTACCGAACAATGAGAGGATTCCACACAGCGCCCACACCAGCAGAGAGAGCCCCACGCTCCCACTGTTTATCAGGACCCCCTTGGGTGCAATGAAAATGCCGCTGCCCACCACGGTCCCGATGATGAGGGACACAGCAGGCAGCAGGCCTATCTCTCTCCGAAGGTGTACCACCTCCTCTTCTGTCTTTGAGTTCTTGTCATCTACCTCTTTCTTCATCTGTGTCCCATCCATTTCTGTGTGGCTGTGAGCTCCACTTGGACCCTCCAAACTGACCACTTCTTATGAGTCTCCTTCTTTCTTCTGCTTAATCTTGAGGCTTGCAAAGTGACGTTCTTTTTTGTCTTCTTTGTCTGATACTGCTCAGCAGCACAACCGTGTTTTCAACCGTAATCAACAGTCCTCTCTATGCTTCCTGTCAATCCGTTTCACAGCAGTTTCAGTGACTGTGTATGGAGTTGTGGTACAAAGAGACCACCGTGGCTACAACATGGCCCCCTCTCCCCCTACAGTCTCCTGGCTGCATGTTTTTCTCCCCTCATTGGTTGTTACCCCACCCGCCCAGCCTGAGCAGGGAACAAAGCCACTACTCTTCCAGGCTTCAGCAAGTAATCATGACAGTTTAAAGGCTTGACGTGTTCCTGCATTGTACTGTTTGCATATGTGTATGTGCTCTTACATTCACGGACAGCTTGACAGAGGCCTTTTGGGTGCAAAGGGAAAAAGGTCAGGGTGCTGTGGAGGCAGCTGCACAGACTGCAGGAGGGCTGCTTTCTACTACAGCAGACATTCTCATCTTGCCCTCCCTAAAACTCTGTTTTACAAATATGTGAGTGGTTTGATGCTGAATTCTTTTCGTCAGTCTTTCTCTCAGCTTTCAAACAAACATGACTTTAGTTGGACCTAAAATACTTTAATATTTCTGCCAAAATCAAACAGGCCTCAAAACAGCAGGCAACAGAAAACCAAAAAAAATGTCAGAGGCCACTCTATTAGCTTGTTTTCCCTCATTTTCACTTGGCTGACCACTGCATTGATGTCAGCTTCGCTTCATCAGCGATAGCTCTGCTTGTTAAAATTCCTCTACACACAGTACATACCAAGATGTTTCTTTGGTAAAAAAAACTATGATGTGTAAATGATTGCATCAGCAGTCAGAGCTCCTTTCAGACTCAGATGTCATCTGGACTGTGAAAGACTGTGAAATTTAATTTGTGGTATGTTATGTCCCTCATGTGTCCAGGATTCTGTATTACAGGATCATATGATGTCTTTGTTTGGCTGGAAGATCAAGAAGCTGGTGGATGCAGATGGGGGATGTTTGTGGGGAATTCCTGCTGTTAAAACCAATAAACACAAATTCTACAAGTTGAATTCTAAGTTTAAAGTGTCAGTTTTTTTTCTCAACTTTGACAGTTGACAAGTAAAATCCAAACCAAATTTGCATTCCTCCTGAATTGTAATTTCTGTTCATATTTAAAAATCTAACAAAGAAATGATCTGAATCTTGACATGCAGCCCTTACTGTCATGTTACTGGATGTGTGCTTTTGTTTGCATCACTTCAAGTAGATTTAATTCCCTGACGTCCCCTAACGACGGATAGCTGTTCCCTCGTAAAGACAAAAAAAAAAAAAAGACAATGTCACACATACAGACTGTAAAAACTGAACATTGCCAGCTTCAGGCCATTATATCAGATTACATTTCGCTGTGCAGATGTTAATGTTATTGTGTCAACCCTGAGCTGTTACTATTGGGGTGTTCCTCTTCCTTTGGCCAGCAGATGGAACCATTTTATTTGCTAAATGTTTCCCTTATCTAGATGGATGCACTTTGTTTTCTTTCCAGAAGATGGCGATTTCATCTCATACTAGACATCTGTTATCCCTGAGCTTCAGAGTCAGGTAACTGTTCGTCTTTACCTGGGCTTTAACATTGAAGGACTCCCAGGGCCACAGAGCAAGAGTTAAAATCTGCGGCAAGCTCACACACTCGTCCCATGAGATGTGAGCCCAGTTCCACTGTTGTTTTCCACATGACCTCCCAGGATCCCTGCCCAAGCCAAGTGGAGGCCAAACCAGCTCACTCCCAATCATTTTTACCATAGGCTCATCTCACATGGAGTAGAATACAAAGGGAATATTCTGTGACATTCCCCATTCACAGGAGGGTCCTCAAAGTTTTTCCATTGTGTAAATCAACGACTGTCAAAGTGAGGCTTGAGGACGTAAAAACAAATAAAGGCTTCCCAGCAAAATCATGTTTAATTTTAAGTTAATATGATTTCTCTCAGTAGATACCCCAGTTAGAAATCTAAACATGGGATCTTGATCTGACGTGACATGAAAACATGCTAGAACCCTAGCTGGGACTCTATGATAAAAGAAAACACACCGAGTGGTTAATATTATTCATCCCTCTCCTTATGGATGATCCTCCTCAAGGTAAGCAAGGAGAGAAAAGTCATCCTTCATACTGCCCCTCATGGAGACATCGCCCCTGGCAACCATGTCTTTGCATGCACAGAACAAGTCCCGGTGTCTTGAATCCCCAAATTGCAAGCCCTATTATCACATAAAACGCATGTATGTGTGTGTGCCCCTGTCCTGGGAATTAATTAAGCCTCATACACAGATGCACGCACTGAGCACACACACACCTACTTATGCTGTACATGCATACACAATCAGCACTCATGGGCATTCAGGGATATGGAAACAGAAGAAACAAACACTCACACATTTGCACCCATACGCATCAGGTGTTGCTATCTTAGCAGGGCAGAGTAAACAAGCTCTGTTCGTTTGAGACAAGGTGTCTCATTTGAATGAGTGCAAAAGGCGATTTCAATCAGTCATATATATACATTGAAAGACATTTCTGTGTATCAGGCCTTTTTCTTTTAAACCTGTTCTCCATGCCATTTTCTGCTTTTCAGAATGAATAAATAAATACACAATCACATTAACCTGCTTTGGAGCTCTGGGGCTTAAATAAGCTCCTGGACCCTTATTAACCTCAAGATCTTCCCTATCTAAATTTTGTAAAGCGTTTCTGTGGCGAAATATTACACAGCCCTAGGTTTGTTGTGTGGTAATTTGAGATGTGGTGTCTTAATTTAAAACAGCCAGAACCTAAGGAATATGCACCATGTAAGCATAATATCCATTGAAATATGAATATCTTAAAGCTGCATTTTCATGCAGGTCTCATGAGACAGGGCTTGAAGATCCTGTAATAGCAGCTCCCACCTTTAGGGCCACGTCGTGGCCTGGAGTCCCGTTGGAGTGTGGATCCCTGAGGCAATTGCCCTCTTTGCCTGGTTCTCAAGCTTTGAATGAATAATAACACAAAGCCGGTTTTTAGGAATTAAAGTCTAAAGATGTAAAATCTTCCACAACCTCAATGTGAGATTTGAATTGACAGTCAGGAGGCGCAGACATGAACGCTGCTTTTAGCATTCAGGTCATGCCTGAATGCCCATCTGTTATTGCTCTGACTCTGTCACACTTCACCTTACAGGGTGTTTCAAATATGAGTTGTGGGGGGTGAGTGTGTAACAGGGTCATCCCATTAGATGGCATACGTTACACATGATGGATGGGGAGGGTGATGCTACATGGAGTTAAAACCAATCGACAGGTAACAGCAGAGCACTGGAGCGTGCTGTTTGTGAAGTGGCTTACAGTACATTCTGACATTACAGATGTTTCCAGGAAAGGAAAACATACAGAGACAGAAATGTGGACGAGGCTGTGATGAGCTGTTGCTCAGCGTAATATTTTGTGATGCACTTCACTGCAAATTTGATGCCATGGGTTCTTTAACCCGTAGACAAACAAGAAAGCCTGCGATTCAAAGCCTCCTTTGGGAATTTGAGGTCTTCCCAGTGTCTGAAGTGTAAATAAACACCACTCTCTCTGTACCATAGTGATATGGACCCCCGCAGCCCGGAAGCCAAGATGCAAAGAACCCGGTTTTTAAAAAAATAGAAAGAGGAACAATACATCATCCTGCCAAGACTCAGTGGCTCCCAGAAGGAGATTTCTCTCTCTTTCTCTGCTGCTCTAATCTCTTTTTCTTTCTTTATCATCTTTTCTTTTCCTCTCCTCGCACAGACACAAACAAGCATTTCCCGGGTGTTTAGTGCCCTGGACAGACATTCATACCTGTCTGCAGGATTTGTGGCAAATTATCTTGAGATCTGGTGCCGTAACAATGCTGCCATGTGGCTTTTAAAAGGATGGCTGAGCTGTTCCTTACACCAAGAAATCTGACATGTTTATGAGAAACTGTTGGTCAGTATTTTTAACATGTAACATGTGCAACGTCTTCTTCAAAACTGATTGTTATTTTAACAAATCTCCTGGTTCATCTTAGTGACATGAGGTGAAGATGTAATTAAAACCAGCAGTTGTGACTGTCTCTACAATCTCAAAGCCCAGTATTTTCAAAGTTGGTCCTTCTGTCACGTTGCTGTGATAGAGTGAAAGGTAAGAATGACACGGTGGAGAGTCCGTCATCAGGCAGCTGGATTGCCTCATGTGTGTGACAATGCAGTGAAATCTAAACGTCTAAAGCCAGCTTCACTGATGTGACTAATTTCTCCACATCTTAATTTGATTATGATTACACTCCATATTACTTTATTTAACTTAACACAATAAAAGACATTTTTCTTTGTCTTGACTATGCTGCAGAACTGCATCAGAAAATCTCTAAACAACCAACAGTCACCATTAAAAAATGTGATTCAAGTGCACTGTAGTCAGTCTTCATCAAAAATAATGAATACAATTAATAATTCATCACCTTCGCTATGGCCAACATTGACTGCAATCATTTGTTGTGAATGTACTTTGCTGTCATGGATGGAAACATGAATTATGGATGTAATTGTCTTGTCTAAATGTTTGCGCCGTTTATAAATATATCAGCCTGTGTGAGTGTCATCAGTCATTAGGAGAACCTCAGCGTGGCACTGACTCTTACATGTCTTCAGGTCTGTTTAGAGTCCTTAACATAGTCTCTATTGCCTAAATGCATCTGTTATTGCCGTAACAGTTGTACAAAAAATTATGGTCAAATTAGACATCGACAGTGGTCTCACAGTTTACATGTTGCCCTGCAGGTCAGTCATGTCATCTTATCATGTCTATTCATTCTGGCAGCCCTGGTTTGATTGGAAGCCTTTCAGCCATTTATGGGAATTTTATATTTATATTAGAAATTTCAAGACTTCAGAGATACACAATATTTTAAAGACAGAGACAATAGTCTTTTATAGATGTTTATAGATGTTGCTATGAATAAAATAACAGTAATAACAGTTAATGAGCTCACATGTCAACAGATCCATTACCATGACAACAAAGGGATTGAAAGCTGTGGAAAAAGCGACTGAGTGGACCTAGAGTTGGGATTGTCAAGCCACTGTTTCTGAAGTCAGGAATGAGGTTTCAAGAGGATCTCATTTTATTTTAGTGTTTGTGCACATGAAGGAAATGTTCCCATCATGCATTGTATTCCTCAGAGGACTCCTTTATAATTTTACGAGAGCATTAAAGAAGGAATGAATCCACAGTGTCCATTTCATTGCAACATAATAAATTCCCTCTTAAAGCTAATTCTCATTCAGCAGATATTGATTTGGCCTGAGCAAACTGTAATTACGTCGTATTACTTTACACTGTGATGGACTGTGGGGTGGCAGACTCGACTCTGCTGACCTCTCATGCTGCCAATGCCAAGCCACGGTGATAAGCTACAAGTAATGTAAGCTAAATGGCTAGATTTCAAGGTGTACTAATGCACTGTAAAACACTATAATAAAAACTGACTGAATGCGCTGTGATAAGTTGTTTGTTAACAAAGGGCAGTTTTAACTGAAATAAATGAAGGCACACTGAAGTAATTCAATTTGAACTCAAGAAAATGAAGCACATCAGAAAAAGCAGCTTCACATCATATTCTATCTGGTTTACTTCTGACCTTTTCTGCTATATACACTGAATAACCACAGCAGTGCAATGAAACAGGTCATTTATTACAGTTTTACAGGTGGTACAGATATGTGACAGTATGTAACTTGGTGATAAACGACTACCTGCGTGGCCATTTGGAGAATCTAGACAACGACCATGACTATACGGCTGCCGTTATATGTACAAGCAGGATATACTGCATGTCATTTGCAACATGCATGAATTCTTTCATGCAGCTGTGAAACATGTTGCATTCCTCTAACCTTGTAAGCACCCTGAGCTTCACAAGTGTAACAAACGACTCATACATCAACACCCAAGAACGGGGATGAGTTACTCACATGACATAAACACGTTTTTTTTTTTATTTGATGTACATAGACATATTAAATTAAGTTTGAGAGTAAGCATGCAGTCAGCTCACAAACAGTCCTCAAGATCAGCGCAGTTAATGACTTTGACATAGATCTGAGATAACTGCCAAAGCTAAATATACACTCAAACTTCTGCTTTTGTCACAGTTAATCAATGTCTCATTCTGGAAAATTTGCTAAAGGAAGAGCTAAGAAGTCACCATGGTGATGTTGCTGTGGGTTTGATTGTCTTCAATAATGCAGCTGAGTGTTAGTAAATGTTCCCTTTTCTTTTCCTAATGAGTTGATAAAAGCCAAAAATCAGCTCCTGCCACCCAGCAACATAGCAATCCCCTGCCCAATGAGGGAGAGACCAGCTAAACTGTAATCTGCACTCTGAAAGGGGTTTGAAGTGTGGAGCGGACAGATGCATGAGAGCGTACTTATTGCATTCATCTGGATGACGGCTGACCCAGCAGATCCCACTGATGGATGACAACTGCAGGACGTCTCTCTCGAGCTGCGGAGGCTCGGCTGACTGGGCTGCAGTCCAGCTTAGAGGGAGTGAACGGCCTCCACAGGAGCTGTCTGCTCTGCCGGCGCTCGTGACTTGCCTTATCTGCCCAGGTAGATCATACAGGCCCAAACTGCTTGAGATAGCCCGCTGTGAGAGAGACAGGGAAGGAGCGAGAGAGAGTCGAGAGAGTTTTGGCTCCTGTGAATGGATCTCTGAAGACAGGGTAGTTCTTTCACTCTGGATTAGATCCAAATAACACTCTGTTCTGTTCAGAATCTCAGTAGGCTAACACCTCCTTTAAAACCTTTTTGTAAAAATCACCCCCACATCTCCTGAGAAAAGCAGACATGTGTAGGAAGGAAATAAATCATCTGTTTTTACACTATTATAACGCCAAAATCAGCATCTTTTCTCATGCGATTGTTGTTGTCTTGAAGATTTTTTTTTTTCTGTAAAAATGAAACATGCTCCACAGGTTTACTCTACATATACCATGATAAAGTAGATCATTGGACTGAGGTTTGTGCTTCAGGTTTTAGTGTCCTTTTTACAGCCCAGTTGTTCTGGCCTGTACTGGAATTCTGGAAAATATGGAACATTGTAAATTGATGAAGATAGCAGCGGAGGATTTTCGCATGCTGCTCCGTGAAATCCTGCCAGTGGAGCTCAACTATGCCATCTCCAAATTTTGCTAAGCTCTCACTCGCTCACATCCCAACAACCATGGAACCTGTAAACAATAGGCCCTGACTTTGCATTCCTCTCACTTCACACAGACTCCACATATTGCAGGACAGCTTGTACAGAAACCTGCCTGATAGCCCGGGATGGCAGGGGTGCAGCTGTGATGAGAGTCTGATGGGTGATTCACTGTGGCACTTTATTACCTAAGGGGGCGTGTTCAGCTCATCTCAGTGTGCTCAATCAATGTAAATCTGTCTGGCCGGGGAATTTATGTCCTACATGATGAAGTGCTTTGCTTTACTGTGCTGCATTAATTTGTCGGAGCTGTGCTGTAGTCAATGACGCCATTTTCACTCATTGCCAAGAATAATAAGTGAGGCATAAGTCATTCAATACACTACCATTTGTCCAGTCTGTCAGGGTCTATGTTTAACTCTCCAAATGACTTGTGTCCCCTAATTTTCATTTTACAATGTTTATTTTCTTTCTTTTCGCACAGGTGTTGAATTAGTGTCTCCATCCTTGTGACAGTTCATCAGACCCACCACAGTGTTGTGCCAGTGTACTCTGCTCCACAAAATGCTGGCTGACCAACTGCTTCAGCTGAGAACCAGTTGCTAGGAGACACCTCTTCCCTGCCCAGCGGATGTCGGGTTGGTTGGGCTGTAGGTAGAGAGACAGACAGTTTGATACTACTTACTCGTTGTGAAATTGCAGTTCTATAAACAAATACAACCACAGCTGAAATCATCATCTCTGTTTCACTGAAACTGAAACTGAAATATTACCTTGCTTTTTGAGGAAATTTTTAAATAATTTCAGTTACAAGCAAAACTTGCCCCATGAGTTAGTGCTGCCACAAGAAATTTCTCGCTGTCCGCTGTACCTGGGCGGGAATGAGACAGGTCCAGCCACAAATCAAAGTGCTCAGTCACACATTTGGGGGGAAGATCCAAAGAGAGCAAATCACCTGCATCATGACACAGCAGAAGAGAAAATGGAGCCGAATCCAATGTTTTGAAATGATTTTTCCCTATTTTCTTGGCTGAATTTGGAAGCTTGAGGTGGTAAGGACTCAAAGGCGCGAAGAGAAAACCCAGAGCTCACTGTGCACACAAACAAAGAGCAAAACCTAACTTCAATGCCTTGTTGGACATCATTCAAGGAAACGCTTTTTCAGCCGCCCTGATCATGGCTGCTTATGAGTGGGAAAAAAATGTGTTTAAGTTACATTAAGTGATGAAAATCTGACTGAGGTCATGTTCATTTTTCACAGCAGTAACTATTTCTCAGATATACTTAGAGTCTAATGTCTTTTTTTTTCTCCTCACTTTCTTTGTTGGTGTCTGTTGTTTATGAAAATTACTGTCAGAATAGATTAGGTAAGGCTGGTGTGATGAATTGATTTAATAAAACAGATATTCAGCAAGTTTTCTGAATCTTTAGTGAACAAAAGGACTTTGTCACAGCTGCTTTGAGAAAACCATTCTCCTTATTTGAACTCTCGTTTAATAGTGTATGTTGCCAGTAACATTGTTTCAAGAAGTTTTGTTCACTGTTATCTTCAAACACTCACACATAAACCTCTTATGACGTGTTTTTGTGTGTCTGAGATCTTTTTGAATGGATCCTTGTAAGTGTGTTTGTGTGTGCGCGTTCATACGCTGCATCAGTTTCCTCTGTTGCCACGCGATGCTGTGAAGAAGTGGTTTACTCTAACAAATGGTCTCTGCTGGATTAACTGCAGTAAAAGCTTTCCTGCAGTCTGTCCTGAAGTCAGCGTGCCCGTAGAGTTCATATGGGCAGTGGGAGGAGATGCAGAAGTGCGTGTGGGCTGCTGCTGTCGTCATATGTGTGACCTCTTGATTCACTCTTACAAAGAAAGTGATCTTTTCCTATCAGCACACTTCCTCTCTGCTTCTCAGGTAATTTAGCTGATATTATATGTGGGAGCAGAAAGTATTTTTCTGTGGTTTTCCCATTTAACCACAGTTATATTTCTGTGGGGCCCACAGTGCAGCTCAAATGACATTCAACCACATACACGAGCGAAACAAGATAAACAATTGATCTTATTTATTTTCACTAAATTCCCACTGCAGCTCCTTATCTTGATTCCATCGACAAACAACAGAGGTTGAATTATCTATTATTTGGACAAGACACAGCAGAGATTTTTTTTTTATGAAATATGTTTTTGATGTAGAGGACTGAGCTCATAAAATCCAGAGAGCACCATTATCAAACACACACCTCATAACAGAGATTAAATCACCGTCGCTATGGTGAAGCTCACAGCAACAAAACACTTTTTGCAAATACACTCTGTCGAAGTCGTCCACCTCAGCTTCACTAAACGCTCTGAAATACTGTTGATTAATCAACGTGAGAACAGAATCTGACCAAAGCTAGGAGAGCTGATCAATGGAGTATTGAGTCAAAAGAAAAGAATAGTATCAAGTGTGAATGTGCGCCTGTAACCGAATGGTACAGTATGTGAAGTAGAACATTAATACTGTAGAGTCTCTTTTCTTTCACAGAGGAAGAGATTAAACCGTTTCGAGGTTCACCACCGTTTGTGTGGAGCTGGGTGTGATCCAGCCAAGAGCTCATTCCTAATTCCAGTTTTGTCATGTCTCTCCAATTCTTTCTGCCTGCCCCTCAGCCTACACGGATTAAAGCCTACTTTCTTACCCTGACCCTGTGTGCTGACTCACTCTTTCACAGAGCCTCTTTGTTACAAAACCACCACTATCTCCACACAGAAACTGGGACTTTAAACAAAATAGTGTACTTAAGTAATGTACAACTGATTGTGCTAATATGTCCAAAACAACACTCTGAAGTATTGCTAGTATTCCTCATTATTGGCTAATATGTTATTTTGTTTAGTTTTGGGCAGCAAAATAATTTTTACAGAACTTTTCCTGGCGGGGAGATCAGTAAAATGAAAAACCTTTTTCACCAAGACGAGACAGTACAGCAGGTAAGACAGAAGATAGACAATGCATAATTCTGTGCATGTAAATGTGTTGCAGTTCTTAATTTACCACTGGTGCAATAAATTCTATCATAAAAATGATCATGTAAGATAAGAAAATGAGAGTTGGAGCTTGAAAGACATTTTTGATTGTGACAGCCTCTGGCAAGCTTCCTATAACCACACACACACACACACACACACACACACACACACACACACACACACACACACACACACACACACACACA
>JBBMJY010000015.1:3876462-3891731 GCA_037833715.1 Toxotes lorentzi | reverse complement strand
ACACACACACACACACACACACACACACACACACACACACACACACACATACACACACACACACATACACACACACATCCTTGCTGTCCATCTCAGATTTGCTCTCACAAGTTGACAAGCTGTCACCAAGCCCCTAGTTTCAGATCAATAACGCAGCTGTTTGAACTCCATCTCTGTCTGCTGTGCCCTGGTTGATGGACACTCTGACTACCTGTCCATCTTTGCTGTGTTGAAGTGTCAGTCTGGGAAAATAAAGCGCACATAGACTGATAGACAGTTGGCGAGACGTCTACCGCCACAATAAATACCTACCTCACATTGTGAGGTAGGTATGTACAAACTGTTCGATCCTGAAGTTAACATTTTTCTTAGCTCTCTGTGAAACAGCGGAATATGTTTAACCTTCAAATAACTGCTATGAATGCAAACTGACTGTACTGAGGATATCTAAAAAATCAGGAGCTTATATTCACCTGCAGGGGGATTTGCTATAGGTGGATCAGACCAGATCAGAGAAAACAATCATTATTTTTTATTTTTGTTTTTCCCTGTAGGTGAAGCATTTATCGCTTTTTAGTTTACTAAAAATGCACCTGTATTTTCTACTAATGTTGTAATCTGTGGAATCAATCTGAGCTGTAATCACCAAAAAGGGACTTAATTAAGTAAGGTGCGATAAAGAGTGTGCAGTTTAAACAGGTCTGCTTTTTGACTGTAGTTCAAATAAAACCTCAAAGTCTATCAAAGTTCTCATGAAACTGGCCAAGCAGCACTCCCAGGCAGAGGATGGTGTATTCTGAATCTGATAGCTGACATAATAGAATAAGTCATCCACGGGAAAGCGAGGTGAATGAATTTGGAAAGAAAAGTGAGAGCTTTTCTTCTCGCCAGCCTCTATTGATTCTCCTCCAGGCCTTCCTGTGAGGATGGCCCAACCAGAAAGTAGTCATGAATAAATCATGGGGCAACAGAGCATGAAAGAAAAATTGAAATGAGGACTCAAATGTCCAAAGGTTAACAGATCTGCACAAGATCTGCTAACTTCTCTTTTTCTCCTGTACACACTCGGAGGCTTCAAGCACAGAACCTGACTTTCCCAGAAGGCTGCTACAGTTTTGTTCTCTCTGATTCAATGAGATCATCTGGTCAGATCCGCCTGAGGGGTTGATTGAGAAGAGCTGCATTTAAAGGTCTGCTGTTGAGCTACAGTTGTGCTCTCTGATGAAATCCTGCCAGGACTTCTGTGTGATTGTGTTCAACAGGCTTCTCCCTGGGCTTCGATGTGGGGTCGGAGTACACGGGTGGGTTATTGACATTCAGCTTGGCCGCTGCAGCTGACCTTCACTTCTCCATACGTTATTCTGCTGTTAATGAGGAGGAAGTCGATTTCATCCCACTCCCAGCGCTATGTGTTTTCACTTGGCGAGCTGCAATCCCTGCACAACGCTGGCCTGAAAGTGTGGACAGCAGCCAACCGTTTGGATCAGCGCACAGTCAGGGATCTCTGTCAGCCAGGAAAGGAGATCAAGAGGCCAATAGCTTATCGTCATATGTAGCTCCAAACTAAAGGTGTAAAATAATGTTTATACTAATTACAAAGGTCAATTGCTGAAATACGATCTAATATATGATCTCCAATGACAGTAAAATATAGCATTTAAACCAGGTGTACAATTCCTTTGAGCTCCCTTTCATATATGCAGTGTGGTCACTGTGGGACTGGGTGGGAGGCACAAGCCTGTGGCTCAGGGTATAAATCCACTGGAATGAGCCCGACCCTGGTCGAATGCCGCCACGGGTCGATAAAGTCTGACCTGCCATGATTAAGTGGGAAATGTTCAGGGCTTTAAAATGCATTTAGCTTTCTTCCTGTTGTGTTCCTGGATACTCTCGAGGGAGGGGCCACTGAAACGACCTTCTGCCTCTGGAGGAGATGACTTTGAAGCCAATGTTGTCCTGAGGATTTGGTGCTAGGCCTCAATCTGAAATTGCACATCCATTGTTGGAAATCATAGTGGTGAAGCTTTGAAAGCTGTCACCCCTTATTCAAATGGATGCACAGGAGGGGGCTTCAGTTGGCCATTTTCATAATTCTTTTTGTGTTTTTTTTTTTTTACTTTTGAGAGACCCGGTTTTGATCCTCATCCCTTCTGACAGTCCTTATGCTAAACTAATCTGTTTCCTTAACACACAGAAAAGAGAGTGGTGTCAATGTTCTCATCTAATTTGTGATGAGAAAGTAAAAAAGCGTATTTCCCAAGCTGTCAAACAATATCTTCAAGAGGGAAAATGAATCGTTTTCTGAAATTACTTTTTGTGTTACTTCAGAAACAGTTACGTTACATTAGTGAAGCTACAGTAGATTTATAAAGCACAACAAAGCCTGCAGACAGAAGTGGGCTCCATCTTGATTTCTTGGCCTGCTCTTTAAACAGCGCCTTGAGCCCCTTCTACATCCTCACTCATATACCCACATCCCTCACAGAAAGGAGACAGAAAAAAGCATTTCCTGTCGTAGAAAGACTAAATATAATGTGGGGAATTGAAATGCTGGTGTGTATGTGGAAGGTGTAAATGCCGTGACCGTGGGGATAAAAGTGTTGTAGGCTGTGAATGTGTTGGCACAGCTGAGCAGGGAGACGCACTTAGTCTCATCACTGAGTATGAGATTTTACATGCATGTGTGAAATCATGGCATATAATGTTCACGCTATGTTAAATTGCTTGAATGCATCTGCACCTGTAAAATGAACATATCAGATGCAGGCTGCTGTCGCTGTCATCCTACCCTTAAATGTCTCTTTCTACTGAATTATAGTAACCATTGGGATACATGGTTTGTAATGTGATTTTTTTTTAAATGATATACTGAATAAGTTCAGTATAATCCCGAGCTACTGCCATGTTTAGGTGATGTATTTTGGCGAAGTGTCTATTTTAAAGGGTTTAAAATCACTCAGCTGGTTCTAGGTGACTGCGATGGGAACAACAACTCAAAGTTGTTTTCCCTTATCGAATCAAACTCAGAAATTCTTTTGTGGATCCGGTCCAGGCTGATGACAGAGGGACACTGGGGTTTAGACTGGGAAGTGACTGATAGCGTGGAGTCCTAGGCAGTAATCTAAGCCCAGGGTATCTGTCAGATTCTTGGCGTAGACAGCACGGGGAGCTCCAGAGACATTTGGAGAGACAGAAACTCTGTTGTCAGCCAGACAGCTACAGTATATGATGAGGTTTGGGCAAACAATGGAGAGAACAACATACTGCCTGCTCTCACTGATATGCACAGTTTAATTTGCTGATGAGGTTTAGTTTACTTGTTAAAGAAAAACTGTTTTGATTATTCTATCCACGTCAAGCAGTGACAGTGTTCATGTTTTTGTAATTCCTTTCTTGTGGTAACAGAAACACCCACCTCTGACCTAGGTTTTGTGATGACAGTTGATCTCCAGGATAACAACAAGGGATGGATGAAAACTGAGAGAGAAATCGAATGAATGGACTTTGTATTACACATTTTTTTAATGAAGACAAACATACATATGTTTACCTACTGCGTATACAGTATATTGTCCTCTGTCAACTCAGTTTCATAAAAATGTGTAGTAATCTAGGTGGTTACTAACAAAGTAAAACAGTTTCAAATACAACTTTCTCCAACACTTGAGACACAGCAAGTAATACATCACTATCCACAACATCTGTGTGTTAGCTGTTGATCATTATATTTCATCGGTGGTGTGGGTTTGCCCATTTCTCATGGTTTTGAAGATGTTCAAACATGACTTTCATCCTCAGCACTTTAAGACTCTTTCTAATGTGAAGAATGGACTTTAAAGCTCAATCTGTCGGGGTCAATAATGTTTGGATTTTCCTTCGTATTGAGCTTGGAAACTGTGTAACATCATTTTAGGCAGTGGTCAATGAAAGTTGTTCAGATCTGACAGCTTTTTAAAAATTTGATTTCTCAGTGCTGTGAGGTGAGCACCACAAACAAACCTCCATTCACCTGCCTTTCGATCCGCATGTGTAGAAATCACAAGGGTCAAGTGATAAAATATGTTTTTGTAATTTGGGTTAACTGAAGCCTTTCAGAGCTCTCTAACCCAGATGAAATGAAATGGAACAATTGGTCTGATTTTCACCTCGAGGTCTTGAGGGCTCTGCAAACCAAACATCAATAAGCGCTGACTCGCTGGTTTGCTTTCTGCCACTGCTGATCACCCTCTGCGGTGATATCTCTTGATTACATGTCGACAACAGTTTTGTACGCATGCATGTACTGAGTCACGCATTGTACAGGGCTTCACTCTCATTTCATGCCTGAAGGCTTTGGTTAATTAGCCTTTCTGTTTAATTCTAAACTTTTCCACTCTTGAGAAGACTTAATCAGCCTGCCTGGGCGTGTTATTTAGACTTCTGCTGAGAGTACTAAATAAAGAGTGTCCAGTGCTGCTGATGCTGGAGGAGGGATGTACTCTTTGGGTCCATTGGAGGAGAATGGAAGTTCCTTGGCAGCAGATTCGAGGAATGCTTCCCTGGTGTTACAGATGAGTCATTATCAGCTCATTAATTAATTCAGTGATTCACTCATCGCTCCATCAGTCTTTCCCTGTGTTTCTTCTTTTCTTCTTCCTCTGATTCTTTCGCCCAGCTCATTTGAATGTTTTGACGTCTTGACCCAAGAAAAAAGAAAAGAAACACAGGTTCATTTCAGCAACTGGAAACTTCTCATCAAGACGTTGCACCTCTTTCCCCTCAAGCAGCACTCACTCTCTCACATGTAGATAGTCACCTCGCTGCAGGCACCTTTTTCTGTTTGTAGTACCAAGCCTGCTCCATCCAGGTCTTTAACCCCAGACAATTACAGCCTCAACTGTTGGCACAGCTCTCATTCCATTAATAAACTCCAGAGATTCTCAGCAGTATTATTTTCAACCCGAGAACCATCTTGCGTCAAAACCTTCCTTGGCCCCCAGAGGACCATGTCAAAGTTTCTTCCCCCGCACCAGCCTAAATAACCAGTCTAGCACTGGTGAGATGCTCTGGTTTCCAGTCTCTCAGGACCGTATGTGTATCTTGCCCTTGCTGCCGCTTGAATTATTTATGTCTGCCGTCTATCTGGCCTCTCAGCAAGCCCAAAACACTTTGCCTTTGAAATAGAGAGCACAAAACATTCAGGAGGAAATAATGCATTGTTCAGAAGACAGCAGGATGGGGCCACTGATGCATTTTATACGCGCCATCTGCTGACAAAGTCATTTCCTGTCAGTTAGACAAGCAATCACAGTCAGCTTAAGCAGTTTGAGATTTAATGGTAGTGATGTTATTACAAAAACAGGGGGCTAATTTTTTAGTTGTACCTCAAAGCTGTACACTAAAATATATTGCATGGAATTTTAACAGTGAGAATGAAAAGAAATACCTCCAGTTTCTCAGAAATATATGACGTGACTTCAGTGGGTAACTACTCCTTCCCTCACTGCATATTCCCATGATAAACCGGACAGGTGGTCCATCATTTCTCTCAAACGTAGGAATCACAGCAGGTGAGAGTACAAGGCCCTTTGACACTGGCCTCATAAAACCTTTATGGGGCACCATCAATCAGTTGTCGCCTGGAGAGAGCGCGCTGAAAGACCTTGAGGGGAGGCCCTTATCTATCGAGAGACCCGGCGATCTTGTTTTTCCCACGTAACGAGATTCATTGCTTATGGAAGATGTCAGACATGATGCGACGGGCTGATCCTGGGTGTCCGTGGCACAGATTTTGAAATGAGGAAGAGGGTTCAGATGGACAGGCACTGTTGTAAAAAGGGTTTATGGAAGGTTTTGACTGATAGTTAAAATCAGTGCCCGCATAAATCACATTTATTTGTGTTCTACAAGTTCTACTTGTTTTTTGTTGCACCAAAGTGTTTATTAATATATTCATTAGACTTAATTTTCTACACTTGGGATCAAAGGCATTGTGCTATAGAACAATTGGCACAAAAACAGCGCAGATTATGTGACAAAATACAAATCTACAGAGCAGATAGGGAATGAATGTCATATGTGAGTCCAGAAACTGATATTGCCTGTATGCTGATTAAGTCTCAGACATCTTTCCAGTGCCTCCACAGGCTGACATTATTTAGAAACTTTCTGGCAAAGTGAGAATTACCCTCAAGATCTGAGCTTTGATCCATTTGGACCATAAACAGGCGAGGCAGCGAGTCACTGGGGGCCTGGCAGCCCAGTGTTGCTGTTTCAGTGGAAGCACAGAACGGCTTCTGAAGTGCTCTGCAGAGGGACCTAGTCAGCACATGAACAGTGCATTTTACTGGGCATCACCGAAATGTGCACCAGTAACACCTAGAGCACTGAGACAGACAATAAAGAGGAAGTTAAGTACAACACTGCATCATCATTGTAACATTAAGTGCACGGAATGTCACGCTTGAAGCACAGTGAGATACTTTGGTAAAAAGATTTGCCTCACAGCCACCAAACACGCTCTGCTGGAAACATCCCACTTGGCCAATGTTTGTGATCTGACACGCTATAATGTGTGGAAATAAAATAGAAATATTCCTCCGTAGCTTCTATTCCCATTGAATTTCCACTGTGTCCAAGCAGACTGAGACTGTGCAGGATCTGTATGTGTGACCTGAGTGTGACTCATGCACAGCAATCAACACTCCACCCTGTAGTTGTCACATTTGCGTGGATGCCATCTGCGTCTTTACACCTCTGAATCCTCCGTTTTTCAAAACCTCTGATATAGTGGAATGAAAAGGAGGCTTCAGTTGCTCTCTCTGAAACCTTCTGAACATGTATAGTGCTCACGCATGCCACTCCTTTCTTTGCTGTGTAAATAGTCATTGGGTGATGAGGGGGATGGTGATGGTGTAAGAGCTGGGGCACATCTAAGACATGATTGCATTCATGCGGCTGACTCTGGCCCCTGTGGGAGGACGCTACACACACAGTAAGGGAGTAAATGAATGTGTGTACATGTGCCTGCGAGCGCTGGTGTTTGTAGGGGTGTAGGTTTACACCCATATACCTGACATGTGTGGCATAAGAAAAAGGTCGGATAGCCCTTTTCTGCAGCACGCTCCCTCTACCCGCCACCCCGGCTTCATTAGCAGCTGTCTGTCAGCAAGGCCCCATACACCGCTGGATGGTTGCCTGGCAACTGGGACCCTGCTTGGCCAATCAGGACCGGATGCAACAGGAGTTCTCTTCTTGACACATAAAAGAGAGAGAGAGAGAGAAAGAGTTCTCCTCCAATTCAACCGATTTTGCTTCAGTGTCATTCACTACAAGGGCAGAGCAGATGCGGGGCCCTTCCACAGAGCAAAACTTTTGTCAACAGGGGCCGTTTGGGAGACATTCTTTGGAGTCAGCACTGTCACAGGCATTTCTGTAACCTTCATGAACAATTCCTCAAGAAAGAGCCCTGTTGCGTCCTAAAGGGCAGGGAGGGAAAGCTGCGAATCCCTCCGCTGCTCTTCCCACCCGATGGATGTGAGACACACACATAAGCAGCCCCACTCTTCATCAGTGATGTGAAGCACAGCAGCAGAAGCAAAGCGAGGCAGAGGGCAAAACATCCCTGCAGTATTCATCTGTGACTTATGGTAATAAATAAGCTCCCGAGACCATTTGCTCTGGATAATGCACCTGTAGATAAGATGGCAAAGGCAGCCATTAGAGAAACTGTTCCTGCGCTCGGTGAATCATTTCTAACCACGGCCACCAGCTAAAGGCCCGGGAGGAGGAACGTGGGTAATGCATCATTGTTCTAAAGACCAATATCATGACACATTTCTCCCTTTGTCACCTTTTTAAGGTTTTCTTGGCCTCCCAGTTCATTGATCCAACACATTCTCCTCTCTGTCGTATTGTTCCTTTCTCTGTCATGCCGCACTTAAGCACTATGACAGTGGAGCTTTTCCAGGGGTGCTACATGATATGTTACAATTACATGTGGAGCCGAACCATGCATCTTCATTTTTTTTTCAAAGGTCTACCATTGCTGATGTTGCTAAGAGACTGCTGGGTTTTTACTGGATCTTCCCACATGTCTGAAATACCTTTGGTAAATCATTGCATCTGCTTTTGGTTTTTCATATTGTGGAATGATTACGCAAAAAGACTAACTTGTTCTGTTTATCTACATATGCACAGGTTATTTTTTTTAAAAAAAAAGGTGAATTTCTGTCTATAGTCAACATGTTTGCCTTGTGATGATTCTAAAAGGGTTTCTTGTGTTTAGACTGAATCACCTGTGGCGCTCTTTCTTACCGAGGTGGGAATGAACTTCTGTTCATTATTAAAATGAGAAATGACTTTAAATATTTCCTTAGCATGATCGAGGGCTCATCTTATGCCTGGAAGAACTACGTGATGTGCTCATCTAATTTTTTATTCCACTGTAAAGATTTGAAGCTTCTCTGAATCCTTTCCTTTCTGGTGCACATTCATTTCCAGCATGTTTCACACCATCTCCTTTGGTGCATTTGCTATGTGAACAGTAACTTCATTGCATCAACACCATGTATCAACGTCGAAAGCCCAGCAGCATTAAAAATAGATAAGAGTTTGAACAGAAATGTGGTGGCATATAAGACTGTAATTGCTCCTGGCGAGCACTACATCACGCCAGGGGTTGCTGTCGTCTCAAAGCCCCACTGATCCCCACAGCAGTTCAAGGCACGGCTTTCTCTCCAGAGCTCCCTCCAGAGCTCCCTCCATTTCCCTCCCCCTGCCATCCTGCGACAAAAAGTCAATTGGATTTCAATTTGCAGAGGAGCACACTGGGTTAATACTCAATGGTGACGCCAGCCATGCTTGTCTTTCTGTCCGTGCGAGGTATGATGAGAGCGACACATGTGGCCTTGGAGCTGTGACACCGACCTCTGACACGCGGCTTCATCGAGGTCTGAGCTGAATTTTCTGATGCTATTCTTCCATGCTGTCACACTGGGTGGATTGTCCCTTTGGCTCATAAATGACAGAGAGAAGATAAAGAATCCTATGCTGGGATGAAGTGATGCTAAAGTGGCTGGAGAGTGAACAGTTAAGTGTTGGGAAGTCTGAGACTCTGGTCCACTTTGACTCCCTCACCAGTGCTTTTGGTACAGTAAGTTTTCCCTTTGACAGTGACAGTGAAAGTTGAAAACGTTTACCAGAACCTGTACAGCACATGTACAGCATATTTCAAAGTGTAACAGTAATTGCTAACTGGATGCTATAACTTTTTCTGTGAACGTTTTCCCTGTATGAAAATTACTTTCACCCGCTTACTCAGCAAGCCATTTATCCTCAGATACTCTGCAACAACAAAGCCATCCAACCTGTCTGTTCTTTATTCAAACAGCATAGTTGGAGGCATTTTTCTACACTGTCCCCGTGTTTGTCATTAAAAAATAAAAGGCCACTCGTGAGGGTAGTAAATGTGAACATGGCCATAACTAAGCTCTGTCCCATTTAGATTAACAGCTAATGAGATGAATCTCAAGAAATGGGAGCATATGGTGGTAGTGTAATAATTGTTATGGTATGAGCTGTTATACAGCATGGAGCACAGGTCAAGTCTTAACGCTGTGTGAGTCATTAGCAGCTGTAAGGTGTCATTTGTTTTCAGCAAAAAAGATGTGTGAAAGATGAAATATTAAGAGAAGAAGCACAGCAGACAATAGAAGCACAGAGTCTGGTTTTTAGCAGGTGTGTCATTTTAAATTTATTATATTATCACAAGGGGAACCCCAAGGATTTTACATGCCACAGTAAATGTACCTGTCAGAGGGAATACTGTGTTCCAAGTGACGCCACTTCCCTGATCTTGACTACAAATTTTGAACAGAAGGCCTGGAGGCATGAAGTTTTAAAGAGCATTTACCAGGCAGGGAGTGCCGAACAAGAAGATGCTATCAAGTTGCATGAGGGGAATTGTAGGATCAAGGGGGTATTTGCAGTTTGACCCATTGTAGGCACTAAAAGTCGGGCTATCTCAGCCGAGCCATTCAGCCTCTCACGGCACAGACCTTTGAAAAAAAAAGAGCATTAACACTGTTTAACATGGGGATATGGCTTCTGCGTTTTGTGCTGTCATGCTGAGAGACAGAGGAGATGTGTGTTAAGGTGCAATAACATTACTTTCTCAGGGGGTGGGACTGGCAAATAAAAAGATTTAATCCCTCTCAGTTTGGCCTCTGTAATGCATCTCTCACCCTGGCCCAAGCTCATCTCTGTTATCAGTGTATCAAGCAGCGAGAAGCTGGCAGCCTGCTTCATTTATGATTCCAGCCTGGCCAAAAAAAGAGAGGTTCAAGAAAGTCATAAAGATAGCAGACCTCTAGCAGCTCTGGCTTTGTACAGTCTGCACCTGATATATATGGATGCGTGCTTTTTGGGAGGGGGTAAATCATGGGAGACATTTCTAGCCCCTGCAGGAGAAAGACAGCGGGAATGGAGGCTGTGATGATGGACTTTTAAATGGGGAATCCTGCAAAAACAACATGTTAACAGATGTGGAAAATGTCAGGCTTGATAATACACATTTTCTTTGATCTTCTGTGAAACAACCTGGAGAGGCAGGGCGTCCTGCCAGCCAGCACACACAACTCTCCCTCGAGTTCATCAGAGCGTTTTCTCAGCTGTCTCATCATATGGATGGCTGTTTACTTTAACATTTATTCATTAATATTAACCAGTGCACAAAGTCCCTCCATCATCCTGGACAAACATTGTGTCTTTTTAATTGGCCGTGAGGAGCTCAACTGCTTAGCCTTTGAGATCATTGAGATTTTGATGTGAGATTTGCATGCACTAACCCTGCACATGAAAAGAGAGCCATTTGCATGACGAAAGGGGGGAGGGTGACTCGCTTAATGACATTCACACATTTAGCGTGTCAAGCTATGAGGAGGAGGATTAGATTTGAGCAGCGTCACAGGTCTCTTTTCCTTTTATAGGTCTCTTTTTATAGCTTCCTCTTGATTCCTTTATCGCTTTGATCATTGCCTTTTAACTGGCGCCCGTTTTAGCATCATTTCAAGTGACAGCGCAGTCGAAAGATGCACTGTACAAATCCCAGGTTTAAGGTTTGCCTTTGCAACTGCCTCTGAGACAAACCAGTCAATCTATGTGACTTTTCAGCTTGAAGGGATTCAGATATCAGAAGGTTATCATCACCTGGCTGCATTAAAAACATTCGTATGCAGAGGCTTCTCCTGGCTCCTCTGGGGAAATGAATATGGAACAACTGTGTGATATGACACTATAGTAGCAGAGCAGGCATATGGTAGGTCAATATAGTGGGAGGGATGTTACAGGAGCAGTCAGCTGCATTATAAACAGACAACTGTAATGATGATCATCACTGTAATAGTCATGAGGAGCATTTGTCCATGAATAATTACTCCACAAAACAAAGCCTCTGTTTTAAAAACACATTAGGATTCATCACTCTTCACAACTGACGTCTGAAAAAACGAGACTCCTCTCCAGCCTTGAGCATCAAGTTCTGGGTGTGTCAGTACCTAAAGAGTGTCTTCATGCAGGCTTTATGACCTGCAAAGAATATTTTTCCACTTCAGGGCACAGCCAGCACCACTTTGCAACTTAGCGCAGCGTTTGTTTTGGTAATTTATCAGACACGAGGAAAATAACAGGGGGAAGTAAGCTGGGGCTGGAACAGAGAAGAACCATCTGAAAGCATTTTCCCAGGTGGGATTCAGTCCCCGCTAAAGAGGAGAATGAGACAGAAAACACCAAACTAATGTGTGTTAATTAAATATCCTAGCAAAAGACAAGCAGCCAAAAGATAAATCAACCAAGGTGGATGTTTTCCCAGAATCCAGGCACAGTAGATTCCTGTGAACGGAGACTCGAGTCCATAGATCTTACACGGTATTTGTTTTTCGAGACAAGAGTAAAGGTCTACTGTAATTGCAACAGTTGGTGGCAGTGCTCTGTGGTAAAATCTCCACACGTAGTAGTGCAGTACAGCACATACGCAAAGCACACAGGCTTCAGCACCACGGACAGTGACACCCACCTCTGGTCAGTCTACAGGCAACAATCTGTCACGAGCCCACACTGCTGCAGAGAGCTGTGACAGAGGTGTTCAGTCGAGTACACCTCTGTCACATGTTCAGTATTGAGTACTGCATTTAAGATTTGTTGAAGAGTGAAATGAGATGACTGCACAGGGCCAAGGGTAGAGATGCCTTCAGTTCCAAGGACCTTAAAAGTGAAGAAGCTATGACTCAAAATTGCATGTCTACATTCAGAGCTTTAACTAATGATTGGTTTTTAATTTCAGATGTTTTTTTCCTTCTGATTATTCAAGTAATTGTTCAAGACATTTCAACAAAAAATGTCAGAAAATTACCTCCGTAACTTCTGAGAGCCCAAAGAGGAATCTTTAAATTGTTTGTTTTATCAAACTAACAGCTCAAAGCTCAAACATGTTATGTTTAGAATGATATAAAACACAGTCTCACATCAGGAACTAATGTTTATTTGGCATTTTTGCTACATGAGACTAAAATGATAAATTGAAATTGTTGCTCAGTTCTAGTTCAGTCCTGCCTGGGAAATTTGGCTTGCAGCAAAACACACACATCAAAACAAAGTCATCCACCAGTGAAATAGAATTAAAAAAAAAAACAAAGAAATATCAGTCAGAGCGACTAACACTCAATAGCTGGAAAAACAATAAGTGATAACAATAAGTAAAGTAAGAAAAACATAAAATTAAAATAAATTAAAACAGGGAAAACTTCCTGGAAACACACAGAGCACACAGGCTCTGCTGAAACATTAATGCCTTCCTTTGAAAAGATCCTTGTTTTATAAATCGAAATAATACTGGACTCAGTGACACCCAGACACAACTTATTCAAGTTCTTTAATATTTAATGAGCGTAAAAATGGTGTTATTCTTTCAGCGGTCACACTCTTACAGAGCCATTGGGTAATATTTCACTGTGGGTCGATGGTGGAATTGTACAGGATAACATTAATGTTGTCTAATTTTGCTCATAGTGACCATTAGAGTAATGGCTGACTAACTACCTTTGATCGGACCTTCCTGAAGCCACTAAATAATGAAATACTCAACGATATTGAATACAAAAAATAATGACCAAGAAAGTATGGACTCATCAGCTGGTGACATTTCAGTGTTTTATTTTCCTATGGGGCCAAACGCAGCCAGTTTAGAAAGCAGAAAAAGCTGGAGTGATTCAGAGCCGCTTCATTGTTGATCCTTTTGCCAGTAATCATCACCAGCACTGACACCAAAACTGAATCAGGAAAATAAAAAATTAAAATTGCATTTATTCCTTGATTAGGAGAAATATTGTGGCTGTTAGTGCCTCCTCCAACTGTCGTTTCTCTTGCAAGGGAAGTAACCACAGGTGCTAGATATCCACTGCAAGGCGACAAATCAGTGTTGCTAGCTTACCACAGCTGTTACTTTGACCAGTATTTATTTATCATAATGTGAGACTGAATGTATTACCATTTCATTCATTCTTTGTGCTTGCACTACGAGACCAGTGTGTCTCTGTGCATGCTCATAGTTTCAAAACGTTTCTACATGGACATCTCTTTGTTGTTTTAAAATAGTAAAGGCCCTGCTCCAAACTGTTAAAGGTGGAAGCACATTTTTCTCTAAAATAATGCTGAAATATACTGAAATAACCTCCCTGAGCTGGAGCCCAAACCAGGAAATGGAGACCAAAAGACAATATTAGCACTGACCCAATGCCAGTGTCTTCATCAGTGTTAGGGTCACATACTATTGGCCACATAGTGTAAATTATCTCAAGACTCATAGTAGAGGTGTATTCCAGCATACTATTCAACAAACTCTTACTAAAAAAGAGACAATCTGTCTCAAACTGAATGAGGAGCCTTGATGTCAAAGGAGACCCTGTGCAGGATAAAAACATGCCTGACTCAGGTGAAGAGGGAACTGCCTAAATGCAACAGCCAGCGACAACAACCCCAGAACAATCCAAATTTCAACACCTAGGAACCTGGCAGAGACCATCTGTGTGACAGGAGAAGGTGGACATAGCTTCAAGTGGTGGCTGCTTTACTGACTCAGGAAAAAAAATCTGTTTCTTCTGAATGGAGCAAGAGAACCTTATCGGCCCAATGGACAGAAAATACATTTATTTCTACCATCAGAAAAAAGACATTTTATTTTTGTTGTATTTATATGGCTAATTCTGTAGGTACCTTTCAATTTTTCTTTTTTTTCTTATCTTCGCCATTCTGTAAAATTCCTGTTCCTGTCTGTCTCTCAAAATTGAACAATTACTTCAGAAATCAGAAATTATTATTATTATTATTATTATTATTATTATTATTATTATAGGTCTACACAAGCAGAGGAGGAAGAATTGCACAGCTGCAACTTTAAGACTCCACACGCCTCCCCTCCGTCAGCTCCAACAATGGTCTTTTCCAGCTCCGCTTATCACAGCAGAATTTGTAACATGCCATAATTTTCTTAACCGGTGTGTGTAGCCCCGGAAATCAAATGTCATTACCCGACGCGGCTAATTTGGCGATTGTTCCTGCTCTTTTATTTTTTGACAATGCCAGCGGCGGGGACCAGCCGCACCTTTACGATCGGATCCTCGGCGTCGCTGCTTGTTTGCTCTGAAGAAGCCTCCTAGGATAGCCCGCTTCATGGTGTAGCTTGCAGAGACTGCAGTTGTCATTGATCCGCTGCCAGAGCCTCTCCTGATAGTAAAGGAATAAGCTGTGAGTATGCACACACTGTTGCCGACGGTATTGCGCTGACCTACATTGCCCTGTTCCTGCAGACTCAAGGTGATTTTCTGCGGTGCCCTCTTCGCATCCTCAACTCTGGACTGAGGGGGGATATTGGAGGAGCAGGAGGCTCCTGGTGTGGATGGATCTATGGTGTATATAACCTATACATTAAATGTGTGTGGTTGACATTGAGAGGCTCTGCAGGAGAAAGAAAAAAAATTCGGCCGGTTGTCACAGCGGAGAGACAGGGAGAGAGTTAAAGGGGGCGGGATGCAGACTGAGAGGCTGGCATGATGTAATGCACTTGAGACAATAGCCAAGGATTCTCCCCAATTATCATTTCAGAGAATGTGGAGGAGACGTTACAGCGGTGTGAAGACTCGATCAGCGCCGCAGTCAGGCCGCCTGTGTGTGTGTGTGTGTGTGTGTGTGTGTGTGTGTGTGTGTGTGTGTGTGTGTGTGTGTGTGTGTGTGTGTGT
>JBBMJY010000015.1:3820544-3876362 GCA_037833715.1 Toxotes lorentzi | reverse complement strand
TGTGTGTGTGTGTGTGTGTGTGTGTGTGTGTGTGTGTGTGTGTGTGTGTGTGTGTGTGTGTGTGTGTGTTTGCTTAATGACAATAAAAAAGAGGAGCTGTCATAGGAGGAACAGCTGCCCCTCCTATAAACAATATTATTACCGGCTATTATAGAGATGCGAGGGTGAGAGCATGAAACAGCCTCTCTGTCTCGCTGTCATCCACCCAGCTACCTATCTACCATAGCTCAACACACACTTTTTTATGTTGTAAATGAATGAATTAATGAATGAAAAGGCTCACACATGCAAGTGCTGGCTTCATTTAATGCTAGAAGGTTAATTGCCGCAGGCAAAGCCATGATCTCCCTCTGATTTTGCACATTAATATTAACATTTGCAACCATGGCAGTACATAACACGACCATATTCACATCCCCATAGATTACAGGTGGCTGAAGTTGTGGCATGCACTATCTCTAAGTGTGATACAGATGTATTATGCAAAGGCAGGGTGCGTAATTTAACGGTTGTGCATTTAAGTGTGCGACTCTCCAGTGTTGCACCTTAACCATACAAATAAACTCCACTGCCAAATATATCTGGTGTGCAGACAAAGCTTTTAGTGCCTTGAGGTGTCATGCACATGGGTGGCTACCTGTGGCAGAAGCTTTTAAGTCTATAAAATGATGGTTTAAGGGCATCTTTTCTGGGCCAGGTTTGACTAGTGCCAGAGCTTCTGTAATGAGGAAGGTAAAATGCAGTGTGGTGCGACTGGCACGGTTCAAATCAGTTACAAGCTGAGCGTTTTTTGCTTCTTCTTTTTTTTTTGCACCTCGATCTGTGCTCTTATTCAGTCTCTATCGATTGATGGTTTGCATGACCTTGCTGCAGGAGATTGTGGGAGATGTTAGAGGCTACACACTGCCCTTTCATCCTTTCATGCGCATGCAGACTTATTTTCAGTTGAGCACACAGCCAATGAGCACAGACACACGCATCAGAGGACCACCCCTCTTCTATCCTCCCCTTCACAGATGCTCACACACAGGTAGAGGTAAAGTGCACTCAAAGACAAATGGAGAAACATACGCACACTTGATGCACAGCTTCCTCTCCCTTTCCCGCCTCTCTAATGGCAGCAGGCTGGGTGTAACTCTACACCCATGCCATCCTCTTCATCCCATCTCTATCTCTATCTCATTCACTTTTTACTGCTCAGAGTATCAGTGTCCACATGTGGAAGTCAATGACTGTAGAATACGTGAAGACCATAGTTTGTGGTTTTATAATGTTTGTACTTATCTTCGTTTATTTTCTGCTTTAAGGATCCATTATACGTATGTGAGCTGGACACATTAAATATTTAAGGAAACAAAGCAACAGTTATCAGTAGATTTTAGGTCTGTGAGTGTGGCTGTAAATATCTGGATTGCTGCAGATGGTGTACCATTAACAGAGCATACATAACTAAGATAAATTGGCGGTTTAGGCTGGCAGTGTGCTGTCAGGGACATTGGGACACATGGTGTTCTCAGACTGCTGTGGAAAACAGAGATGCGGACAAATACCAGTGCACCCGTGGCATCCATTCCAGATCATGGAGCTTGTAGTAGGAGCACAGATGACTGATATGTACCTTTTACAATAAGAAGAACGTTTAACCAAAAATAAGTTCAGCTGGAATCAACCTTTTTCCTGGGAATTAATCATGTTTTTTCTTTTTGTTTCTACATTGATTGTTTTTGCTCCTCCTTTGGTTAATTACCATCCCCTGGGGATTATCATGCTTAAACTTTTATTGGTAATTTAATGTGAGGCTTATCTGGATTGGCTGTAAAAAATCTTTCTCCTCCCCTGCCCCATTCTCTGGTGCCTGCTCCCCACATATACAGTATGTGCTCATGCTAAATGAAATGCTCATTGAAGGTCATTACTAAAACATATTGAATTGTCTGCTTTTGTTCACAGATTGAGGATTTTTCATTTCATTTATTCATACCTACTTTACATTTAGATGTTTCTTTAATGAACTTTGTCTCAAGGTTTCATTACGTGACGACTAAATGTTGTTTTCTGAATGCCTTCTGCACATTACAGGACTAAAATTCTCACTGGGGAATGCTGAATCATTTTTCCCCTTTTCCTTGGCCAAGAAATATAATATAAACATATTAGAATAAGAAACTATCTAAAAAATATTGCCCCACCATATAATTCTTTAGTAAAAACTATATATTTACAACTTTGGACTGTTTTTCATATTTTCATCAATCATTTAGGATTGCAGTCTCCAATTCACAGATTCACAGATTTCCAGTGCTGTTGATGAGTTAATAGTTTGCTCCATGTTCTCAGTAGATTCCAGTGTGAGTGCAGTTGTATGTTCTTGTGGCAGTGATTAAATTGAATAGACATGAACTGTTTTTCTGTTGGCATGCTGTGTCTTGGTTGTTAAAAGTCTCCCTGGTGCAGGGAGCCATATGAACGGGATTTCTCAGCACTATGAGTGTACCATGCAATCTGGCCCGTTCCATTCACAAAAATGCTGTGTCACTCTTTTCCCAACTGTCAGCCTGATATGGATGCCAAAGTGGGAAAGAGTGGCGCGCAACAGTTTTTCCATTACCCTTCCAGCTCATCAGTGCAGCCTGTAGATGCACTTTGTGCTAAGCAGCATGCCAAGAAATCAAACACAGGCATGATTTAAAAGTGGAATTTCTCAGTAGTCAGCTCCCCTGGCGGCCACAAAGCGACGTGTGTAATCAGCCTATTGCTTCTGGTAGTGATGCAAGTGAAGTGCATTATCATCAAAACGGTATTGTCGTAGACTCGTAGTCATGTTGCGAGGACCTGAGCTTGAATGAGCCTAACGGGGCGTTAAAAATGTTTGAAATGTTGACCTCACATTTGGTAACAGATGAGGTCCTTAATAGGCTTTTTTGGACCAACTTTGTTTTGTTTTACTCATTTCTAAATGACCCTCTCCTTGCTTAATGAATTAAAGAGTTATGAATTACATGCTTGATGATAACAAAGCTTTAAACACACTATTAAGTAATGCCGGTTTTGTTTTAGTCTCTCCATAGTCAGCTCAACAAGCATACACTAGTACAGCTTATCTCCAAAGCCACAGCGTGTCACACTCAGTCCTCTGCCTGTTCTGCATACACTCGCGCTCCACATGTCTTTTGATGTTTCCCAGGTGGTGAATAGTGCTGAATTTGCCTCACATGGCCATATACAGCTCAGGAACATACTCCTGTTTTTTTGTGCTGCTCCTTATCTACTTACACAATTGTTCCCATTAATGAGATTAACTAAAGACTAATTCAGGAAATTAGCTGCAGCTTGCTGATCTGTTCTTGCCAAAATGGAGTGGTTCTACATAAGTGGCAAAAATTTACATCTGTCCCATATAGATAGTTCACTGCCTGCTTCAGTTTTACTTAGGGGAACTCTCAAGTACCAGGGATTCATTGTTCATTTTGTCATATTTCCCGCATTTGTCCATTTCACTGAGTTGAATTGTTGTTGAGGTAAAATGAAATCAGTTTCTATAGTCTTACATTTTGGTAGAAAATACGATTAGCTAAGTAGTACAGCACATAACAACAGTCAACCTTGTCACCAGACAGTAGTCCTTAAATAACTTTGTCCAATGTTTTTAAATTTCTACAATATCTGTTGAAGGCAGTGTGAGTGTTTGAACCCTGTTCCCCCAAACCCATCTGCTGTTGGAATTAACTTAATTTCTGTAACTTTCCACAACTACACATTGTACAAACTAATTTGTCACAACCATACCGACACCTTTACGGCTCGGGAAAGGTCATGGCAAATAAACTGTAACACTAAACAAAATGAAAGCACCTGCTAAACATTAGGGAAGGATTGTTTTTACACTTGATAAAAAGGTAGATGGAAGTCTGTCACAGGACGCAAACTCCAGTCTCCTGCAGGAAAGTCAGATGCTTCACATAGGGCACACAACTTTATGCAGTGGCACAGATGTTAATTGTTAGGTGCAGGATCATATAATACTGGACATGACTCCTAGGGACATTGGGATACTGAAAAAAAAGAAACGATTACACTGAGGTTAAGCATTGGCTCTGCTTTTGTGCTTGTCGCAAGTTTATGCTGCCAGCTAGACTTAGGTCTGCAGCCAGGTGTCCGAGCTTGGATGTGGCTGGTAGGCAGAAAAAAAGGGCTCTGGATTTTTTGCACTTATAGGGAATAAAACCTCACTCCTACCCCCCTAAATAATTCATTGATTGGCATATGGCATGGAGAGAAAAGCCCAGTGATCCCTGCCTGTCTGTGTGCATTTCTTACTGCATTTATGGCCCACAGTATATTCAATTCAGCTTGTTGCTGTTCCTCCCTCCTGTGATTCCTGCATAATTTCAGCCTCACATTTAACATCTTTAACCAGCCGCAGTAAATTCAGTCACTTAAGCTTCATCTTGTTTATACAACATTTTTAGGTCTATTGCTACAAGTACCAATTTCTCTCCACAAGTATCATACTGACAGATAAAATCTTACATATTCATTATTAGACATGCATTTATGCTAAGCCAAAGTCTGACATGCTTGTGGAATTTGAGGGCAGATTTCCTGGTGCACTTTATGTGCCGTGATGTTGCATTGCAGAGGAAATGTTCATAGAACGACACTCTATCAATAGTCGTTGTGTTTCAGGCTCTGTGAATATCTATTGACCAAATCGCAATTTTAATGGGGGTCAAATTGACTGTTCAGTTGTGAGGAAGAAGTATTGTATATTTTAGTGAGAGCGATCTAGACAACATCTGCATCCCCATCTGCATAAGAGCTCTCAGGCTGCACATTCTTCACACTGCCTACTGTGGGTGATTAGTGTTTATCTATGCAAGAGGATCACAGTAACTCTTACCTGTCATCACTACTGCCTCCCTGCACTTCACTAGAGAGACACCATTGACTTGCTGCTCAAACATGCCCTCCACAAACAGCATTTGACAAACTCTGAGCGGCAGAGGAGCAGAGTTTTTCCCCACAAAAAAAGGAAATTTGGGGGAAAGCGGTGGCTGTTTATCACTTCATTTTGCTTGAAGGCATTGTAGACAAGATATATTTCTGTACTTTTTCTGAGTCTCAAGATTAGCTAAAGAGACAGGTCTGATGCCTTTTGAATGGCACAATTAAGCAGATAAATGTTTCACTGAGTGATATGGTTTGTTTTCAGCGCTCAGGCAGGATGCTTTATACGTCTAAGGGTGCAGACAAAAGCAGATCAGTCAGTGTACTCTGTCTCTGCGTATCTACTGATTTTTCATAGACAGAAATGATGTAAGGGGTTGTCACGGTGTGATCAAAGCATAAGTTACATGCAAAGGACAAAAGGGGATTGTATGTGTCATGAAGCAGAATGACATCCTCAATACACTTTGCTTTCCTGTTTAGTCAACCCCTCTAAATCTGGAAACAAGACCAACCGTAGCTGCCATTTTGCATTTTGAAATCACGTGGAAATCACTCACTAAAGTTGATATATCAGTTTGATGGACAATGAGAACACCAGAAAAACTAAATTAATAAGAAAACTAGTTGAAGATTACTCAAGCTATAAAGGATTTTTTTTCTTTTCATTAGTTGTCAAAAGGTACACAAACCACTAGAGCCAGCATCAAAACTTGTGGCCTATAGTTTGTTTTCATTTCTTCTGCCTGATACCAGATTAATATGTGTTTTTACACAACTAGCACTTCCTCCCTGTACACAACTAACATGTATTGAACTACAGTCAGGAATAAATCACTACCTTCTACTTAAAATGCACCACTGATGTCCCAGTTTGTCCACCGGCTGGCCTGTTCTCTGAGTGAAGGCTGGCATGTGCAGCGTCCAGCCAAGCAGCATGCAGGCTCGGTCTCTCAGATCTAAACGGCAGCGGATGGTGGCTGAATGGTGAACTGGTGGGAGCCTGGCCGGGTGCCTGGAGAAGATATGGGAGACCCCAGCTTACTGCCAGAACATGCTGAGACACAGACCTGCCATTATAACCCACCCAGAGGGGACCAAGTCCAGGCAGTGTGTTACTGAAGTCCCACAAAATAAACCTGGCCCAGGTCAGCACACTGAGTGACAGGGGACTACTACTGAGATTAATTCAAAGTGATCGCTAACCTGTAAGTGTTTGGTTTTGTTAGGCTTTTCATCTTATCATCGTTGCCTGAAGACTGAGCAGGTGGCTTGCACTTTTTTGGGGCTTTTTTTTGTGTGGAAGACTGAATAAAGGAAGAATCAGAATATATTTAGCTTTCCTTTTGATGTTAGCTTATAGCATCACTCATGATTTTTGTTAGTGTTTGTTGGCAGAAGGGCCTGATAAATGACTGTACGCTGTATTTTTGTGACATTGTGGTAAATCTAGCTATTCAGAAATAAATTCTCAAACCTTAAAGGAATATGTTTATGTTTATTTGCTGCACTGGGAGTTAAATGAGAAGAATTTCAATGTAATCTCTGCATGCAGTAAAGGGATTGGTCCAAGGAGCCTCGCTTAAAACAAAGACTGAAAACTTTGTGCCTTCCAACAATTTAAAACTGCCACATTCAGATACTATGTCTTGTATTTTACATGTGTAGAGACAAAAAATAACAATGAGCATTTAGCTAGCTCCAGTGGCTGTGGACGTCAAACGTCCTGAGGATGTTAGCTTCATACAATTCCATAACTCAGATTCTTAGATGTATGGGGGAATAGCTTGCTAGTTAATAATAAGCAATAAGTAAATAAAACACTTTTAGTACTGTCGGAAGGCATTTGTTTTCTGTTTTCACACAGGATGTTTGCTACATCTTTCTCTGTCTGTGGTAAACTAGGCTAAACATGTCGGGCAATGCTTTTTCCACCCAACCATTGACTGTATATGGGATAAAGCATCAAATCATCTTCTCTCAAATTTTATGTTAATCTCACCTGTTTACATCCTTATAACCCTTTACTTTTTGTTTGCAGCATAAGACATGACATGTGTGATGATGCAAACCCATTTTTAGTCCATCCAGTTAGGATGACTCCTGAGGCTTTCTGAAGTCCCTCAGGGAATCTGGAATATGGCCTCACACATCCACTATAGCATAGATACGGTGTATTATGCAACTCGATCGGGGCTGGCCCATTAAACAGCACAAGCATGAAATCTAGGGCAGAACGCCCAGCCTCCCAAGACGTCTCTGCAGCTTTGAAACGCCGGGTTGACGCTTAGCCGAGCTCCAACTGTGTCAGGCCCAGTCACATACACATAGCCATAGATAGTAGATATTCACACATGTAGTAGACATTGACACAGACACAGATTTGTTTTGCTATGAATATAAAGATCTTCAGCTTTAGCATGAATGTAATCTTAATTCTTACCTTGGGCCTGAATCTAATTAGGATATTAAAGTTGGCTTCACCTTAGTAATGATTAGCACAGAGGTTTGTAAATTTGACTAGCCTTATTGACCTTGCAATGGACCGATGAGCCTTCCAGCCATCAGTCCAGTGTGTGGTGGGATATGGGTAGCGAACTGTTACCATGAATATGCTTCAGGTATGACCCAAGTAAATTGATATTGATTGATAAATTCATTTATTGGATTACTTCAGATTGTGGCTAACAAAGGGAGGCTAATTTACTCCATGAAATAATACATACCAATGCATCATGAAATCACCTTGAAGGTGTGTGTCTTGCAGTCTGTCCTTTGAGTTGTATGCAATATAAGTGCTGGTACCTCTGTATGTTATATTTGATGGAAAGTCCCAGTTGCAGCTTGCAACTTGTTATCCGTATTGGTGGCACTAATAATTGTGGAGAGCACAACATACTCAACTCATACTCAAAATTCAACAGTACCATTTCATTCATTACACTGCAACACTGTCCTCATGTAATTAATGTAATGTAATGTAACTCTGTCTAATCTCTGATCTTCCTCCTCTCGGGCAGAGCCAAGATGATGTGTGAGGTGATGCCCACCATCAGCGAGGACACAGCGCTGAGCCAGCGCGGCTCTCAGAGCAGTGCCTCGGACCCGGACTCCCACTTTGAGCAGCTGATGGTCAACATGCTGGACGAGAGGGACCGGCTGCTGGACACGCTGAGGGAAACCCAGGAGAGCCTCGGACTGGCACAGCAACATCTTCAGGACGTCATCTACGACCGTGACTCACTGCAGCGCCAGCTCAGCTCCGCCCTGCCACAGGTAAACCACACCAATGCTCCTTTTGACTTTTTCAAAAGATTATTCTTGTGGCATTTTGCCTTTATTGGCTGTTTGTCAGATATAGATAGGAAAACTGGGAAAACAGGTGGCTGGAATTGCACAAGGGATATTATCATTATATATATTCCTGTTTTGTTGCTTTTGTGTGGTGTTGCATACAGTTTGTGGTTTGTGGGAAATGAACAGCTTAGATCTGATGTGTCCTCTAGTAAATGTGAATGCTGTGTATGGTATTTGAAGAGCGAATCTGATACTGCTTTGTCAGGAAATAGGAGGTGGAGGAGGACTGGGAGAGAGGTGATATTTTTGGGGTGTTTTCCCTTATTATGAGATCACAGGCATTGAGGATGATGGCTGAAGTGTAAGTTTTTGGCTAAAAACTAAGTCAGCATGGCATGGTTTTCCATCCATCCTGCGCATATAAAAGAAGACATTCTTAAGAGCCTTCTCAGAGAACAACTATGGAGTCCTTCTCTCTATGCTGCATGAATTAAAATGCTTATGACTGATCACGCCATGTTTCTGATTCTTCAAAGAACTAGTAACTCTCAAACATACAAGAAGAATTTCCACAACAGGCTGCATCTCTTTGTTCTTATTTGAATTCCCTTTTATTGGATGAACTACGATGTGCAATAACCACAGTGTAAAATATATTCTACCCCTGCAGTATCCCTCGCTGAAACTTTGTGTAATTAACTTTTAATTTACAGTACACGATTTGATTATGCTTAAATGAACATGGCACAAACATTGGGTCTTCCAGTATCATTACTTCGGAAAATTTTCCAAGTCAGCGATTCTCATTAATTCCAAACTAAATCATGCAAGAGAGTTTGTACTTTAAAGGAGATTTAAAAATGTGAATTTGGGGGTATTTTTTTGCATCCTTTAAACATTTGGGCAGTGGAGTCTAATTACCAACTGGACTCCCAGAGCATGTAGATCATTTTGTAAAGCACTGTGGATAAAGAATACATCAAGTAGCATATCACTGCATGTGTTAAGTTATTGCTTTTGCTATGTAGAGGACTTGTGGCAGTATGTTTAAACATTTCAAATTTCTTTCATCACCGAGTTGCCTTTGTATGCATGAATGTTTGTTTTAGCAATATGTGGAAAAAGAAAAGTCTTACGTAATAATTCCTACAGTAAGCGCAGATTAGCACTTTCTAAAAGTGTGTCAGTAATTCTAGTCACATGCTCTCCCCACTCTCATTCCAAAAGACTCTGGAGGTTTGCTGGTGGAGAGGAGAGGACTTTGTTCACAGGCGGTGCCCACCGATAGCACAGTAATCCGCATGGTTTCAGAGACACAGGCGGGGCACACACTGTGCCTGCGTTAGCTTTGGTGTGATCTCACATTAATGCTTAAAAGGGGTTTGAAGTGTTAAAATGGTACTTCTTATTTTGAATTAATCCAGCCAGAAAACGATTTCAATATCTGTTTTTTTTTCTTCTTTTTCCTGCCCCATGGCCTTTAGAATAATTTGAATTAACCCCCTTACACCTCTTCATTCTGATGTGTGGAACAGATTGTTGGAGAGCGCGTGTTGAGATGGTATAAATAGGCCTTTATCAGAGTCTGCCTTTACTATGTTTTCATCTTGGATTCGTCTCAGACTGTAGTTTTGAACTCTGGGTTATGTGGTCTCTGCAGCTCATACTTTAGCCCCGGGGCTTTTATCTTCCTCAGAAGTTACACCGTGGACATGATATACAGTTGAGAGTACAAGACAAAACAGGGAAAATTGAAGCCCTACAAAACACTGTTCATAGATTTTACACACACTGAGTAGAGCAGAGCAAAAAAAGACATTAGTCTTGTCGCTCTTATCCCATATAAGAAGGCATGTCTTTCCACGTTCTTGTTGGAATAGCAAATCTGAGCATCTTCCTCTCCTGTCCAAACATTCCCACCACCCCTTTTTGCAGAGAATGCATCCAGGACTGCTGAAGTGAAATAACATTTCCATTATCAGACAATTTCACTCATGTCCAAAGGCTCTGTGGTGGCGCTGTGGTGATGTATTGGTTGTCATTGTGTAATGACAGAGCTGACATACTGTTCTGGTGCTTTTCCTGGCACCCGGCTTAAATTAGATGTCACTCCCGTGATTGGGATCCTCCTAGCGACATCCTGGCACAAACGATTTCATTAATTAATCTGATGGTGTCTTATTGGTCTGTATGATATCAACATTACTCTAATGGTTTATGAAGAGGTTTGTTAGACCTTGGTAATTATACAGAGGCATTTAGCCAGGGGAAAGTGGCCCCGTTGTGCTTCTGCTTAATATGCAGCAGATAAGAGTTGTGCTTGCAGCTTCTGCCTTTTTGGACAATAAGAATGAGCTTATTTCACAGACGGAGTAATCACCTTTGTGCTGGTGTGTTATGAATGTATTAGGCTGTAATGATTTTACTTCATCTGACACTTCTTTTATAGCGACACTTCTTTAATATAGGTGTAATTTTGCAGCAATTTTAGCGGACCGGCAGTGTGGAACAATGCTCAGATAATCATGTAGTGGGATTCTTAAAGGGGACAGCAGATAGCTTCCAGGTCTTTCTCCACTCTGTGTGTGTGATGGCAGAGGAGGTGGTGAATGAGAAGAGAAGCAGCAGAGCTTCTCTTTTAAAGACAGAAGTGGCCTCATTTAGGCGATAGGCAAGCTGTGAATGTGTCTTTACTGATATCACTCCTCAGAAGCCCCCTCACTTCCTTCGAAGCCCCGAGCATTGGCAGGATCAGGCGTTGGCCCGCCACAAACTTCCCTCCCTCTTGTTCTTCTTCCCCATTTCCTTCCCTCTCTGTTTCTGCTGTCACCGCCTTTTCTGTTTTGCTGCACTTTGCCTTATGTCTTCCTCCTCTCCTCTGTTTTTTCCCCTCTCTCCATCAGAGGTCACGGCTCCGCTTCACATCATGACACTTTCGACTGATCAGAGTGACATTCGCCATCCCCGCTCAACGCTTCCGGGCAACACCGCATCCCGCCTTACATGCATAACAATCCAACACAGCAACTGTCCCTTCCCTGATTCCTTCATCCTCGCCCACTGTCCCTTGATCTCTCTTTCTGCATTTCATCAGGCCATTTTGTTACAGAGCAGAAGAACAACAGAGGCAACCATTAGCTGTGTATGTGTCATACACCCAATCGTTGTACATTGATGTTGCGATGCTTCAGACTTTCAACGTCATACTTAAAGGAATAGTCCACAGAAAATCCATCTTTTGAGTATCAATGACTCAGCTGTGGAAGGTCTGGAAAGGTTGTAGCTTTCCTTTGTTGCCTGGATTCCTAACAGTTACAGAAGATTATAATGGTAGCCCAGAGTCACAGCAAAAAGAGAAATAGCAATATGCCCAAAGAAACTTAAATGAGAAAATATGACCTCCAATCAACACCCAAACTTAGAGCAACATGAACAGTGCAGAGACAGTGTCCTCCTTTAACTGCCCCCAGTTTGATATGATATTTGTATGATGCACTGTTAAATATTTAACAGGTGGGTAAACTTCTCGGCAAATAAAGCAATGGAGTTACGCTCAACCACTTCTCTGTGGCGGATACAACATGCATTTTGTTGCAAAGCGTGAGCAATTTCTTCTGGCCTCTAACTATTAGCCTCTCTGGGAGATGAGGGGCACCGCTGTCCTCCCAAAGCCTGGTGTTTTTCCTTGTCTCGCATTATTCTGGCTTGTTTCCTCTGTTTCCTCTGAATCTGCTCACAGAAAGACACCCCACTAGTACTCGATGGACTCTGTTCAGAGAAAGAGATGGGAAAAGACATGTAGAGCATGCACAGAACCCAAAAGCCAAAAGCACCGCACAAATGTGACCCTCCTCCCATCCCCCAACGCCCCCTGCATCGTGACACAGGCAGCCAAGCTGGCAGACAGGCAGCATTCTCTGGAGCACTCAGCTGTGCGTTACTGTACTCGAAGGGCCCCAAGGGACTGCGGGAGCCTTCTCCCCGTGGTGTTTATTTACTGTTGCCAAACACGGTCTCATGAAGGCTGCTGCTGCTGATGTTCTCAGCTCCTGCTGATCCTGGTCAGTGGCACCAAGCTGTAGTCTTTGATAAACACAAATTTGAGTTGTAGTCATTTAGATTTTTCTCAGAGGGCGAGACGCTCTGGAGGCAAATCTCCCTTTTGGAGGGGTTGATTTACTTTGAGTTATCATTAAAAAGATTGCATTTCTCTTAGGAAAACTGAAATTGAGTCTTCAGAAACTCTTATTGTTTTAATTCACATTTAGTTTCAGAAATCTCGAGTAATAACATTAAATCAGAAATTAATATTTCGGTCATTGTGGATGTGTAAATCGCCCCTTCAGGACTCTCAGGCCTCAGATCCCCAGACGTTGATCCGAGTGCTTTCTCTTCCCAGCCAGACAGTAATGATATACCAGGCAATTGATCACTCACACACCGATGTTGTAAGAAAGCTAAGACTGCACTAGATTACTGCACAGAGCAGCCAATTGATCTGTGGTTTGCGCATTCATGACCATCCTACGGCTTCAGTAGAAATTACAACAGTGTCTTTCCTGCAACGTCTCTTATACAAAGCGGTTATTGAGCCTGGAAACATGCTTTGATTTCACACAGCAATTACAGTTTAATTTAAAGATTAGTAATTAGGGCAGCAGTGAATTTATTTAAAGGGTAAGTATTTTGTACATCTGTGGTATGTGGTCATTAGAAGCATGCTTTAAGTCAATGATTCGCCCCCGTTTATTAATCAAACATGACACGACCATTCGTCAAAGGATCTGACCACAGGCACACAGCCACGTCCTCCCTTCCTTCTTAAAGCTTCAGCCAATATTGCCAAATGAGTGTTTGTAGTCACGGAATGTACCACTCCAAGACCTCCACGGGGGTTTATGGTGAACCAATAGAGGATGGCACAGCAGTGAGAGTGAGGGAGGGGGGAGGGAGGGGAGATGGTGAAGCTCCCTGACAAGGGCAGAGTGTGGGAACGAAGATGAGATGAGGGGATGAGAGGTGAATCCTTCTCGTCTTCTGATGTTTTTTTTTTCTTCCTTCCTCCTCACTGCTCCTCTTCCTCCACCCCTCCCTGTCTCTCTGTTGCTTGTACAGGAGGCCCTCTGGGCTCCAGCAGTCAGCCAGTCAGCTGGTCTCCTCCGCCAGAGCAGCACATGATTTTCCATGATTACTGTTATTGTTTGTGCCCCAGTTCACGCCGCCTGCAGGCTAGATGTGTGGTTGGTGCGTGGCAGGAAGGGAGAAGGAAACTGTGCAAAGACGAGCTACAGTGGGCTACACAGGAGTTTGCCAGTAAAGACTTTTGGCTTTAGAATACGTGATGCATCATGAATAACACGGTTTTGTCTGTAGATTGTACATGTGCATTTGATAAAATAACATTGGAAAATGTTGGTATTCATTCCCTGATGTCCTTGGCAAAGCCATCGTTTGTCCAACACACATTATAATAGACAGCAGCAGCTTATTTTCCAATCTTCCTGTCTCATAAACGTTGATTTGCAAACTGAAGCCTTTCTCGTTTTTCTGCTCAATTTACCCCCAAAGCCTTGTTTTTCCTCTCCTCCCTTAATTCTTCTCTCCATTTAATCTTCTCCAGATTGACGGAAGCAGGGATGGGCCCTTGGCACACACCGTATCCATCGAGTGTCTGTAATGTCTCCGACAGAGATGCTTGATCAATACCCTTGAAAGGTTAGGGTCTGATTAGGGAGACAGATCTAGCCCTCCTATTCCTCCAGATGAATCATCACTGCTAGTGCCAATGCCAAACGCTGAATCCTGTGTGACCATTGTCTGACAGTGGGTTGGCGGGGGAAACAGAAGAAGGGGTTCTGATCAGACATGCCAAGGTGACAAGACAGTGCAGAAGGATCTCCTGCAGATGTAATTATCTCTCTAATGAACAGCACAGTAGGGCACCAGAGAGCTGTAAAGTCAGAACATTGTAGGAACGGTACATCAGCCTAACAAGGAGACAGCAGCTGCTTGCATACAAAGTCTTCCTTGTTTTATTTTTTTAATAGGTCAGTGTGCTCAAATATCACACAAAGAATTTAAAGTCAAGCAGATGTAAAACCACACAGGAGAAAATAAATTGAAAATTCTGAGTTGCTACATACCTTAAGCATCATTTCGTGCACGAGACTGGTTCCACTTAGCTCACGCTGGCGCCACAGTCACCGCAGACAAAGAGCTTTTAACTAGTTCAGCTTTGGTTCACTGTTTGTGAACTGTTTGCTTACCTGATTTATATATCTGGAAGAAAACCAGTGCACTAACCACATTCGTCTCTAATGACATAATGAAGCTGATGCTGCAAAATACTTAAATACCTCTGAAAACTTTAATCACTGCCACATTGCAAGGCAGGATTGAATTTAATATGTTTAACCCACTGGAAATCACCTAAGACTGACTGTGGGTCTAACTGGGTTAATATGTGAATTCATTTTGGGGATCAGTGACTAGTTCTTTTGTTTGGTCAAAATGTCGAAATTATATCCACAGAGATGATAGAAAGGGAACTACAAGTGTTCAGAGGGTTCTCTTGAGTGTTTGAAGAATAGTCAAGAATTACTGTTTGCACACTGTGCAATACATGACTGGCAAGGAGAGTCTCTCACCATGTGAGTTCTGTCCAGGGCAGGAGGAGGTATGTTTTTTTAAATACTATTTCACTGACCTGGTAGAGCATAGTGCAGTCATTGTGATGTACACTGTTGTCTGTCATGTGCCCTAACTAGTAAAACTACTGTAATGTTGGAATAAAAAAATGTTTTAAATAAAATAGCAAATTTCTAAAACTAACAAAACCCTGAAAGGAGAAGCTCAATTTAGTTTAAATGACTATAAACAACAAGCTTATTGTTTGGAAAAGATCTCTAAGAACACAGAATCTATTAGTTATTATGCCATAGATCGAAAATCCTATTGATGCCTGGATAGTGATATGTTAACTATTTAATATGTAAGTTGTACACTTATTGAGGCATAGGGCAGCCATGCAGCCACTGTCAGTCAGGCTGTCTGCAGCACTGTGGAGATGACTCTACAGACGGGAAGTAATTACTCAAGCATGACAGACCCAGTTGTAGAATGAAATATTTGGTACTGCTAAGCGACTGCTTTCAACTGGCAATTGCAAGGTATTCATTTTTAATCTAGGTTTCTTCACATACCACATCAGTTTTCAAAAGAGGCTCGCGTTTGGCACGTCTTTTGTAGAAATGAATAGTATGAGCATCTGCAGGGGGTACAGAAGAAACCTGAAATCTGAGTTTTTATGTAGTTGATCCATTCAGTCCAAGATTGAGCTATAAATCTTTTAGATTTGGATTCACCGTTAGTCCCAGATAATATCTGTATAAACAAAACTGCTGCTGGTCCATAGTGTTCAATATTAAGCTGCAAAGTGGAAGGGGAAGTTGGGAGTGTAAGTAAAGATGCACACCCATCAGGATATTGGTTATAAATTTGTTGCTATTGACTTTGTAGCTGCAAACTCGATATTTAATATAGAGTAGTTTCTGCAGATGTCTTTGGCTTCGTGCTGCAGTGGTTACTCCATAGGTGCCTGTGGCCGAGAGATTAGACTACAGTTCAGAGTAGGATTTAGCCCATGGACTGTTGCAGTGCTGCAACTATGCAATGCAGACTTGTACATGTATGAGGTTGTGTTGTTTGGTTATGACCATGTCTGCATTCTCTATCTCGATGGTGATAAGGAAGGACAACATTAGCATGTCATCAGGCTGCTTCCGTGTTCTGTTCACTATCAAGAAACAAAGCAAACACTGAAAATTCCCAAATGACCAATCACAGGTCTCACAGCCTCCATGAAGCCCAGGTACCTCCCACAGTATCTGTAACAAGTGACAGCTATGGCAGGACCTTGTGCCGTGATATATTCAGCATTCAATAGCAGAAGCAAAGAGGAGAGCAGAGAGAGAGGAACCTGACTGATATCTCACCGCAGGGAAAGCTTGGGAAGTAAATTCACTTTTAACCAGTACTCATGCTGTTGGTTAGTGTTTTAGGTTTAGTGGTTTAATTCACTTAATGAAATCAGTGTCTGTACCAAGTCTGGTTAAGACATGAAATATTTATTGCCCCTCTATGCTACCAAGCATGTTTAGTGTGTCAGGTGATCTAACTGAGCCTCTTGCTTGTGTGCATGTCCCTTTTCTACTTCTAAGTAAGCGGTGATAGACGCTGCAGATTCTTCAGGTGTGTTTCTTTCTTTTTTCCTTTTTTTTTTCAAATGTCCCCAAAAACATTTGATGAAGAGTCACTTGCGTTTAGGAAGTGACAAGGCGTAGGCAGACAGACTCTGAACACTTTGATGTCATCTCCTCCAGTGAGCGAAAATCCACGTGTGTGTGAGTGTGTATTCGTGTGGGTGGGATGGAAGGACCGGAGTTGTATTAGAGTTTGCATCACTGTGGGAAGAACTTGGGTATGACTCAGACCCTGAGGCAAGAAATACAGAAAATTTCAAATCTTAGTCCATACTCTCACATACGTACAGTCCCATCCTCACGAACACAGACCCAAATACACACTCACACACATTCACACTGCTTGCTGGCTTTGCCTGAATGAATTAGGGAACTGGTCCCTTGAGAGCCACTTAAGTGAGCAGAGTGAAATGAGGTTATGACCAATACTTAGTGCTCCTCGCTGTGCTGATCTGGAAATGTAATCCTCCCTCCAAAAGCAACTACATCTGTTTATTTTGCCTCCACCATTCATGAATATTACCTCCTCAGTTTTACCAGTTGCTCTTTGCAGCCAAGGAAACGCTTGAATCAGCTGGTTTTCCCTTTAATAACCAGCCAGGACCTGATTATTTAACAGCAACCCAAACATGTCCCACACTGCAGCAAATGTAGGCTGACTGATGAGGAATTAGACTGACATTCATTTCTCACACTGCTGACACAATATCCTGAAGAAACGTTAAAAAAAGATCAGCAGTAATTCAATTTTTTCGAGGTTTGGCAGCTGCACTTGACTCCTCAGAACAGGTCTCTGGAACTGGACTGGTGTTTTTGACCATGCAGCTGGTCCCCATTAATGGATACCTTTCAGCCTCTGAATGCTCCACTTGAAAGCCAGAAATAGAGCATGATGTCACTGGCTCTTGGCGCCGGCTGAGAATCTTGTTCAAGGTCTCCCGAGAGAGCCAATCCCATGATGTCCTGCCTGCTTCCCTGCATCACAGCTCCCACCTAAGATGTGATGAGACGAACTTTGCCGCGTTTCTCTAAAATATCTTCAGCATTGCACAACATTAAGCGCAAGCCATTAAACTCACTATACTACTAAATACCTCATCTGTGATTGACATGTAAGCACAGCTCATTCATATCTCAAATGCTTTACATTTGCCTGTAACCAACGTACGTATTGGTAATATGATAATGTTATTTCTAATGCTGCTAATTCTAATTTTGAAAACACGGACATAGTGAGATGCACAACAGTGTAAGCTTCAGTACAAGTGCATCAAACTTAAATTGGGCACTTGCAGTTTGAGCAGGTTAAACAAGAACAAGTTTAGAATTACAAATTTGTTATTGGTGTCCATATATAAAGAAATCAGAAACAACTGTATATACCTGATGAAGGCAAGATAGTCAAAAACATGAAGGGAACTTAGCTGTACGACTGATTTTGATTTCTAATACTGCCAATATTATCCAGGAAGTGCAGTCATCACGTCGGTAGCACAAGCCACTGAGGGAGGCTCTGAAAGCAGATGTCCCCCTCTGCCCCAAGCTACCTCCAAGGCCACATATGCATTCACTCAAATGAGCTTCAGTTCAACAGTAGAGCTTTTTATAGCATCAATAAACGAACTATATATGATTTGACTCCGACACCAAAAGCGTTGTGTGACAAGGAAGGGAATAAAATCCTTGGTTTTGAAGGTGAAATATAATGACTCGCTCACTCTCTCCAAGGAGTTGATCCTCTGTTTGTCCCCCTAACTGCATCTTTCCAAAGTGAAGGGCCATCCTTTAACTTCCTCCTCCTCCTCTGTGGTGAGGAGGGCGGGGGGCTCACAGCTGACATTGTTATGCAGTTAATGAGCCAGAGATGCTTGATATAATTAAATCATGGCCTGGTATGTCACAATTTGTAATTATTCACATGATGTAATGAATCCCAGCTTTTCAATGGCATTCACATTTGCAGTTTGAATGTGAATGTAGATTTACATGATACTGAACTTCTGACTGTCTGGTAAAATGACTGAATTCCTAAAAAATGCACAGGCAAGAAGAAGTGTTAAATGTTGCTGCTTTTTATTGGTGGTTTTTATCTCCAAGTCTACCTGTAGATAGCTGCACAAATGTAGACGTGACATCACCTCCAGATATTTGTGAGTGTGATAGCAGAAAATCTTCCAGCAATGTAAAACCAAACCGTGAATGTCTTTTGGATAACTGTAAATGGCATTCTGGTGTCAGCCTCTCCAAAATCAAACAGCAAGGGAGTCCTTCTAGACACACCATTTTGCACTAATATTCAACATGTTGAATAAATCATAGTAGCAGCAGAGATATCAGTTTCCAAGTGACAGCAGCCTCAATACACAAGAACGCAGTGGAGCTACGTGACATATTGCATTTTGAAGAGTTTTTCTCAGCTGGAAGTGTCCGCTGTCTGGCTTTTACTGTTGCTGTCACTGTTACTGTCTGCAATTATAATTTACAGCTGAATGCAGCAGGTTTTGACACTGGTCAAAGGAATTTTGGCACCTGTAGGAAATCACAGAATAGACAAAAATCACACAGAGGCAGGTTGCAGACAAAAATAAAATTAGAAAACTCCTGGAGTCCCAAACAGACAAATCCTCTGTCCACTCTAAATGTTGCACAGTGGCAGAGCTGAACTACCACATTTGCACTGATAGTGGAAGCACATACTCCTTCTGTCCATGCACCACAGTGTGGAAATGCTGTGAAGTTATTAAACCCAGCAAGAATCACATTGCTTATAGTTATAAATCTGCAAACGTTCAACCCATGATTTCTTGAATTGTAATGAGAAAACATGTCACTCAAAATGCCAGAGAAACATAAGGATTTAATGGAGATTTATGGAAGTAAAATTTATTTCATGCAGCAGAACAGATGTTTTGGTGTCTGTTAAAACAAACCTTTAGTTTAATGGTATTTTATGACCATATTTTAAACATGAAGCAGGTTCCACTGGATCTCTTTGACAGTTTTCTTGGCAAAAGTGCTCAACGAGTGAAATCCTGCATACGTTACAGTGTTATGTGCTGGTTACAAGTGAGGTGCCACCCCAATAACGTCGGCTTGTTTACTTCCGCCTACAGCCCGAGGTTGTCTGTGATTTAATTTCATCACCAATTTCTGTCACTAGTAGTTGAGTGTTGTGTTGCTAGTAGCAAACCCTTGTTCTCACAGTTCTATGCTATTTGCAGTTTAACAGACACCGTTATATCCACTCATTTGTTAGATTCAGATTTATTAATATTTTATTGTTAATCTTAAGCTTCCCTCTGAAAATATGATTAATTTCAAGAGGTTTACACTGGGGTGTGTATAAAACATATATATAGCAACGTAACAATAGACTAATGGCTCACTCAGCATTGGAATTGGTATTAAGCCGTAAGCTGCAGGTGGCAGTGGTTAATTAGCATCAGGTGTTTGCTAGCTGGCCTGGTTATGTTAACAGCATTTTGAGGTCTTGTTTTGCACTGCGATAATCATAGCCTAGCTTCCTTTAAAGACAGGGCCAACCCACCCACCGCTCCCACAGCTGCTTGTTTTGTTCTCTGTGCAGAGAGCAGTCATCTGGTGCCAGCCTCCTGTTGCCAGCTGCTGCCCAGCAAGCTTCTATCACAGGTATCCAATAGGGCACATCATGTGCTGTAACACGGCCATGTCCGCTCCGCTGTGGTGCTGCACTGTAGATGCCAAATTCTCGTAAGCGCCAGTGAAATAATCAAGCAGGCGAAACCCAGAGGTGCTGTGCTATGTATTCATCATTTTGAAGAAAACGTGTCCAGCTTGTTGACAGTTCAAAGCTCACAATATCCACCATGTATCAGCTCCTTTATCAGCCCACAACATTAAAACTGGTAACTGGTTTTAAAGCTGTGGCTGATCAGTGTTGGAGTAGTTGAATAAGCAACATCCCCCTGTGCACACCTAGGGGCAGCAGTGTCTCAGGTGGTAGAGTGGGTTGTCCATTGATTGAAGGGTTGGCAGTTTGATGCCCGCTCTGGATAAAAGCTACTCCCAAGTGAGCTAATGTAAATGTATACACCCCTACAGGTCTTGAAGTACCCTTAAGCAAAGCATATATGGGTTAAGAGGTAGTATCACCTTATACCGACTTATTACCGACTAAAAAAAAAAAAACAAACAAAAAAAACATTCGGTTCGGGACAACAGATGGAAATTAGCCTTAGCTCATTTACAAACAAGCATTAGCTCCTTTACAGTTTTACCACTGATTAATGAGGACTGTCCCTGACAAATTAACAAATTAAACTAAACAGTAAAAGGCTGTGTTTAACCTGAGTAGCTGGAAAGATGTGAATCGAATGCTTTTGCAGGAAAAAGGAGCTTCAGCTAGGCCTGGAGAGACAAAACTATCCAGTGTTTTACAAGAAAAAAGAAAGTGGTAAACATACATATAGTGCAGACACTCTATAGACAAAATTTTTTGCAGTTCCATGTACCAAGTAAATTCCAACGATTTCTGCCGTGTATTCTCTGTCGCTTTACGGATAGAGGAAAGAACAGATGTGCACCCAATCAAAGCCAATTTTACCCCTGTTAGTACTCTGTGAATGAATTTCACATTTGTGCCTCTTTTAGAAAATTCAGGAAAATTGTAATCACATGCTGTTGTCTAAACTGCCTTATCATTAAACAGCTCTCTGCAGATTTTTCCACATTATAGTGGGACATGTATTCATACAGCACACCGCTAACCAAGTTACTCGGACTGCCCCTCTGTATAGCAAAATGTTTCCATTGTTTCCAACAAAGAAGTATTTGACTGAAGACATTAGGCTGTAGTCTGACTGGGAGACCATCCCCGCACTAGTGCAGCATGTGAGGATCACAGGTCTCATGCTTTATGGATGCCTTTAACTGACTGATGGCTTCAGGGGACAGTAAACTGGATTTTATTGAACCTTTTCTTTTCACAGTTTATAGCTCTGTGTACATTATTATTCCCACCTCTCAAAATGCACACAGAATATAGATTAGTAGCAGTTCATTTTAATCTGCTGCCTTTGGCTCTGACTTGCCGCTGAAATGCCTAATACAGCTAATTACCATCTTGATTGGCCAATCTGAGGCAATCTCTCTCCATCTCTGACAGCATTAGTCATGTAATATGCAGACAAATGCACGGCTGATCGCAGATCCCCTGGAGTTTGGATTAGTAACCAAGTATGGTCCATGTCAGTCCCTTTGTCCATATTATGGGTTATATTTATAGGCATATTTCTGGATGTCTTGTGTTTAGACTACAATCAGCACTGTGCTGCTTGCTTGATAAATCCTGTCTGCTCAGTGCTGTATCTTTACCAGCCCTGTAAAGAATCCAGGACGATATGATAAATTGCTTGATTCACAATTCGATTGATTTGTGATGTGATGTCACTCTCCTCGGTTTATTGATACTGGAATTAAAAAGCTGTTTTTCTAAATGGAGAAGTGCAATGACGCAACCATCTGTCAAGACTCTCAGCCGATCGCCCAACCTCAAAACTCAGTGAACAACTCGATCAGCTTTGTATGCTGATATGATGGGACGGGATCGGATGACCTCTGACCTGCAAAGGACTACAAAAAAACACTAACAATGAAGATTTCAATCATGAAGCCTTAAGAGGTTTAAGTTATTTATTTCACATGAAAGAAAATGATGGAATGAGCTTGGCACAAGGATGCTTGTGCACGGAAATGCAGTATAAATCAATCTATATTCAAAGGTTATCAGTGAGCTGGAGGGTTTTGATCCAGCATATCAAGCGTGTGTGGGTGGCTGGAGAAATAAATAGTGGGAGGATGTGTACTCTATGCACATAAAGTGTTGGCTGTTTCAAGCAACTATACACATCATGGTTATATTTGACTGCACAGTGTATTATTGGAAAATATATGACATTTAAGATCACAATATAAATCAAAATGTAATGGAATAGTTCAAATAAAACATTAAAAATTATTAATATTGATACCGCAGGGCAAGAGTGTAGAGTTTTAGAATACTGAACAAATTGCAGCTACGTCTGCAATATTAAACAGCTGCAATATTCAAATGCATCTATATCTTTATGAAATAATCATGTGGTTGTGCCCTGAGTGAAATACACACACTGTCTCTTGGGCTGTGGTAAAAAAAATCTGCCACGTATCAGCTCTTTTATCAACTCTCTATTTCCTTTTCATCCATGCAGTTCAAAAAACGTAGCATTTTTATCAGCCACAATACACCAACTGAAGCAGTTGTCTAAGAACACAATTAGCCCCTGAGATGACTAATTGTGTTCTCATTTTGTCATCGAGCACGATGTGCAGTTGTTATGACACATATCTCTGTGACTGCAACGCTTGTCTATATTTGGCCATCGACGTGACAGTGCTAATTGATGATTTCCAGAGTAAAGAGGGAGAGAAGAGGAATGAGTGTAGAGGGAGAGAAGTGATGGTAACGGAAGATGTGCTCCAAATGACTTTATCACCCTGTGTTCAGACATGGGCTAGTCCAGGCTGTAACTCACCATATAACCTCTCCCCAATACTCCTCTGTGTTTCCCATTCACTCTGCTCGTTCAAAGAAAGTATCCAGCATTCGTGACTCCCACACACAACCTCTCACAAACACAATCCTTGTCCAAGGTTGCTGTAAAGTGTGTGAATATTTGTTTCTAGTCAGAGCTTTACTGCTCAAGAGTCAGACAGCTTCTTGGCTTGCAGCAGCTGGATACAACAGGCATAAATAGTTATTGACTTTTTGTACATTTAGTGCATACAGAACAGATACATCAGTGCTACAGAATGAAATGAATGCTTCAGTGCATGATTTCAACTCTCCATAAAGGTTCAATCAAGTAACAGAAGAAATTAAAGATATTCGTGAGGAAGTATAAACTTTTAACTGAGCAAATAATCAAAGGAGGAAAATGTTTTTTAGCCCCTGACCAAGAACACTCAATACTGAACCCAATCCATCCCCCTCAGACAAATGAAGGTAGCTGGTGTTAAAGTGCATGTTTTTCAGTCTCAAAACATTAATCTGAAATTGACCGCCGTGTCGGCATCAAGAGGAAAAGTGAATATAGCACTTGGTTGTAATTGTGTGGAAGTGCTGTGTAGTAATATTAGGGCAGAGGTATCTATTGACCATCTTTTTGGATGATATACGCAGTTGCAGTTGATAAAAGTGATTCTACAGGATCTCCTAGGAACTCCTGGCAACTCAGATGTGCAGTCTGTGGCAGGGTGTCACAAGTCGAGTCGTTGCTTCAAGGGTCACAAGCCAAAGAAGTTGGGAAACACTGGTCTATAGTGACCTTTTTGTGCTCTAATTCATCTTCAGCTGTTCTACTGAAAGACTGATTGAATATTCCAGTTTTATGTGAGAACAGAACTGTTTTAGCTTTTGAATTCTCTCACAATGTTCTGTCATCCCTCCCGTCCATCTTCAGTTTTAGCTCTGTCTAAGAGTCAGCCAGTAGCAGCAAAAGTAGTGAAGGCCTGTACAGTTTGAAAATTAAGTTGTCACAGCATCGGCTTGAGCTTGATAGAGACATTAGTGAGTAAATCGACGTAAATGCAGCTGTAGGTAAAAGAAATGTTGAGTTGAAGCCATCTCCTGTCAGCCAGTGTCTGTTTAGTAAATGGACTGGCTGTCTTTCACCGAGCTGATGGTCTCAATGAATCAGCCGCCATTTATTCTGGGCTAATGGATGTAAACGTCACCTTCCTGTGCTAATGGAGCCACAGGACGCGCAGGAGGCCAGAATCATCTTTTACCTACGAGGAGCCACTTGACAATCACCAGACATCCTGCTTCTAGCATTATGCAATAGCTGCTAGCTTTTTAGAAAGAGTTCCTCTCCCTGTGTCTTGTTTATCGCAAAGAGGCCCAGAGGGGAGAGCAGCGGTAGAAAGCTGAACTCATCATCCGGTGTGGAAGCTTCTAGTGTGCTAATGAAGAAAGCGGTCCAGAGTGAGGCAGCAGTATCCTCTCAGCAGCTGGTAAGGCAATGTGACGCACAGCTGCATGACTGACAGCTCCAGTTCTGCTTCGCAAAGTAGGTCGCAGCCAACTACCCCCTCTGGTGAGACGCTGGCAAGTAGACAGACCCGAGGAAGGAGGTACAGACGGGAGGAGGTATACCAGTGAAGGTAGACTGATTAGATTAGCACACAGCACATATCCTGATGACTAAAATAACCCAAAACATACAACATTGCCGGTGTAATGGTCTTAACAGATGTCAGCTCATATCAGTGATATTCTGTGGAAACTTCCAAATTAGCTCTTTTGAAATTGACATTAACGGAAAATTTTTATTGGTCACGGTTGGAATGGAGCACACTGGAAGTAATTTAGCATGTTTTCAGATGTCATTTTTTTGCCAATGGCTCCGTCAGACGCAGATTAGGTAATGAGTCATGACACACGAGGCCCGGTCAAATGACCCTGTGACCAAATAAAGTACTATTATTGTCCTAAATCACAGGGCTTGGCTGTGAAAGTGGCTGTGCGTCTGCTTTCATGTGTTCACTTGTGATGAACCTACTTTTGTAGCAGAGCATTGACTCGTTTTGTCTCCTCTTGACCCCAACACGCTGCACACAATGCGATCACCAACCTCCTCAAGGCTTGAGAGACAAAAGAGAAATATTTTGAGATAGATGAAGGAGTGAGGGACGAACAAAGACAAAAAGACGACAGGAGTGGAGAGGGAAAAATCCGAGTGAGACTGGAGTGGCACACTTGAGGCCTCTTTGCACAGTGAAAGCACAGTAGCTGTCATTTTAAGCCATACTAGCTGCATTCTGGAATGCACTGAGTAAAAATATCTCAACAAATATTGGATAAATTAATTTGAACATTAAAATTTTGAACATACATTTGTGGCGTCCAGTGGATGAATCCTACTGACTTTGGTGATTGCCTGAGATATGCTCTAGCGCCACAATGAGATCAAACTTGTCACTACCAGATGGATTGGCACAAAATTTTGCACAGACATTCATGATTTCCTGACAATGAATCCTAATTACTTTGGTGTTCTTTGGCTCTTCCTAGCACCAATACACCACTTATCCAACACACTGATTTATGACCAAATGCCTGCAAAACTAAACACATCTCAACTGGCCTCATCTGTGTTTAGTGCTAATTTAGTGCTTAATATCAACCCTAATGCTTGTTTAAATATATTTTGTAAAGTTATTATGGTATCAAAATGTTTGACAGGTGCCTTTATATGTTAGATGTAGACACAGATATTAAAATAATTCAGGTGCATTTGAAAGCACAGCTCTCCTGGCTGACAATTCCAAGTCTTGTTAAAACAGCCAACAAACTGGAAGTAATGAGATTCACACCATATTTATATTTTTATGCAGTGAAATCAACGGTGTGGTGGTATGACTCACTGTACATGATTATTCCATGTGAAAATGTTTCACAAAGTGCTAATTATTAAAGCATGAGGTCTCATTACTTCCCTATATGATGTTTTGCCCTTGCAAATGAGGTTCTAGGATGAATAGTTTCTGTAAAGGGCCCGACACAGTGGAATAGATAATTGATCATTTTTCTCTGTTACACTGCAGGCTGGTGACGCAGGAGTCTGAGGCATAAACAAAACATTTCATCAGTCTCTGTTTAAGCCTTGAGGAATACAACTAATTTTCTAATTAATAAATATGTTAATTCTTTGGGGGATAATTTCACCAAAAATGTAAATGAAGAGAAAACTGTATATTATTTTATCCACAATAGATGCCATTCTTTCAAATGTAATGATACAAGTAAATCACTGTTGATTCATCACTGTTCAGGAATCCAAACCCACAGCCATGTAAAGCAAAGAAACATTATTTTAACATGGTTTTACACTGATCCACAGCCTAAATGTAGGACACATGCATTTTTAAATGTAATTTAGTTGCATGTAAAAGTGTGAGAGGCTTTTTCAGGCAAACACTTCTTGTTCATCTAAATGTAAAACTATGTAATACTTTGTATTTGTAAATGCTACACAACAAGCAGACAACAGCTTTTACAACTTTCACAAACACTGCAGAAAAATAATATTTGCATATAAAAAGCAAGGTTCATTCAAATCTCTGTCAGGGTTAGCCTAATTGCTTCAGGTATCATATCCAAAGCCATTCAAGTGAAGGCAAAGGACGCTGGAAATATTTTTAGAAGAAATAAATGTTTTTCAGGTGTTTATATCTATATATATACACACACAACAATCCCCAATGTGGCATGAAATTATCATACTGATAATAGCTCTTGTTCTTTCATAGCTCCTCTCATCTAACATGTCTTCAGTGGATTGTCTAAAAATAGCTGTTTCCCACACTCAGACCACTTTGAACTGACTTGACATGATTTGAAATCTTGAAATCCTTTATTTATAAGCTGCCAGAAATGTTAGCAACCATCTGAGGTACTGTTTGACATGTTTTATTTTTAAAGGCTGACCTGACAGACAGTGCTCTGCGGTCATAGTTGTGGTTTTTGATTTAACACACCTCGGTTTTTCATGCCTGGTCAGTTCTCTGGTCTTCACTGAGGAGGGACATGCTGTTTTCACACTAGTTCTGCAGACTTCTCACTAGTTTAAAAGTGAGATCACGTAAACAGGAGAGTGAGGTGCTGGGATTTGAGACTCACACTTTGCTGTATTTTTAGGCCTGGTACATCACAGAGTGGTTTTGACAGAGATTATGGATCCTATTTTAAGTATTAAGACCTGCAGGGGTTGTGCGTCTTGACATCCAGTATATTTAACTTTCTTAAGTGTTCATTCAGTGTTTGTTTGTTTCCACGCTCTGATTGATCTTTGTCTGCATGAGAGGCCCATCTGGGGTTCCTGAGAGCACCTAAAGGTTACCACAGAGACAAGACATGGAGGAAACTTGGGTGGAGCAGAGAGAGTCTGGGTTTCCATGGTGCTGACAAACGTAAGGAGTGTAGGAGAGGATAATGGAGGATATGTGCTGGGGAAAGGGCTCAAGGGGAAACTTAAAAGTGGAAAAAAGACAGAAAGAAATGAAGGAAGCATTATTACTGTATATCATTACACTGATCTTTACCATGTTTTACTTTGAATGGTAGAACAAATATGGCTGGCAGTAGAAATTGTTTACTGCATATTTGGCTGTTCATAAACATCATATTTAGTTGGACAGGTTTAACCAACTAAAGCTTGGTAATGCCGATGTACTGAATACTTCAGTTAAGATGAGTTGAGGTGAAATAGTGTCGGTACAGATCAGTTTTAATGAAACAGCCAACAGAATCCGTACACTTATTTCTTTCTGTACTACAACACATACATTGATTTCACCCAAGGCTTAAATGTTAGGTGCTCTGTACTAATCATCATAATGAGAAATCGTTGGACACTGTGTCGACTGATCGAGCCACCACTGAGAGAGGATCACTCTAGGGAAGTATACACTTGGTTACAGATCACACAAAAGGTGGGCAGTGTATAGATGGCTGGATAGGTGATGGATGCGCTGACAAAACAGGTAGAAAAGAAAATAATAAAATGTTTGACTGTCTCCTTTGATGGAGGATGTGTGTCGAGCTTTGTGGAGCAGTTGAGCGCCTCAGTGAAGTCTTTAAAGCTGCACCGATCAATATTTTTCATATTAACAATGGATTAAAATGACTATGCATAAAGTGAAAGGGCTCGCTTGCAGTGATGAACCCATAGAGAATTATTATTTGCACTTTACCCAAGGTAGTAATGATCAATAAACAAAACAGGCTTGGCTTCTCAGCACAGTAATACATTCTACAGTGGTCTGGACAGCACAATTTTTCATGTGCCGCAGCTCCAACTACTGTACTGTATTTGTGTCCCTTTCTGCAAATTTGGATGCCTCCCAGTCCTTTTGCTAGCAGGGTGGTGCTCCTTTCTGGCTGTGACAACCGGCTCCAGAGTGGTAACACTTTCAAGTTTCTATTTTCTTTTTTCTTTTTTTTTTGTAACAGTGTGAGTTTTTACATGGTCGTTGGAGAAAAGCAGAGAAACGCTGGGGAACAGATGGCCAGTGGGTGACTGATGAGAGAGAGGGGCAGAGACAGAGAGTGTGTCCTTGACCTTCACACACTGACTCGGCTCAGTGCACGCCATAAGGATGCATCCTTTCAACGCACACGCTGACACATATACACATATTTGCCGTATACTTGTCTAATCAAACCAATCTGGCTTCACATGAATCTCGTCTCCCCTATTTACTCCACCTCTGTTTATTTATTTCATTTATGTTTTGCTGCTGTAAACGAGCCTTCGATAGCACCTGATCCGTCATTTGGTTTCATTTGCGTTTCCATGGCCCTATTTCATGTGCATCCAATCTCTGCGTCTCTGGGATGGAATCAATGGAGGAGAAAATCGTCTGCACTGTTTCAGGCTTCCATTGTCAATACGATGCATCAAAAATGCAGACAGCTTACGTAGCTAGCTTTACAACGTCCAATCTGACTAATTTGGCTAAAGGACCATTATGATCCAATTTAAAACCAGCAAACATTTGTTGTGCAGAGATGTGATGATGTACCGGGTGTGATCAGAGTCACAGAGTTGCTCTACACATTCTCTGCTCAATCACTGGTCTCTGTGCTGTATGGAGATGAGTCATATTGAAAGGCTAATGAGTTCGTCTAATCCACTGTGCCGTTTATATCTCTGATGCCACGCTGAGCCATAGGACCTAATGGGAAATGTGACTTTGTGAAGTGTTGTAGACTGGATGAGCTAATGGCACATTAGCAGTGTGTGTTGAAAAGAACGGCGTCAGTGTGTGTGTGTGTGTGATATTAAGGTGTGTGAGCGATGTGCAGTCACTGATGATGCAGACGCTAATTTTGAGGCAAAGAGTGAAAAAGAGCCAGATATCCTTTATTTGCCCCTTTTCTGTGGAAAAAAAAAGGAATAGACTGTAACTGTCAAAATCAGGATCAGAGTCCAATATTAAATCTAACATCAAAAAAAGATGCATGAAATAAGCTTAACTACAGTTTTGTTCCTTTTTTGCACATAACGGATGTTTAATCTCTGTAAAATGAAAAATGTGAATTAAATCTGAGTCAATTGTTCCCTCGACCCCACATGCTTTCTTAAACAGTGCAGCCCATTAGTGACTGATGTGGGCTGGTGTACCTAAGGTGTGTTTATTTTCCTTTACTTAACTCAAAGCAGAAAAACGTCTCTGCATGCGGTTTGAAGACATGTTGAACAGTGAGCAAAAGAGTAAGAGAAGCTGTCCGCACTCCGAAAGTTTCTTTTTATTGTGTGTGTAATTTCCAAACACACAGTTTTTAGTTTTTCTTTAAAAAAAACTCCTCGAAGAGATTAGTTTCTCAAACGCAGCACACAACACTGACCTGTAAATTACATAAGGCAACATGACCCAGCTTTCCCTCTGCTTTTATTCTTCCCTCACTCTGCTTTGTCTTTATCCTTTTCACCTTACCGCCAGCACTAACTCTCTCTCATACACACATCAGGGCACTCTCTCCATCGCTTTCAGTCCCACGCACACACACACACTACTCCCTCACTCATTCCCAGCCCTTTACTGTCTTGCACTTCTCACACACTTTTTAAAATCTTTCCCGAACTGGCATGTTTCCCCCTGATGGTTCATATCTACCCTGCATGTACACACACTTTTTCCTCTTTTACACGTGCATACACATACTCAGTGGAGGAAACACACGTCAGCTCACACAGGTACTCGCACTGTACTCCCATTACTTCTTGTGGGTTGACCTACCTCTGTTTGATTAAGGACTAGCTGTGGGAGGCATGTGCTGACTGACCCGGTCACAGCACGCCTCACACACACACTCACACACACTCACACACAGATACAGTGGCTCATTTTGTGATTGGATGAGCGCATGTCCCTGGCCCAGGCATCACGGTCTCCCTGGAGCCGCCTGCCAAGAAGTGATGTCACCATCTCTGTTTAGACACATCTCATCTCTCCCTTCAACAAGGGCAAAGCACAAAGCACTGGGCTGCCTTTGTCTTTGTCTCTGTCACACACACAAATGTACACACATACATTCACACATTGTTGTAGCAGCCTTCAGTGTCTATATACTGGCGTGTGAGAACACTGGCTGGGGCGTCCTTTCTCTTGTTCGTATGCGGTTGCCGTAGTAGTGTTGTCTCGCCTCACGAGTGTGCGCTCGTTCTGCATCAGGTCAATAATCGCATGAGAAATTCAAAGCCAAGCGTTGCCCGTCAAAGCTGAAATTAGCACTCTCCAGCTGTGTCCTTGGGCAAACACCAAACCTCTCGAGCTGCTGCTAACACAAGCCTGATGGAGCGGTGGGAGCCAGTAGTGGTCGGAGAAGTGACCTTGCGGCTGAAGGATCACTGGTTCAACCTACTGGCACAATGTGGGTGGGCAAAATCCTCGACTCTCAACAAGTACTGTCAAGCAAGGCATCTAAACCCCAGTTGCCCCAGTAGAGATGTTCAACAGTCAGGAGTATAAGACAGAAGTCATTGTAATATGGAGCTCCCTGCGGCTGCATACTCAGATACTCAACTAAAGTGATGCCAGTGCTTCTCCTGCTGCTACTGTGCTGTCAAAAGAGTTTAGCTATTTTCCACATAGCTCCACCTGCTCAGATCTGTGGATATGTACTTCTGATCAAAGCCTGAGCTTGTGCAGCAGTGAGTCACAAAAGCCAAATCAAACCTTGAACGTTAAATTCCTTGTGCTCTCTGAAAAACCCAGAGGGTTGTTTAAGTGCTCTTACCGTTTTTTTGGAAGTATTCACTGAGTCTTCGAAGACTCTTCTGACTACCTGGACCAAATAATATTCCATCAACTGCACCGTAAAAATCATTTTTAAGACATTTTCAAAGTCATGACTCTTCTTCCTAAAGCAAAAGACATGGGAACTAGAAGTAGGATATCTCCTTGCTCTTTATGTATTAGACAAGACAAATCTCAACACACTATTAGGTATACAGTTGTGAAATAATGGAAAATAAAATTTGAAAAATGAATTAATGAAATTTTAGTTTAACAGGTTTAAAACAGTTTAATTGTGCAGCAGATAGAATTGATTAAATCCAGAATGACGGAAGATTCTGGGGAGATAAACTGCTATGTGTTGTTAAATGACCTTTTCAGATTGCTGTGGATGTATCTGAGCTGACAAACAGAACTGAAACAGATGCTTGGCTCAGAGATTCGAATGTAATGATGAGGTACAGGGGATATAGCTTATCCTGAATGATGTTCAGTATCAAACAGAGTCTGACTGAATGTATAGGCTCTGACCTTTGGAAGAGGTAAGGGGTGGTTGTTTGTGGTAAAGTTCACAGTTCATTGTCTTGGTTGAGATCAAGATACATTTATTTTCGTTAATGTTAGGGCAGGGGTTTCGTTTCTTTGTGTCAAGCCCTGTTCAATCTACATGTTTTGCTTTTGAGTCTTGAGTTTTATTTGTTTTTACCAGTAGAAACTACAGTTGCCACAGTAATTAACTCATGTCAATGGAAGAGAAGTAAATGGTGATTCATGAAGTAATGTAAACACTTAAATATCTTTCTGTAGATAAACTCAAAGGGCAGACCAGCTTTCAGCACCTTTCTTAGATAAATAATGGATAAAAAATGACCCATGTAAGTGCATGGTTATTCTGTGAGTCCACCTCTTCAGTTCATATACTTTATGCATGGTAACCCATGAGCCACTGCAGCTCGTTACAACCATACTGCGACCTTAAATCTTTCATATGAACTCTGCATCTTAAGCACCTGGAAGCCATGCTCGGGTTATGTGTAACATTGATATTCAAATGCCAAATGGTGCAGCATATGCGAAGCGATGTATCTTTGAGGAGGCTGACATTTCTGAGGAGGAGAGAGGAGGTAATGAGAGGAAAAGAGAGAGGAGGAGAGAGCTGCAGCAGGGAGGTGGACTGACAGTGTGTGAGCATGGACACGCAGAAGTGAATATGAGCAAGTGTGTTTTATTAGGTTTCATGTAAGTGTGTGAGCACTGATGGTACGTGCTTTTGCATGTGAAAGAATGTGACTGCCTGCTGATGTGTGAATGACTAACAGAGATCATCATGTGACTGACAGGGCAATAGAAATAGAGGTCATCAGTTATGGATGTCACACGTGTCAAGTCTGAGTGACTGAAGAACGAGGAAATATTATGATTGGATATTTCAGTGCAGTTTCAATGGCAGTTAATTGCAATGCAAATTGCAATTAACTGCAAAGTAAATTCAGTTTCTAAGAATCGGAGAGCAATGTCCTCATGAATCCATTGTAAAAGAGGCAGAAATAATAATAGTTTTTCCACCAATGTGATTCTCGGTTCTCCAGAGTACAGTGTGGCCACAGGACATGTTGTGTCTTGCATGTAAATAAAACTTTTTTTTTAGATTCACTATCTCTATGAAACACTTCTCTGTCCCTCTCTGTCCCTGCTGAAAGTCATTGTGAGAAATCAAGGAATTCATTAACTGAAGACAAAGAAAAAGACATCCCAAGGTTGAGGGAAAGTTGCTTCACCAAAAACTGGACATTAAACTGGACTGGACTATCACAGCCTTTTGATTTCCATCAATGTGAAAAAAGCCTAACAAACAAGCAAGCAATCCTTTATTTTGTCAACTTCTATGTGAATATTAATGTCCGTAAGGTCAAGTCAATTACTAAATTTATACTATACTTGAGTATTTTTTATTTATATTATTATTTATATTTTTGGGGGGTTTTCTTTGGAGAAGATATTAAAACTATGAAAGATTGATGGAAAATATGAGCGGTATGAATAGCCTCAAACCAAAAATATTATTAGCAAATGCCCTTATTGGTCTAAACTTAATATTTACTCACCTGGCAAAAGAAAGAAGAGCCGGACATGGATATAAGGATGCGGCATGTTTGATCTATAATAAGGCAAAAATTAAAAAGAAGTCAGTTGTTTAGTGCTAGAAAACATATAAGAAGTTTCAGCCTAAAGATACGAGCATTTGCTGTTGACTTTCAGGAATCTTGACTGTATGTTCTGTAAGCTCACTGCACCATTTTAATTAATAAAGAGATCCGGACATACAGTAAATTGGTTTTCTAGAATTACATACAGTACATTTGATCACTGTCCTTGTCTAGGAGTAGGAGATGAGAGTAGGATGCGGGGGGGTTGCGTGACAAACAGCAGCTCAAAAACCACATCCCCGTGTCTTTGCCCTTAGAGGTGAATCGGGTTTGCGCTCTTCTTCCGCTGGGTGATTCTGTCCTCTCCATCCCTTTCCATTTCTCCACTCTTGTCCCCTGTGGACGGGCCGCTCTTGTCCACCGTCACATACAAGCACTTACAAGACACAAATTTACTGAGGATGAAAAAGAAGGAGGGGAGGAGGAATGGGGGGGCTGTTTTAGGAAAACAGAGTGCAAAGTTTACTGTGATAGAAGAAGCTGAGCAATTTAATTTAAAAAAACAGAAGACAAGAGTACAAAACAGACTTTCTCTCGTCTCTCGGTCTAACATCACTGAGCTGAGAAGCCTTATCCTAAGTTATTTTGAGAATCCATAGCAACCTCTCTGCTGATCCCTCCGGTGCTGGAGACGTGCGCTCAGTGGTATCACAGCACTTTGCCACGGCTAAACGGTTCTTCATGAGATTCATTCACATGTCTGGTATCAAAGAAAAGAGGGAGAAGATGAGGAGGGAAAGAAAGAGGCAGAGGTGCAGATGGATGAGGAGCTACATAGGAGCAGAGGACGCTTTGAAGTGTTTGTTTGACGCTCATGAACGTTGGCAGGTCTACATGTGCATTTTGTGTACGTGTCATTTCCTTCATTCGCGTCTTCGTGTGTGGAGGGAGGTTTGGGCCTTGAGTCTCCTAATAGCTGCGGTTTTCTTTAGCCCAGCCGGAAGATGAGCGTGTGGGTGTTGTTAAGAACCTGTTGACACGTCCCTGTGAGCAACAACAGCTGGTTTATGCATAACCTGAGAAACACATTGTGATTCAAAAGAGATCAGCAGAGCGTCCTCAATTTAGCCATCTTAGTGCGAGCAGTACAATGGGGTTGTTTGTGCCACTACATTCCACACTACAGTTCTTCACCTGCTCTTTTATTGTGTTCATTTAATTTGTGCCAGTGTAAGCAAAGTTTTAAATGTTTACCTGATGATTTGTTCTTCCCTCTTCTCTCTCTCTGTTTGCTGCCGCTCTTTACTGGATCACGGCCTCTTTCCTTGTTTCCACCTTTGCACCACAGGTAAATAACTTTCTGCTTATATTCGTTACATGTGCAGTGCTGTTTTGCTCTGTAATATGTATTTTAAGCATTGGAATCTTGATGATACATCACTCCGCTGAAGTCACAGACGGCTTTGTGCAAACTCCAGGCTTAATATGTGCCAACTGGTTTGAGGAAATTTATTTGAAAATTTGTTCGGGAATATGTAGCAACAAAGCACAATATCAACTGAAATCATAAGGGCCATAAAATTGGTTGTCTTAAAAGATTATTCTTGACCTGAGTGAAAAAGAGTGAAAACTCACTCTCACTCAGGGTCTATTTATTAGCTCCTTAAGCTTTCGGCCACATCACATGATCTTCACCAGCAGCTGGAAAAGCTCCAGAATAGCTAATAAATGGAACTTGAGGTAAGATTTTTTTTTAACTGCCGTTTTCGAAGTCGAGAATGAACTTTGAAACTTGGCTGACTTATTTCAGCTTTGTGCTTTTATGTTGCATAATCCTAAATTAATGTGTTTAATCAAATTACTACACAGCAAATCTGGCACCAGAGACTGGTCTAGCATACTACAGAAAAACACATTGTGCTGAAAGTCTCATGGAGGAGTGGAGTGTTAACAGGGGCCCAGGATCTAATTTTTGCCCTGGTGCCCCTTTACAGATTACTGCACGGCTTTGTGGCTTGTTTAATGTTTCCCATCAAAGAACAAAATCTTGTGAAACTGCCACTGAGTTCTGCTGTAGCTCTGCTGAATAAGTGAATGTATCAGAACTCGACAGTGAACAGACAGGGCTGAATATAAAGAAGTGCATGGTAATATATGGGTCAGAGATCCACACACAAGCACACACTTACACACACCTTCACACAAACGTATCCCTTATTGTGCACATATGTTCAAGCCAAAGCTTTACCTATCTGAGGTTGCCCAGTCAGTCCCACAGAAGCCCCCATGGAGACATTTTAATTTGGGAAATTGAGAGCAGCAGGCTCAGCATCTCATTACTGTCTTAGCTTGAAGTGGGGTGGGAACGGGGGTTTTGCTCCCTCATCCAATAGCAAGTGCAGTTTTAGTCTTCTAAGACCACAGAGCTGTGTGCAACAGACTCAAGATGAGCTACTGCTGCAGTGTACAGGCCTGCTTACACAGTGAAGGATGCTCAGCTGTAAATAAAAGTGGGCAGTAATGGCAGCCAATATCCCAAAAAGATGAAGGGGATCTGGCAAGTTCAGTGAAGGAAACCTGGCTGTGTTATTTCCCAGAGCTGTTTTTAAGTCTTTGAGAAAAAGTCTCGTGTCAGGTCTGAAGTCTTCGAGGAAAAATCACAAGTCAGGTCTCAGGTCTGCATCAGCTCACTGCAAGTCAAGATGGAATTTTCTTGGGTCTCTGAATTCATTGACCAAGATTATTAATGGCATGGTAGTTTTACTGAGTTGCGCTTTCAAAGCCGTTTTTACATAGCTGTATTTTATTGGAGCTACCATAACTGACATGGTAAAATATGATTACAACCACCTGTATGTAATCCTATTAAACCAACTAACTAGACTAAATCTGAATTTCTGGAAGGAGGAGAACGCAGTAGCACTGACAGTTCAGTTCAGTCTAAAGCTCATGTGTGAATATGCTAATCTAGATGTAAGAAATTTAATATAAGCCGGGGGAATACAAGACCAACACCCGCAGCTCCTCTCAGAACATTTTGCCCTTGCTGTACAACAGCAGGAGCTGTGAAATGTCACACAGCTAAAGGTTATTTCCTACTTCATTAGTGCCCAAGGAAAAACAGCGGTGCCTGCTTTCTAACTGAGTAAGCTGCAGTGGTCAGTGGGCCAAGGACAGTGTTGGTCTGAGATAAGGTGAGAGAGATGCTAAGTGCTGTAGAGTTTAATTAGAGCAGCGGGTAATGTGTAGTGAGAGTGTAGAGTGGTTCATTCATTGAGAAGAATGTGGAGTCAGGATAAACATTCACACACATGCATGTAGTTGTGGAAGAAGTATTCAGATCATTAACTTAAAGTAAGTAAAAGTTCCAATACAACAATGTAAAAATGCTCCAAAATTGTAGTTAAGTACAGTACAGTACAGTACAGTACAGTACAGTACAGCCATATTATCAGTTATAAATTCATATGAAGTCAGTTAAAAGACAGTTTAAAAAGGTGTGTTTTCAGCTGATGCCCAAAGCAAATACTTACTTTGGACTGAATCTTTGCTTTTTGTGCAATATTGGACAATATTTAACATAAATGCCACGTAGTCTGAGCCAAACGTGTGTCTGGTTTACTGACTGATTTACCAGTTACTAATCAGACACTGGGAAACTATGTTAATGCTACACCATACAGTACTTTAATCAAGTTTCCTGTATGGCTGTTTGTGCTAAGAGAGCTAATACAACAATGATTCAAATTTTTGGCATTTTGTTGAACGAGAAAACAAGTTTTTCTTTTTTCAAACATGTTTGTATTCAACCCTAGTACCAACACACAACTATGTACACAAGCACAACCTGTGCATCACACACCCTGCTTAGTCAGGGAATAGCCAGTCATTACAAGAGCTCATTTTTTGGGCCCTGGGTTGAACATTAAAGATTGGAGGCTCCGGCTGCAGCCTACTCCAAGCAGCCCTGTTGCGAGGGATTATAGTAGCTGCTGTAATTTGCTGCTCCGATTGGGTGCTGCTTCCTCGAGAGCGGCTCATATGGATTTTGTGTTCGAGTGTGGGAGGATGCTTCGTTCTGATGGCTGACGCGAGGCCTTGTGATGCCTTGTGTCTATCGATCAAAGAGGATATACAGTACATACGTGCAGACAGAACCGTTTCCTGTCTGAGTGAAAATGCAAAGCACATACCTGACTTCTGGCAGAAGAAATGATGGATAGCTGCACTGAGAGTGCTAAATTATAGGGACACTTTTTGATGAAGTGCACTGAGGTACAAAGAAACAAATTAGGATCCATCTTTTAAAAAAAAGCCTTACTGGTCTGGACTGAAGTGTGACTGAATGCTAACTGATCCTCATGGAGAATATAGTGTTTTATTTCTTTTGCTTCTGCCAAGTACCAACACAGTACATATAATAAAGGCATGTAACAAATAGGGAAAAAAATGAAGTTGAAAAACTGATCATTGTTGATAGCACTACATAAATGGTGGACTATATTGCTCTTTATTTTCTTTTCTTTCTCTGCCTGATTCAGGAAGTCAGCCTCTCTCCATTTGCTCGCTGTAGTCAAGTTACAGTTTTTCTTGTTGTAGGACTCTACCATCTTGTGGCCAAGCCAGGTAGCACAGTGAACAGACTATATTACGGTAAAGGAAGAGTCCGTTCTAATATGAAATTTAAATACTTTAAATTACAGTTCAGGTTTTGTTTGGAGATTAAGGTTTTATTTGTGGATTTGATCAGGTGTGGAAATAATTATGTCAAACAAAGATTAATTTTGTTGCCCCATAGATGATGAATGATGGAAAAACCCACAGGGTATTGTGGCAGAAACTGGGGTGGTTTTACAGGGACATGGGCACATTTTTTTGTATTATGTAAGTCAAATATTAACTTTTACTAATTCAGTGTCACTGAATTGAACAGTTTCCCGATGGCATAAATGCGTCAGAAATACATATACTTACATGCAATAAATACAATTATTATTCTTTTTAAATAAAGTGGACAGTTTTCTGCAATTTTAGTTGCTGACCATGTTGTTCAAAGTCATTAGAATAGCACAAGTTAAATTCAATGTTTTAACATGATGATAATTCACTTTCAGATATATAATTTTTTATACCCAGGCGAGATAGTAAACAGATTGTTTTATTACCCCTACTTACATACATTTTGCCATTTTTTTCTGTAATAGGATTATTGATTTAGGACACTGATCTCATGTATTTGAAGCAGTGACTTCTACTTTTGCAAGCAGCAGCTGTCTGTGGCCAGCAGATGGTGCTGTTTGACAATAAGTCTGTTCAGTCTTCAATTCCAGCCTCCAACTTGTCAGGCCATGCAACACAAACTCATCATTATTCATCCTCTAATTTCTATACCTTCTCTACTGTGCATAGGCCATTACTTGTACATCTCCAATATCTTCTAACATGTCTCAAGCATTGATTAAACTAATCCATTGATCTTGGCAAAGCGATGTTGCAGCTGTGATCATTTCTGAGGCTATTTCTCTTGATACTTCCACTGGCAGTGGCTACTTCTCCAGCAAAGGGCGAATCAAAGCTATAAATCACAAGTCATTTGGATCAGCGAACTCCCTCAGACTTCATATTGGACTTTACCAGGTTAAAAGCAGCAGCCAATTTCAATAAAGATGGAAACAGATGGTTTTCTGCTCCTCTCTTCTTCACTGGGGAAGACTGACTGCAGAAGTTACCTCTCATGACCGCAGTGTTGATATAGGTAGAAACCACTGCTTTGACCTTGTTAGCAGACATTTAACACACAGCTTTTCATCATGAATGGAAGACAATGTCTCAGATTCTGTGCATGTGTTAATTTGTTTTCTACAGCTTAATTTGTTTGCGTTTTGCTTCTATATGAGTGTGTTTGCACTGTCAGGAGGGCAATTAAGGCGTGTGATCAAGTGCAGGTCTGGTTGCCAGTGACAGACCAGAAGACGTAGTGTTCTGTGTCCACATCGGGGAGGATGGATAGTCTGTTGGGGGGCAGTGTGTTCTCTCGGTAAAACAGTTGAGACAGCTTTCATTTCCATCCATCACCTCCACCATGATGATTTGGCCTTTAGAGAAGCAGGCCTTCTGTCCGCCCTGTTAATGCGGTTTTGGTGGATTTGGTTGCTCACAAACTTTTCTAAGTTGAAGCAGGACTTTCTTTTTGCCTCTCTGCAGCAATGGTGCATAATTGTTCCATAAATTCAGATTTTTTTTGGCTTAATTGAACAAGAATGGTAATAATATTTTTGGTGCATGATGTGGATTTATGCCTATCCCATAGTCATTTTTTTTCTGGGTTTCATCCAATAATCACCCTAAATATTACATATGCACAGCTTAAACCTTTTTTTCATTATAATGAGAACTTTAACCTTATTTCCTTTACCGCTTTATTGGATTACTTAACCAGTTTCAGAGTCAGAAAACAAAACTGCTGCAGAAATGGCATTTTGCGTCCCAAAAGCAAGGTTTGTTGTTATCTGTGAGCAGCAGCAGTATTCTTCATGAGGCTGGGGGTGGTAATGAGAAAGTTATGAGATTGCTCCTTCCCCCTGTGCAGCTGGAGAAGACTGATGAGCCTGAACTTGCAAATAAAGTAAAAACAATCAGGGGAGACGGTGGTTAGGAGAAAGACGCACGCACACATACACATATACCAAATAAAACGAGATGTGCTTGTATACTCTTGGAAGATTGATTGTGTCAATATCCACTTCATTTCTTAGATTTCCTCCTTCACTCTCAGCCTTCAGCTACAGGAGAGAAACTCCACTGGTGACTGAAGCTTGTTCACTTTACACAATTTTTGTCTCATCAAATTGCAGTAGTAATGGGACTAGTTAAGATTTGCTGCAGTAAAATGGCCTTGGACAGCAGAAGACCTGATCTTCTCCAAGATCAAGAATGAACATTGGGAATTTGATCTGGGCTGGATTTTGAGATTAACATTAATCATGAAAAGGCCATGTCTAACCGCCCAACAAAACCACAGTTTTAAAATACCGCGGACACACATGCATGCACACGCAGCCGCTCTACATAATTTTGCTTTGGACTCCATTTAAGAGGCATCAGCCACCCACTCAGAGCTCTGTGGACTGACAGAAGTGTATGTTTGTGCATGTGTAAGTGCTCATTACACCTTCAAAATGACTCCTATTAAGTCAGCCAACCCACATCCCTGTAGATGTTCCCAGAGCTGCTGCAAACAGTGTATTTGGGATATTATTAGCATTGTTGTGGAGTAGGGTAGGTTTTGTCAGAGTAGGTGAACATATATTTTTATTAGTTATGTTGATTTTCAGGTGTAATGTCATAGTTTTTTTTAGAGACATGAGTAATCACATTGTAGTTTGTCATCCTGGCCTGTTAAAGGAAGTGTAATCCCAGGCTGCCCAACTGCAGCAGAATCCCTCAGATCCCCAGAGTCAGTGTAAGCTGCCATCTTGTCTCTGCTCTGAGCTTCACTCAGGTAGAATCGGAATCAGAAGCTCAGCTCTGGTTTTTTTTATCTGTATCGGTGTACAACAAAGTCAGACGCTGGGCCTTTCTCAGACCGGACTGCCACTCTTTCACAGAGTGGGACTGTTTATAGTCACAGCTGAATGAAGCACACCTTCATTGAGGTGTGGGGTTTAAATACAGCAGCAAGTTATAATGTTTACAAACTGCTTGCAACAGTCCCTGTGACAAACTAAACCAGAAAATAGTTCTGTAGTCACACAGAACTTACATTTGTACGGAGCATCTTCCATGATGATCACAACGCAGGCGTTGCACGTGGTCAGTAAGTCAGCGTTGATATAGACTCACTTTTGGAGGGTTTAATAATCCACTTCCACTCCCCACTAATTGGTTTGGGATGGCACTTAATGTGGCGGGCCCTCCACATGAACACACAAACGTGGAGTGAGAGTGGGTAGTGAGAGGGTGCATGGGGGCGGTGTGAGAAAAGGCCTTTGTCTCTGTTAGATCATTTTCTGTTTCCACAGGTGTGAAATGGAATTGTGGCCTGTTTCTGAAGGTTAATCTCCATTCTCTGACCCAGACAAATATGGCAGCTGTACCTGATGCTGGAACCTGGCTGCATTGCTTAGTCCTTCAGGTCCATCTCTATCTGAGTCAAAAATGACATGAGAGTATAATCTAAATGTAATTTGGTCCAAAAAGAGCAAATGTTACATCAGTAAGAGAACATGATATTGTTAAACAAAGAGTCAAGATGCAGTCAAGCTCCCTGTAATTCTCAGCAGGGCCCCTGCAGTAGTGTGCTCTATTATAAACCAGGCCAAATCTCCAGCTGACAGCAGTGACACACAGGTTTAGGGCTTCACAGTGTGGTGGCAGTCGACATGAATAGCTACAAACATGAACAATGCAGTGTTTGACATTATATATTTCAGTGTTTTTTTTTTTTTGTTTGTTTGTTTTTTGTCTTTTTGAACTTTTAACATCAACAAACACTAAAGAATGCATAAATACAAAGTATGTAACTTAAAGATTGTATATACAGTTACACAAATGAACACAGTTAAATGTAGTTTTACAATTTCTCCTCTAATGTGGTTACTAAGTGATTCATGCCTCCAGAAAAAGCTTCATGACATTCTAATGAGGCTGCAGAGCCAGCTAGCAAGAATGAGATGTAGGCGGCTTCACATCAGAGCTCTGCATTTTGTGACTCAGCCATTATGTATGACTTTTGGATCTGATGTTTTTTTGTTTTATCTTTCAGAAACCTCAAAATAGCAGCTGCACGAAGGAGTGTTTATTTCACAGTTTTGATGCTGAAACATACTTTAAGAAGTTTTGGACACTTCTATTGTGTTAACCAGATACATGTTTTATTGTACTGTATTCTACAGTGTAGATGCATTGACATAGCATCTTTGAACAAGTGTTGAACAGCTAGCCAGCTAACACCTTCAGATGCTGTTATAACATAACCATATAACTTCAGTGTCTCTTATTTAGTCCTATAGATACCACAGGACAAGAACATGTACAGTTAGTTATTGATCTGTGAGCATGTCCATGTTCAGTGTACCCGGGGTAAAATAAGCCTCAGTCAGTCCACGGTTTTGACTTCATCCGTTTCTTTTGTCAGATTCTATTTTCATGTAGAAAATAACAGATGTAACCTTTGCATGTTGCCTGTCAGCATATGCATATGAATAACTACACTGAAAACAATGATTGACAGTTAATATACCCGAATCAGCATGTTTCTTTAGAACTGCTGAGCACACGTGATCTGGACAGTCAAAAGCTGCGTGTTTGTGATGCAGCGTTAGTTCGCTCACAGATGATTGAAAACCTGCTTTGCCGCTCTGTGCTCGCTTTGAGTTTGATTACTTTCCCGATAGACTCTCCAAGTGCATCCTGGAATTGGTTCTGTCTGTGTTATTTTATGTATGAGTAAACAAATACCTGTCACTAGTAGTGGTGTTGGAAGAGTTAAATATACAGCATGAGGTGGGACCAGCTGAAAAACAGCCAGATTTCGATATTAAACAAGGACTGTTTCTCTTCAGTAACAAAATACAATTTTACCTTCTGTGGGATGATGTTAAATCTTATTTAATCTAAAATGTGTTTTTGTTTTGTGTGCCGACTTTTAATATCCATGTTCCCGTTGGGGAAACGTCAGGGGAAATGTGTGCAGCATTTTAACTCTATTGCGTCATTTCTGCACTGATTTTGCGATTTAGCGTTACTGGGGAATGTACATGGTCAAGAAAATAGGCTTCCTTGGTATTTGCTGTCTGGAATAACGGAAGTGGGGTTGAGAGGTGAGTTGACCAAGTTGACCACAGAGATGAAACCTAAAGTCCTTAGTGACTTTGAAAGCAGAGAAGAGCTGTGAGCTCCATTTCCTGTAACCCTTTTATAGTTTTTTTCCCCTTGTCAAAAGACTGCCTTTATCTTAGCTATACTGTAGAAAAATGACAACCTTCTGACAAAATCTCTAAATCACTAACTTTCAGGGGGATAAAACAACTCGACGTTTCAGAAGACATGGAATTTCCCAGAGGACGGCAAGCAATACCATAAGTTATAGACTGCCTCAGTAGCTAAAATGTATTAGTCACCCCTTATTTTTCCATTGGCAGTGGATGTCTTACACAGCCTGCTCTGAAATCTTGCATCAAAAATGGAAAATAATGGTCCCTTAGATTTCATCATTGGCCTGCTGCTTGGAAGAAGTCACACAACAGCCAAAAGACTACATGAATCAGAGCTTTAAAATGACCACACAGGACAAAAGGCAAGAGACTCAGAGGACAAGAACATGAAAGACACAGTCAGAGGGTGCGTTGGAGAGTGTGTTACAGTGGAGAGATAAAGCCATGTGGAGGAAGTGTGTTTACTGCCAAATGTTTATGTAAAAACAATCCTGGAATCCAAAATTAAAAAAAGTGGCTACAGTAGTTATGTAAATTTGGTCTTTTTTCCTAAATTAGAGCTATGTCCACCCACAGGAGTCCCAGAGTTTACACCTCCCAGTTCATCATATGTTGCATATCAATATAAAATCAGAATCTAATTAATGTATTATTTGGTAAATGATAAGCATATAGTGAGCAGTTGAGCACCTTACATAATTTCTGGTTAGTGAAGTTCAGCTGCTTCTCTCTATGCTCTATGCATCTCTACGTAACCGTGCCAAAGCATCCACCTCTGCCATGTACAGTATACAGTACTGTGCGTTTTTGGGCGTTTTTGTGTGCAGACAAGCACTTATATGTCATTTGAAAGACATGTATTATCATATTAACAATACTAATATTCAGTCGGGGCTTTTGTCCAACCAGCTTTACCTTTAAAAGGCCTGCTGAGAACCAGGCCTCCTGATTTTTCTTGTCTCCACCAACATTTTGTTCCTTGAGTCGCATCTTATTGACTGGTTGAGGCTACACACACACGTTCGCACACACACACACATTCTGTCACACTGTACCCTTGACATCTCTAATGTTTCAGCAGTGATGGGACCGGGGCTACGTCCATTACGGCTGTCTGCCCACACATGACTGTTGACACGATCAATATGCCTCCGCTGCTCCGATTCAGACCTTCATTTTCCAAGATGCCTCCGTGCAGGGAGGGACCCACGACCTTTGCTGACACCTGCAGATGTAGTGGGAGTGTTACTTGGTAATCTTGTAAGATTCTGTAGCTCGTCGATATTAAAACAAGCCAGTCCAGAGACTTGCTATTTAGGCAGAATCAGGTGCAGTCTTCACGCTCTCAGAGCAAAAGTCATCTAAAGACACTCACCCATAGCAATTAATGCTGTTTTCATGTGCTTAGAAATATTAGTGTTCTGGTTGTAAGGATGGAGCAGTTAGAGATTTTTTTGGGACTCATTTGTGGAAAATTAAGCCACAAACAATTTGAAATAATATTTTTGATGCTAATAACAGCCAGTAGAGTTTGGTGCAGAGTATGACAATGGGGAAAGCCCCAGTCAGGCAGCGACAAGTCTGATAATGGAAGGTGACAGGGTTGTGCAGCCTAGAGGGGCCCTTCAGCTACAGACTAAGCGCAGTTCCATAGAGTGTAAGAGAGAAAACCACACGGTTTCTTCACAAAAACTTTCTTTCAGGGATGTTATTTTGAAAATCTGAACAGAAAAGCTCCTTTACTTCAGCGCTTTGTCCTGAAATATGTCCTGTTTCCTTGCAGTGTTTGGAGATACAGTGAAGCCTGTTCTTGAGACTCATAGATCCTTGTCTCTCTCTGTAATCTGACTCCACACCCAGAGGATGAGCGCAGATTTGCCGATTGCTTTAGCTGACAGTTGAGCTCTTTGGGGAGCTCTATAATACAGTAGGTACTACAGTACATGACAACACAGCTTCAGCACCTTAAAGGGCCTTGTCTCTAGTCAGCTTGTTAAGAGTGTGTGCTTGACACTGTGTGCCTAGTATGGTGACAACAGAGTATGCTAATTCTAACATGCCACCATCTTCCCCAAGTGTCCCCAGTCCTGTAGTCCCACAGTGATTTATCATGTGCTGCATATCAAATGTGCATCTCGGCGAGTAGTGGAAGCATGGATGAACTATTGCTATTTAAAGCACTACCAACTTATGATAGCTTGAAATAACAGCATTTGTATTATGTCCTGTATGTTATTCATTTCTTTTCAGTCCATTTCATGATCCGTGTCATAAAAACATGTCCCAGCAGTTTCTATCCAAACATTGCAATATTACATATCATTATTATTATTATTAATGTGATTAGTGGTTCCATGTAGAGCTAAAATCTGCTAACTGTTTGGTCAGTTGACTGAAAAGTAATTGGGTTGTTTAATTTTGGTCGAACAAATCTTTGAATATGTCACCTCGGGCTCTGGGACCTTTTTAGCCATGCTAGCATGATAGCTCTAGGGTTGTCACCTGCCAGACTGACACATGGTTTTGCACAGACAATGATAAATCAAAACAGCTTTGGTGAAACCCTGACTTTTTGTGTACTGGCAATAGAAATAATTAACAGATTCATTAGTGATGAAGCACCAGTTCCAAGAAATGTTGTTTTAGCCTTTGAGTGAGGATAACCATTTAAATTTGAGCAATTTTCAAGACAACATTCTCATCTTGCATAAGGTTTGTTTTAAATAAATCGCCATGTTTCCCTCCATCTTCATATCTCTTGACAGTTTGGGTTTCAAATGTGTACTTGTGTATACTTGTGTCAGGACAGACTCTTACTCTTGTTCCCAGAATAATTGCTCTCTGTCATCTCATTTGTCCCCTTCAGGAGATTGTATACGAACATTTTATGTAACCAATTAATTTGACTTTTCTGTTGTGTTGTGAATGATTTGCATTTTTATACTGGTCCGTCTCTTGTTGTTCCTCGCTGGTTTAGCTTCCTTACAACGTCTTGCAAGATGGAGTTGCAGTGGCCAAATCCTCATTTCGTATGCACAAAATGTCACTCTTTTCTTTTCCTTGTTTGCAGCTCATTTGCAGTTTAAGTGGTTGTTTGACCGAACAGGCTTACAGCAAAATACTCTGTCACAAGCCTACATTGTGTGTTAGAGGCATACAGTTCACGCACACATGTAGAGTAAATGAAAATGTGTGATTTACATACATATCCTCAGGTTACCACAGCCATTCTAGTACTCATGTGTGGTTTCACACTCCCACTATTATTGCTACGGGTCATTGTCAAGTGTTTTATGTGTGTTCGCTGAACAGCTAGGGGTTCAATGAGGAATTCCTATCTGTCCTTAACAAGATCTCTCAACGCAGAATCACACTTCCCTACCTAAATGCACATTAGCTTTGCTCCGCAGAAATACGCACATGCCTTTCATGTGTATTATCACTTCTGGTACACATCACACATACACATCTGTCACAGGCTGTAGCTGGCCTCATTGATTGGGGCAGTGGACTGATCAAACACGGGCTTTCAAACCCAAAATCAATTTGTTTGAGCTCTTTGATGGATAAAACAGGACTGTGTGTGTTTTTCTTCTTAAGGGATTTAGATGGATGCATTTGGGGAGACATGCAGGCCTCTATGAAATCACATGAACACAGACACACACTCTCACATTCTCACACATTCACTCACTCAGGTGTTGGTTTAATTAGTGTCTAACCGCCTCCTCGTTTGCACAAACTGCCTCAGTGGGACCATGCGAATAAGCACTTTGATGAAATATTGATTAAAAATATTATTTTTTAAATACAATACTTTGATCAAAAATTCTATTAACTGTTTAATGTGTACAACGGTAACCTCTTTTTATTAATTTTAAATCATTCTTTAACTGCAATCGTCTCTTGGCTCAAATATAATTTTCCATCTGTGATGCTTTGGCAGCTTTCGAAATGCTGAAAGACAAAGAGGAGTGTCGATCAGAGCTGGAGAAAATACAGAAAGGATTGAGAGGCTCTGGCCAATGAGCATTTAGAAGCACTAAGCCATGCCCACTGCACATCTGTACAATGACGTCAGAGTCCAGTGCACTGCAGCACACAGGCGAGTCTCTTTATGTGACTGATGTGCAGGGCTTAGTAGCCCCTGATGGAAAAGATCCTGCACGTCCACACTCCCACTCCATAGTAATGCTGCAGCAGGTTGAGTACAGCTTTTCACAAGTGAAAAGGACACAGAGCAGCAGAAAAGTAAAGTAGAAGATGTCTCAGTGTGAAGTTACTGGTTCAGAGCATGAAGGCTAAAGTATGGGTCCTTTAACTGTCTTTCATTTCTCTGAAGCTCATACTTAAATGATACCCTACTATATCTCAAATTTGTCCCATTATAACATCATCTATAACAATTTTCTTTCCAAAATGAACATTTTTATCACTACATCTCTGAATGTAGAGATCAGGGGATAGTGTCTCACTTGCCCAGCATGAATCGCGTGCAGGAGAAAAAAGGAAAGATGATTTTGGGCACTTTTGAGGTCCTCTCCCCTAATTACTGCTGATTATTATTCCTGGTAGTCTTCTAAAAGCATTTGATCCGATAAGCCCTCTGTGAATATCTGGTGTTACAGAACAGGGCTGAGGTTGAGTTTGAGGAAAGGTCGGAATTATTTTTGGTTCATAGTCCCAGGTCAGGAGTGTAACCTCTGCTCAGTCTGGTTAATGGGATCCGCTGCTGCACAGCTGGAAATGCTGTTAACCTGCTATGTCAAGAGCAAATACTTTGAAGTCTCCCAGAACCAAATCCCTCTGAAGAGTGCGAGGCTAGCGGTAAGTTCAGCCCACTCAGCTTAATAGAGCTTACTGAGTCTAACAGCACCAAATCAGGCCAGAGCATGAACTGCTCTGCTTCTTCCTATAGTGACGAAACAAGATTTGGTATCTTAACAGCTCAATACTCTACTTTGTTATCCAATTTTTAGTCCATTTCATCAAGATAGAAAATGTTAACTTGAATGCTAGCACCCTGGTCAGTGGAACAAAGAAAATCATTTCATATTTAAGGATTTTTTTTCTTGTTAGCTTGGACAGAGAATTGGATTATACTATTCAGCAAATGTGGATTACTCTCATGAAAAGGCCACTTGATGAGAGAAACTGGATGAAAAGTAGAGACACGTCACTCCCGGTTGGAGGTCTTTTAAAGTGGAAGTGCTTTTCTTCATATAAAACTGAGGGTAAAAGTTGCCTCTGGTCAATGCACTTGTCTTAAATTGCTTGAAGCAGTTGCATTTCATAGAAAACTTCAAGTGCATCAGCAAAAATAAATTAGAAAACAAATCAATATAAGCCTAGTGCATGGGAACATGGCAGGTCTGTGGAAATGCTTCTAAAGCAAGAGTCAGTGTACGGGGTGGAAATGTTTCTGCTGGATAATGGATGGTGGAAAGAACACATCACTGTGCTTCTCAGTTTTCAGCACAGTGCTTTTTGTGACACTGCTGAATAACAGTTAAGGCTCTGAGGTAATATTTCATAGTTATCAGAGAGGTGTGTCTGTCAGCCGGATGAGTTTGATTCCCAGACAAATAACTTGAAGAGGAAGGCACACTAAAATATTTTATATTGTGTGCTTTTGTGAAGGTGAAGGAAGGATCTCCCTCAGACAACACTGATTAAACAGTCACTCAAACCGCCTGTCACTCAAACTGATTTTTAGTAAAGTTCTGACATCTAATCATAAAACCCAATATCAGTCTTTCCTTTTGTGACCTGTATTTACTCTTATAACCACCTCTTGCCGTTTGCAGTTTTCCTCTTAACGCGCTCAGAGGAATTCAAAGGGATTCTGCCTATGAAATGCCACAGTAATATCACCTTCCGCCCTCTGAGTGAACAGACAGGGCCATCTTTCATGCAGCATCACAGCTTTAGCTGGTGATAACTTATCTCGTTCTACAGAGAAAATTGCCACAGTTAAGGAATTCAAGCATCCGCCTCCTCCTCCAATCAATGCGCAGCTACACTGCAAAAAAACAATGCGCAATATATAAGTCACTTAATCATCCTGCCTCGATTCTTTAAATCATCTTTTTTTCCCCTCCAAAGGAGTATAGACACGTTTTCAATGCAAATACTAAAATAACTGTAATGCCAAATATGTATGCGTCTTTATTTATTATCGTTTTTATTTTGGGTCAATTGAAATTTATTTATTTGATTTCATTTTTTGCACACTGGCGCTTTAAACAAAAACACAGAAAAAAAGCTGAATAATCACAGTCCACTGAAATGAGCGGAAATGGAGTTTTTAACTGTCCCCATTAAAAAGACTAAATGACTTTGTAAGGAAAAGGACATTTTTACAGTGTAAAGAAAAAAAGAGCGAACGTGTGTCGATGCTGCCAATCAAGGCACCGTGTGTGCTGCTGGCTGAGCCCGGCTGTGATGCTCTGACTGATTATTGGTGAAGCCAGAGGAGGAGGAAGGTGATAATCCACACACAGACGGAGCCGTCCGAAAGGCTGCCAGAGCTGCGTGCAGCGTGTGTCTGGAGACCATGGAGTCGGCGTCTCTCCGCGGGGTTTTCCCTCCAGGCGAAGCGCTAGAAAGACGCATACAGTAGGCATCTGCATGCGAGGGGAGACGTGTAAAGAAGACCCGAGAGTTGCCTTGTTTTCACTTTTGTTATCGGTTTTCTTTCCCATCTTACCGGAGCGCTCCACCTTCTGATGCCCGGAGTGCAGCGTCGGGTCAGGGGCTGATCCGAGTCCTCGCCTCGGATCGTTTCAGAGTTTCTGTGAAGGACGCTACGTTTGGCTGATTAAAAAAAAACCCGGATCAGTTCTGGATTGTTTGCCCATCAAAGAGATTATGATTTTCTCAGACATGAGTACGGGGACCAACTCCCCCAAGGTGCACCCGCCGAATGGGACGAGGTTTTACACATTCCAGGCAAGTGAACTGTGGCTTCAGTCCTCCTTTTCTCTGTCTGTAGCTGCAGCTTCTTCTTTTAATGCTGTCTCTGTATGTTTTTTTGCTGTCAGCGATTTACTGTTTTGAAAAAAGAGGATGCTTTGTGGCGTTTGTTGTGGCATATTTACAGGTGTAGCCTGTGATTGTCTGCAGAGCAGTGATTGTCGGGTGTTTCCTACCTGCATGTGCGGTGTGACTCCCTCAGACTACCATGTTAGCTCAGTCCTAATTTCCCACGACTTTGTATTGAATTTGCAGTGCAGGCCACCACTGTTTTGGATTCTAGGTGGATATAGAAAGACGAAGCCAGAAATACCCTGAAGTGTAAAGCATGAGTGGGTGTTCAGGAGTACTTTGTATGTACACTCACACATCACATATTCCATTGAGAAATGACATAAAGGACTAAAGCACCACTCTAAGGTTTTAGAAGAAACAATACAAAAAGAATAGTGCAAAATAATTTCTGCAGTTTCACACTTCAGTTTGTTAAATAAAACATCTGAGTGTGGAATCATGGGAAACCAGAATTAAGAGTTCATCTTCATGTACTGTATAATGATGTGCAGTTATTCATGCTCGGCTTACTGTATCTCACCCCCTGTATATCTAAATTTGAACTGTGCTCTAATTCTGCTCTATTCTCTGTGCTTCTAAAGAGAAATAAGGACAGATATGCACAGTGCCCTACATTGATTACTGTATGCTGCCCGTGCATATTTCAGCTCTGCCAGAGCCCATGCATGGCAATGAAGCAGTGTCAGTGGATATCGATCGAGTGTGTTCCACATGACTCCTGTAACCAAGCCAGAGCTCTGTTTTTACTGTGGGTGGAAGGAAGAATGGAAGGAAATGTTTCAGAAAGTGAGATTTCTACCTCTCTTTTTTTTTTTCCTTTTTCACAGCAGTGTTCAAGAACCTGCTGGTTGCCTTTTTCAGTGTGAAAGGGAAAAATAAAGACGACGATGGTTGAATTTTTTTTGCATCCAGGTGCAGTCAGCATGATTTCATTGATTTCATAAACCACTGCTTTACTGAAGATGAGTGGAGAGTGGTTTGTGGGTTGCCTTTCAAGAGAGTTGAAGTGCTGATGGGAGCTCAGCTTTAGATGAGATGTTTATGTAGAAATACCACCTGCCTCATCAGTCTAATCACAATCTGGGGCACCAACAGAGCAGAGTGTCACCTCTGTACTTGCAAGTTTCTACAGCAAACAACAAAGAAAGGCCAGGAACTACAAAAGCACAGTATCATTATCTCTGCCTCTTAAATCTCCTCATCCAGTATCTTGTTTGTCTGCCCTCTAACTTCAGAGACTGTGACTTTCACATTTGAAGATTTTCCCCTTCAGTGTTTGTCTGGGGCATCATAAACCTCAGCTTTGCCTTTTCATGTCAAATCATTAGTGAAGAAAAGCTCCCCGAGGGCTCGTACCTGTTGGAGGAAGCTCCACTGATATCGCAAAATCAAAGGCATCCCAGCTCACAGATTATAGTCCCAGGAAATCCCCATAAAAAGGAACTGTAGGGAAAGTCATTGGTGGGCGGCTTCAACACACATAAATCACAAATCTTTTTCTTCCACCCTTGAGGTAATGTAAGATCCATCTCGCTTGGTTAAGTAAAAGCATGCATCTCTGCATTAAGCCGTGCCAAATCAGTACGTTTTCAGTACAGCCTTTTTGAACACAGATTGTTTACCAACTCCTAATGATATTCATTTTATCAGATTGCCCTTCCTAGTTTGCAATTATAAATCGGCCGGGGCAAATTGAATTAAATTGCAAAGTAGGGTGCCTTTTGAAGCCTCAGTGGCTCCGTCAGGGTGATGAAGTTGTTCGGTTCCTTTAGTATTCACCGCCAGGCTCTACAAACAAGTACCCAGAAGTGTCAGAGTTTGCTTAGTTTGGGAGCGTGCTAGTCTGCCCTACAGCTGTGTCTACAGACTCTGTATCTTGTGCCAACTCTTAACTGATATCTCTTTAAGGACATTTGGAGGCAAGAGAGGTGGCACATTGTCGTTGTGCAATTATGTCTGGGTCAGAAAGTGATGGATGGCTTAATAATTGACTGAGACACAGTACAAACAAGACTAAAAATCTCCATCCACACTGAGGTGCTTGGAGGTAAATGCTAAAATCAGAAGGCTAACATGCACACGTTGACCATGTTTGCCAACTTTTTTTCAGTTTATCAGTATGATAACATTTGCTAATAAGCAAAAACTCATTTTACAGGCTGTTTTCATGTCGTGTTGATCCATAGTGGTGCAGATGTCTTCATTGGTACCTTTTTGTACGTGCATTTGCTGGTGTTAGCGTGAAAACCGATGGGATCCATCCCATGGGAGAAGGTTTCCTGGCAGTGGACTGAACCCACTGGGCCACATTAGTGGGTTCACAGCGGAGTCATAGCCATGAGTCTCTGGGATGTGACACAGGTTCTTATGCTCAGAGGAAGACCACAACTGTTGTTCTGCCGTATAAATTCCAACAGATATATTGGGTTCCCCTGCAAGCCGTTATACCAGGAAGTGTTCGTGTAATGTCATCTTCATGCAACACTTCATAGAGTTGTTCTAGTGAGAGTCAGTTGGAGAAACAGTGCACACAATGTTTCTGCTCCCTAGGCAATTTTTCTGCTGAGATGAATGTAGCTCTGGGGTTTGGGATTTTACGAAATAAGCTCACTGAGTGTGAAAGTTGAGTGTAAAAGTTCAAACAAGTCGAATCTAGTGTTGTGAGTCAGACTCCAGACGCTGTCAGAGAGTTGTTTGCTGAAATCACAAAACAGTACATTTCACTGACATTTCACTGTTTGTTGTATCACTTTAAAGAGATTGCATTCAAATTTAGTTCAACCCTGGATCTTTCCTTTGTTAGATTATTAGTTGCTTTGTCCCTGCCCTTGTGTTTAATATCCCATTGTTCCCATCCCATAATACCCTGCCAAACAGTTTGTCAGGCTTGAGCTACCTGAAAAATGAGATATAATTGTTGCCCAGTATTTGTCCTTGGTTGCCAAATTAGCACTGCATGTGATTAGTCTTTTCAGCTGTAATGTCTTTGCCCTAAAGGTCTCTCTCTCTCTCTCTCTCTCTCTCTCTCTCTCTCTCTCTCTCTCTCTCTCTCTCTCTCTCTCTCTCCCTCTCTCTCTGCCTAAAATGTTTTCCGTGGCCCACTGAGCCTCTCACCTCTAGCAGTAGAAGGTAGTGTTACAGCAACTCATACTGTAGAGCTAATTGAAAGAAGCTGGATAACAACAATGAGGTAACACTGACTACCGAATCTAATCAGAGCTCAGGCAAAGCCAACTTTCTGACAGATTGTCAGATACATTTTACTCGTCCCTCTGGCCCCTGTTAAAGTGGAGAGGAAGGAAATGAGCTGGTTCTCACTGCTCTCCTTCAGAGTAATCCTCTCCTCTGCAGTGAACTGGCATTTGGGATGTTTGCGGCAGCACGGTCGCAGGGGGAATTTGGCTATGGAGTGGCTGTTTGGGGTCGGGTTCGTCCACGAGCATCTGTCCTCAGCACTCTGTTTGTAAGCACGGCCACAGCCCAGGCCAGCCCCTCTTAATCAAAGCATTAAAGTCGTGCCTCGTTTGGCTCTCCCTCCTGACAGTCTGACTGAGGGTTTGCATCCGGGGCTTGACAGAAAAGACGGATGACACGGCTTCACACGCTGATTAAAAAGTGCTACTTCTCATTTAGTCCGGTGCTTACCTCCACGCAGGGACGTTTAGACCGAGGCTCAGATTGAACTTCTGTTGTGTGCTACTTAAGCTGAGTACTGAGGCACAGTGCCTCTTATTCTGCGCTACATTTTCCAATGCATAAATCTGTGCAGACTTGTGCACACACACACTCACACCTTTTACATCCACACCTGAACACCCTCACAAGCCCAATCAGGCTTATGGAGCAGGGAAGGTCTGCGAGACACGATGACTCATCAGGTGAATGACAAGTAAACACAGATTTTTCTCTACTCACCTTAACTTCCAGTTTATCCCTAGTGGACACAGTCTGCCTTAGTGTTTATTCTCTAATGGACCTCAGCTGAATTCTTTTGCCTTTATTAGTAAAGTAGACTATTTTATGTGTCCTTGGTTTGTTGTACAAAGCTTGTACGAAGAGTTGTCAATTTACAGGAAATCTTGATAATCAGTTCATCTTTTATTTATGAAGCAAAAATGCCAAATGTTGATTTCAGCATCTCTTTTTCTCTTTTTAAAATCATTGTAAATTTTATATATTTGTTGGATTAAAAACTTGTGTTTCCAAATAATTAGAACTGAAACAGCCCCACATGTCAGCTGTCAACAATTAATCAGGAAGTATTGATTAACTGTCATTTTTAATAAGCAGAATGCTTTGGAATTTTGTGATTGGCATTTTTTTGGTTATTTTCTGACATTTTACAGACCAAACATTTTATTAATTAATCTAGAAAATTAGCAACAGATTGAGAATGACAATATCATTAGTTGCAGCCCCATGTTTAATGGAAAAAATATTAAGTTGAAGCTGTAGTGATGTTTTAATGCATTTCCTAACATCTTTGCTCAATTTACTGTATTAGTGACCTCTCACTATCTACTGCATATCAACTCTTAATCTTGGAAATCCCCATTTGTGCAGCATGATGATAGGCCAAATGCAGTGTCCCGCCCCTTTGATGATCTCTGTACATGCATCAAAGCAGAGTCTGTGGTGACAGTACTCATCACATGACACCAGGACAGAGCTGCGGGTTGATCCGGAGGGAAACATGGATGCTTTGTGAGAGCTTTTCCGCCGTTGCAGGCTGTGCGTCTGCCTGATGAGCGGGGCGGCTTCTGTTCTGTGTGTGGATGTATCCACGGCAACATGCGGTCATACATGAAAAGACAAGCGACTGCAAAGAAACAAACCAAAAAAAAAAAAAAAAAGACAGACAATACAGACATACTCAGGTCTGTGAAGCACACAGAAAAGATCTGTTGTCACTCAAACATGGAGCAGACACACGTCCATGTACGCTCACACACAGTAATACACCCAGCTGTGGGAGCAAGCTTATCCCCACAGCTGTCTTACCCAGCGCCTGTCACACACACTCCCCCTCCCCACCTCGATTCTCGTGTCCCGCCCTCCCTGTGTCATGTGTTCAGGGACGGTTGAGGGAACAACAAAAGGTGGCCATATGCAAATTAGCACAAACATGGCAAATTAATACACGGCCAACAGATTGAAGTCGAAGTGCTTAACCTTTTATTTGTTACACTGGCACACCGTAATTGCTTACAAATACCCCTGACACCCTGAGCAACACACGCCCAAACACACAGTCATCCCTTTGGTATCTGTTTCCTGCCGCTGGTCTCCTGTGTGTGTGTGTGTGTGTGTGTGTGTGTGTGTGTGTGTGTGTGTGTGTGTGTGTGTGTGTGTGTGTGTGTG
>JBBMJY010000015.1:3775690-3820444 GCA_037833715.1 Toxotes lorentzi | reverse complement strand
TGTGTGTGTGTGTGTGTGTGTGTGTGTGTGTGTGTGTGTGTGTGTGTGTGTGTGTGTGTGTGTGTGTGTGTTGTAGGCATTTGCCCTATTTTCTTGGTCTTTTTTTAATCAGCCCTCGTGCATTTAAAATCTGGCCAGGGCAGATGGGGAAGGGAGTTTGACCCACTTTAATGGATTCCACACCGATTAAAAGGATGAGTGAGCTTTCGAAAGCAAGAGGCCCCTGTGTACATGTGTGGGTTGCTGTGCGTTAGTTTGTGTGACCAAGGGACAGAGAGAAGGAGTAGAAGAATATGTGTGTACCCATGATGTGTATGTGTTACTGTAAAGCCTGTATTTCATAGGTAATTCTGTTGCCGCTCTATTCTACAGCGTTCGCTGACACTGTGACTTTAAATGGCAGGAAGCACCTTAAAGGACAAATTTATGGGCGAAATTCAACTTACTCTTAGTTTATTCCACCAGGTTAGTGACTACCTGCAGTAATGTCCATGAACAGGGCCTTCGTGAGATCCTAGAGACTTCCAAATTCACTTTTGCACCATCCTGCTGCAAAATATTCACCAGAACTTTAAATCCATGGCTATAAATGGTCCCCAATAAATGCACTATTTACTCCTGTTTGAATAATATTTGCTAAAAACTACAATACCTATGTGTGTCATTAGCGGGAGGCTGAGAGCTAAAGGCAAGTCAAAGAGAAGTGAGTGACGGGCTTACTCATTGTTGGTACAGTATTGGTCTTCTCAAGGGCTTTGATAACGATGGCAAAGATGCAGAATATGTCCATCCTTATCCTCTAATGTGAGACTCAGATTTCTTCCTCTCTTTATCACACATCATCCTTTAATCTCCCGGTGTAGCGTCAGCCTCTGTTAGCACGTGTTGAACAGTGAAGCATATTTGATACAGAGCTAGTACCCTCATGCACTTGCACACACATGCACCCATAAGCAGCACAGGTTCCACAGAGATTTAAAATTGGAGTAGGGTGCACACACAGGCTGAGCCACTCACTTCAATAGATTCTAGTGTGGCAGCGACCTCTCTTCATTGATGCAATTATGGTGTAACTCTTTGCCCGGCTTACTGCAGGAGTCTGATCTCATTTATCCAACAAAGTGGACTTGAAAGGTAGAGAGTTTTTAGTGTGTGGCTTGACAGAATATGAAGCTGTGAATTTTACATTTTTTCCTTCCCGGGGTGATATCAAAGTTGGATGAATCTACTTTTTGAGCTTTAGGTCAAACGACTGACTCGTTAAGCATTTGTTTGTCAGTGAGAGTGACATCAGTCCCGGAGGGTCAAGATATTCAATTTGTTCACTGTGGTGGACCAATGAAAATAAGGTTACATTTTATTAGGATAGATAGAGCCTCAAGAAAACTTTGGACATTTTAAATAAATGATTCTCATTAGGACCATCTCAGTAGGTATCGGTTATGTGACGTGATTAAAAAGCAGCATACTGACTGGTTTGTGTGGTTTAAGAGAAAAAAAAGGAATGAAAGGGGGAGATAGTAGAGTCGTGAATCATGGCTAGTAATAAAACCAGCTCTACCTCAGAGCTGATCACCTCACTAGAAACTCGTTCAACCATTGACATTGTGTCATGTCCCCCCAGATTCAGTGCTCAGCTACCAAGTGACCTGATAGGGAAAAAAAGCATGGTAAACGATGTACAACCATGATACAGTGCAGAGTAGACCTGCAATGACCATTTCCATCCATCACTTAATCTTTCTCTAACCCACACACACTCGCACAGACACTTAGTCCTACGTAATGTGTTACCATCCTCTGACTGTCCTGTTATGCACAACAGAACAGGGTCACATGTTCGCCTCACCCAGACAAGAGCCACATCGTCAGCATATTCGTCACTGCTGTCATCCAGCCACCATCACCTCCAGCTCCCACCAGCTCCCTCTTTTCAGATGGGAGAGGGGGTATAGTAGCCTGATAATGGGACTGAATTTCTATTTTAAATAGCTTCTTGTCCGGAAGTGGCATTATTTTGTTGTTTTGTTTTGCCCTAACTTGCAAATGGAGTAGCAAAGGGCTTTCCACCTGATGAGATTTTTTTTTTTAATTTAATATGGAAGTTTCAGTTATTAGTACAAACTGCTTATCAGATACTTTGGTGTCATGATTATCTTCCCAGAACGGCTGACTAGTTTCCTTCGTTTAACGTCATCAAAGAGAGCAAACAGCCTAGTTCTCTGATAGGATAATAGGTAAAGATGAATTTTCAGCACAGCCTTGTTGAAGTAGAGGGGGTAAACCAGTTCAAATGGCCTTTTGCCCTTATTATCTATGAATTGAATTAATTTTGGATTTTGGGGAAAAAAATTTTATAAAGTACCAGACTTAGTGTCCTGTTGGATATGAGCTCCATTGATATTCAGACAGTGTGGGCACAGTGCAGGGCAGGCTGTCAGGTTAAAGATGACTTCAAGCCTTTATCGTAATCAGGGTGAAAGGATGACATGATGGAACTGGGGAACTCAGGAGCTGTCTTCTTTTTTTTTTTTTTTTTAATCCTCACTCTCACTTTGCAGCTGATTATGGGACAGTCTTGTTCCATTCATTTGTTCATCCATTCATGCAGCATTTTAGACTGATTTCTGTCTTTTTCCTCCGACCCTCCATCTGGGAGAATGGCCTTTCGCTGTCCATGGTGCTGAAACTGGAATACTCATTCCATAAGGCACTCTTCCACGGCCGCTGAATTTTATAGCTGATACGTGCCCGGTAATGGGAGTAGTGGGGGGATGTCTGCGGCCCTTCTGATGTAATATCATCAACTCTACATCTCTGTCTCTTTGTTTCTCACCCCCACCTCTTCTCTCTGATTGTAACATCTCAATTTGTTTCAGGGACCCATCGCTGTGCGGCTTTGATTAAAGGGCAAAACACAGTCCATTTGGAGGCAGACAACTTTGTGCTTTCAAATAGCTGTCTGGGAGATTCATTCATCGCGAGTCTTTCTACCGCCTGCTGTGTCAGACTTCATCTCAGTGTTTCTCTCCGTCACACTGTCTCTTTGCAACGTTATGTTTCCCCTGCAGTCATTCACATGAGGCGATACAGTATGCAGTGGCCTTTGTGAATAATGCGGTGGCAATAAAATCTATGCTGTGTTCAATTACAGCAGCTTTGGCTGTCTCCTCCTTTACTGCTGCTCCCCCTCTGTTTTGTGTGTAACTTTGTTGGTGTGTATGCGGATTATAGCAGAACCTGGCTATAAAGACACAACAACATTAATTTTATCCTCCTTTATTTCTCTGTTAAACTGCAGTGGTTTCCAAAAGTGGTTTGGCCTGTTATAAACTGCAGTTCTTAAAGGCAAAACAGTCTTTTACACAGCGTTGCTGTCATCTGACATCTTTCCAGTCTTTCTTTCTTGCTGGTCAAATTGTAGATTTTCAAACCCATTTGGTCTGGTGATCCCTCTGCTGTGACCTTTACCATAGATTCAAAGATGTTGTCTTGCAGTCAATAGACAAATGAGAGACAGTGTACTTAATTAGCAAGACATGCCAAAGAAAGCAAAACCCCTCCCTAAGAAAGAAAGTCAATGCATGGCTATTACACATTCCCTGGCCTCTGACCTCCAGCTTCCTTAACCAAATAAACCACCATCTCTACATTCCTATTAAATGAAGGAAATTCAGTTAATAGCTATAAGCTTTGAATGCGGGTATTTTGAAGTGAATAATGACCATTGATTTTTGTGTTTGTCACACAAAGTAGAAACGGACTGTAGCAGCAAATCCACCCGGTCTATAAGACAACAGGGTTGTAAAGTTTACAAGGTCATGGAGGAACTCCGGTCATGGTTTATGTGGGGTCTGCGTCTGTGTATCTGAAGTTTTTCACTGCTTCTCACCTGTGTATTCTGTTTATACAACACTACCAGCATAACATTGTCAAATAAGATGTAAAAACTGGATTTCAAACAGACAGAAGCCCATAGGTCTGTATTCCCACTGCTACCAACAGGCTCCCATCATGCAAACCCTCTGAAATCAATACATGCTTGCGGGCTCACATGGGATAAACTGCATCAGTTCATCCAGCAGCAGCCCAGAGATTCCCTGCTGAGATACTACCTACACCACCTTAACACCTAATATTTTTCCATTCAGGCTTGTTCACCAAGGGCTACCGATGAGCATCTGTGGGTTTAGAAAGCCAACAGAGAACTTAATTATCTGAGATTCCCTTCCCTTCTCTCCTCTCTGGTGTCTGGTTGTAGAAACATTCTCACCTGCTGTGGTGGGTTTCACTTTCTTTGGCACTGAGCTCCAGCCCAGACTGTGGAGCTGAGAACATTTTCACTGTCTTTTTTTTTTTTCCTGGAGGATATGATTTGTGCCAAAAACCCTGCAGGTGAGCTGGTCCCGTCTCACCATTCACGATTTTTAATGAAAGTGTATAATGTCACAGCAGGCAATAATACTGAAGAGGACTCACAGACAGGGCACAAGGGAGGTCCTGAGCCAGTTTACCAGGGGCACAGCAATTAACATGGAAAATATTAAGGGACAGATTAGATTGGCTATCTCTCTTTTATGGAGTAAGGAAAGATGATAGTAATTTTTTTTTACCATTAGTTTTAATTGTTTTGGGAGCTATGGAAAGAAAACTGCTTGTTCCAACATCCTGATCCCAAATGACTTTTGCAGCTTCCATATTATGATAATAAAAACATGCTGCTTTCACTTGCTCGGTCATTATTGCATGCCTTGTGGCTTTTCTACATATATTTGCACTGAGGATGTGTGGAGTCTGTAGTAGTGGCATGAACCACATATACTGTAGATTTCCAGATGTAGCAGCTGCTAACAATCCTATTCCCTGCTGTAAATAATATGGTAATTTGGTATCACATCGGTTTATATTCTTGACAGTAGCTCAGTTTCATAAAATCTGTCAGCTGCAGTTATGAGTACCTTCTTTTACTTCCTGTGAAATTGGTTTAGAAAAATTTTACTCTTAAAATGGCCACTGAATATGCACACATACAGTGCAGACTGTCTACTGATATCTTTTTCAGATATTTCTATAATGACCTGAAAAGTGACAGACCCTCTGCAGTCCACTGCAGAGGCTGAGTATAAAGCACAAGTGCTTCTCTCTCCCTCCATATGAAAAACCCCTTTGTATTTAGAGGTTGATTACATGCTGCACACTGCTGATGTTGAGTTCCTCTGATGCTAGTTTTGGCAGTTTAGCCCCGGAGTCGCTGTTTAAATGTCTGACAGCAGTGAGCACCACGCTGGCAGACTCCAGGTTGCTGAAACATGCGGCGTCACACTGAAGGTGAAGTGTGTGGTCAAGTACCTCTTGCTTTACTGCAACCAGACTCGAGCCAAAAGGTTTTAAAAGCAGCACTGTCTTCTCTCTGTTGAATGCATGCAGGTATTTGAGGATTCAGGGTAAAAGCAAAGCTCAATAGTGAAAATGATTTGTGAGGACGCGGAGGAGGAGAGGGGTTCTCACTCCAGTCGGTTAATTTCAGCAACCGTGACTTTAAGTTGTTGTCAGACGAACTTTTGCTTCAATTTAGTATGAAACTGAACCATGAATTAACAATCTCGGAAAAGTTATGATTGCAATAATCAAGCTGATGCATTCTGTTTTGGGGAAGAAAATTGCATTTTCTGGAGTGTTCTTGAAGGAATGCTGGGAGTCCCTCTACACCGGCTTCAAGAAGCTCTTCATGCAGGAGCTGCCTGCTGTCTTTCTCTCTCTCTGTAATAAGGCTGATGCCGACACAAGGCAGGCCACAGACTGGCATTAGCTCTGTGATCTGTGCTAATGTGAGCTGACAGCTAGCCCGGCATGGCATGGTTCTGACCGGGCCCCGTGGCCCTGCAGGCTGTTCTAGCCCTCACTGGAGGAGGGAGGACCACCTGCTACATGGCGATCACTTTAACGCGCGACAGAGGCACTGTCCGCCCTGCAAAGACCTCTGCATCCACCCTTGGTTGCCGTGGAGACGGTAACTGCAGCTCGTCTCCACTCAAGCTGGTGGATCGGCTTTGCCACACCCATGGGTGTCTGGAATGAAAGAAGGGGAAGGTTTAGAGGGAGATTAGTGACAGAGAAGAGCAGCTCTCCACAACCGATCAGACAACAGGCTTCTAACCCAGAAAAAGAATCTGGGGTTTAACAAGGAAAATACCATATTTTCTATGACTGTAATAATCACCTTTAGCCAGAATTCAACACATGGTTTCTCATTATCCTGTAAGGCTCCTTTGGACCCTCATGCACCATGGGAATTGTGCAAAGAAGGGCTATTGATTAAAAAGATCTGACATGATGACAGATGTATTGACTGAAATTAATCCATCTGAAAACTAACTACAAATGGAAAAATTTGCATATTATTGACAGATGAAGCAGGGCCTAAGCAAATTCCTTCAAAGAGTGTTTTTTTTTTTAAAATTTCTTAAGTTTTAAAATGATGAACTGTTGAACACTTTTACTGAGGGAAAGTCCAAATATTTCACACACTGCTCGGAGGGGTAGAGGGTCAGGATGTTCCTCAGCACGTGAGTGTTTTCTGCCATGATGCTGCAAGCAAACGTGCTAAAAACAGACAGACAGGCTTATATAAAGGACTGCAGGACTGTGAGATATTGCAGGAACAACAGAGAATGAGCAGAGATGAGGAACAGTAAATAAATAAATACATGAATGGATTAATAAAAGTTTTTTGGGGAATTTGAGATAAAAAAAAAATCAACAATTTAATATAAAATAATTTGTTTTATTACACATGGCAATACATTAAGACGTTATGAGTTTCCCAACTATCTTTCCCTCTAATTTTGTCTGGGGATGTTTCATCAGATTTATCCAAATGTCTGGAAACAATGATACATCTGTTAGCTTTGATTTATTCCTCAGCCTCGAAGTCATCTTTAGAAAATGACGCTGCAGGCATCGGTTGTGTTATGTAGTAACTAGCATTGCACATTAACAGATTTTCCCCTGTGCCTGGGTAAACACAAGAGAACCTGAGGCCGTGAATTATTGCAACTGGAATTTTACTGCAACACAGTTCATTATTCACAAAGCCAGGAGGCCTTCCCTGGCCTGGGAATAGCCTTGCCGTAACCTAGCATGCGTGCTAATGCTACGGCTTTCAGTGGATCTACTTTAATTTGTAATTAGCTAGCCACTATGAGGACAATGACTGAATACTTATGAGAATTTAAAATAAATGTTCTGCTGTTCCCAGAAATGATGTTGTTGAGTGTGTGTAAAGCAAGCAACTGAGCCTAAACTGGATTATTGGATTAATATAGAACACATACAATCTATACAGAGATATAAGAATCTGAGATAACCCACACACTCACGTTCCATATTCATAGCATACATATTTCCCTATCTGTTGTACTGCCTTGAATAATTCATCTCAAAGTAGTGAAGTTGTGTTATTTTAGAGAATGCTGTGAATTATTAATGCAGTTGACCCGGGTATGCTAGCATTTACATTAGATCATGCATGCTGTCAGTGTGAAGAAAACCTTCTAGGATTGTACTGAAGGTTATGTGACCCATCAAATACCTGACAGCTGCAGTGGAAATGTATAATTTGGCTAAAACCTCTTTCTTTTTAACACATAAATATCTCCATTTGATTTGATGTGTGTTATCTTTTCCCAGTTGGAATCAAATTTATTTTTGAAAATGCACTGAAAGATCTGGCAAAGATGAACACTGTGAATTTTACACCAGCTACTGTGCGTCTTTGTAGATGTCTGTTTTAAAAAACGGGAGAGGTGTTATTGCCGAGCAGCTTCAACAAGAAGAGCTGTGAAAGAGTGGCTGGCAACCAGACGATCAATTTATCCACGTTCATTAAACTGTTCCCTTACATAACTGTGTCTTGATGTATGATATCGTCAGGCTGTGGAGCCCATTAGTCTTCAGTGTTGAGAAGGCACTTCTGAGTTGGCTTTGATATTGAGAAAATTATTTGGCGTATTGTGCAGGATAAGATTTGTGCTCTCCATAACCAGTCCCCTGCTTACTGTTGGTGTTTTTGCTGCTCACAAACAATAAAAATAATTTTAACATGATTTATGGACTTATCTGGCAAGATTTTTTTCTTCTTCTAAACCACAAACTACATCTAGCTGATCACTCCCTGGACATTAACAGTTTTTGCCATCGCGTACTGCAGCCTAAAAATTGGACAACAATGTGTGAACAGTGTGTTTGCATTGACTTGGCAACACAGCCAAATAGAACTAAGTTAGAGATGACACAGATATAAAGTTAAAGAAATGACATAACTCAGATCTGCGGACCTACAGGAAATGAATTCAGTACGAGAAACATAAGCACTCTGGCTCTTCATCGATCTGCTGCACTTGGATGAACCTCAAGATATTTGCATGCGTAAGAGAAATTGCTCCACAGTCAAATTTGGCTCATTAGGGCTCAGCTAATGAGGAACCTGATCCAGACCCTCTGACATGCTGTTGTCTGTCAGTCTAATGGATTATTCATGGCCATGTTTACGCAAGTGCTCCCACTTAAAAGCACTGAAACAACGTCTGTTGTGTCAACCTCTTACACCTCTCAACAAATAAATCTTGTGTATGTTGTGTGTAGTGCGTAGACATTAATGGTCAGGCTTTTAGTGTGCCACTGGAACAGAGAGTTGTGTGCACTGACCTTCTTGTATTTTATGTCTAAGTTGAAGTGAGTACCCTAATGCATTTGTGTTTACAAGTGATCGAGAGCCTACGTAAGGGGAAAAAAGGTCTTACAATTGTATTTTTCTTTAGTGATTCTAAGTACTGGGGCAAGGTGACCATACATATTAGTTTCTGAACACTGGTTTTTCAAACACTTTGGAAGCAAGTGGAATTGCCTTAGATCATTTGCAGTTTCTCATACATATTGGATGGAAAATAAGATTTATTGGGGGGGAGTGAGATTTAAGGTGGATTTTCTCCACCGTGCGCACGTCTGATGACTTGAGCTACTTTTAGACGATCTGCATCAAAGTGCTTAACACTACGTAAAACCATTCAGTTTTATAGAAGGAAAGTTGACGCGTCTGACACTGACCTTTCGAGGGGTTGTTAGCACTGTTCAGTTTATTATGAACAGCCCTTAATTCCTGTCATGTGAAGTGAGAGCTCAGTGTTGCATCACTGTTTGCTAGCAGGCACCCTGTGATCCACCAGAGGCCTGCTGGTATCCTGCTAAGTTGCTAAAAGGTCTGCTCCATATACAGCTCTGTATCTGTATATGAAGTCTGTGCATCTGAGGGCACTTCACCGTGCTGTCATAGGAAAATGTGTGTGTGTGTGTGTGTGTGTGTGTGTGCGTGCGTGTGTGTGCGTGTGCGCGCGCGCGCAAGTGAGCAATGAACTGTGTGTTGAGACTGAGATTTTTTTTTCTCTGTGCCAAGTGTTTTTTGTTCATATCGGGGCGGGGGGGCTGAGAGGTGAGTGGAGAGAGGAGCTCCTGGGTGTGTCGCAGCTGACATGGTCTGTGGAGGTGATTGACAAGCTACTCAACCTTTGAATGAGATGGGAATTGCTCCAAATACAGTCTTCTGTGTTTCCAGGGCTTCAACCTCAGCCATCCATCACCTCTTTTTCTTTACCCTCTCACCGTGTCTCTCTTTCTCACCCACAAACCACTGTATACCAGCCTTATGACCACTTTTTTTCTCTCGAATAAATGAAGGACATGTCAAGATGATACTGCATAGTAAACACATTTTTAAAAAATTAAGAACAGAACAGGAATCATTTCCATGTAATAATTACTGAAGCAGGGTGGGAAACTGCAGAAGGGGTTGTTTTACTCCTCTCTCCACCCTCATTTTAAGGCTTAGGACAAGAATTCATGTTAAGCTGAAACTTTAGTTATAATAAAGAAAGTTGAGTTTATTGTCTGGAAGACTTCAGAATACGTCTCACAAGCGGTGAGCTTTGTGGCTGAAAGAGAAATCTTGGGTGAGAAATTGGATAATTTCATTTCCATTTGTTTTAAGGAAAATTTGATTTCAAGCCTCAATGCTGAACGCTATCAGCACGTCTCACATTCTTCTGCACGCTCCTGCGGGTTTCTCTGGATGCGTCGGTTAGAGTGCTCCTCTCCTTCCAACAAGTGGCTGTCACTCTTCTCTTAAAATCAGTCTCCAGAAAAACACAGAGCACTGTTGTCTGTCACAGGCCTTTCAATGAGCTTTAGTCCGCTGTCATTGAACCTATGTGTGTATGTATGTGTGAGTTTTGTCGCCTGATGACTTTATCCTTGTGTAATGCTGATTTCATGCTTGGCATACGCCTTGTCACAGATGCTGCACCCAGTTTTCCAGCACCTTTCTTTTTTAAGCCTTGGTGGCACCCTTCAATGTGACGCTGTTATCTTTTTGCTCTCTGTTAATCTTCATTAAAACGCTCGGTGGGAGTGAATATATGGCACGTTATCAGATTAGCTTGGGTGAAAGACTGAATAGCCCTGTGCTAAAGGGAAGCAAAAGCATATTTTGCTTTTACACACACTTTGGCTGAATCAAATTTTCTTTCTTTCTTTCTTTCTTTGATTCTTAGCATCTTTTCTAACAAATAACAGGAGGAGGAATGTAAACAGATACACAACTAGCTTTTCTCCTGTTTGCTCTCTGACAGTCTTGTACATTTCTGCTGGTGTGTCCCTACTGTAACTGTTCCCTATGCATGGATTGGGTTTGAATAGAACAATAAAGTTTAATTTGAATTTAAAATACAGAGGTTTCTGAAAATCGAGACACTGCTTTCATAAATTGACCCAATCTCAGTGCCAAAGTCGATTTTGTGTCATTTCCTCCTCCATCACTTTCTGTCTGAACCTGCTGTGACCACCAGAAATGTCACAGACAGACAGATCCCATCTATGGGAGATATCACCGACCCTCACCCTGTCATAGCTGCTCGTTCTGGCCCGTTTCTTCTTCTTCATTGTGTGTGTGTGTGTATGTGTGTGAAGGCTGGGGTTGTACCCTTTCTTTCTCAGCAGCTGTTCATCTGCTTTATAGATTTCCATCTGCTGCTCCATTGTGAAAACTTTAAGCATAAAAAAGAGGAAAACTTTATTAAGGTCACTGGATAAGGTCACTTGAAAACTTTGGATAGTACTTTGTTAGGGTTTTAGAATAATTTATAATTTTGCTTTCCAAAAAAAAATTCATTTGTAAAGGGACTCTGAATAGACTGTTCACCAATCAAAGACAACATAATGTTACCTTTTCTCCCAAAAGCACAAATTCACATTTCCTGGAAACACAACATTAGAAGACATAGCGTATCATTATCTTATAAGAGGTCTTTTGTTCACCTTGCCTTCATTTCTCATGAAAATAACCCTTTAAAAAAAGTACAGCTGATGAGATTCTTTCTCTGGCATCTCCTACAAATGAGTAAACTGTATTAAGTGAGTCCCTCTTTAAAAGTGCACAGATGCTCCATTCACCCTGCACAGACCTCTCATTGTTTAAGATGCAGACGAGCCTCTGTTGGGTAGAATCTCATGAGAGGTGCAGCAGTTCCGTTGTAATAACTCAGTTTTAATAGCTTCATCGAGTGGGAGCACAACTGGACGTGTAACCCATTACTGGCTGCTGCCCCTGGCCTTTGAGACGCTTCCCGGATAATTTCAATTTTTTCGAGTGATTAAATAAGTATTTATGAGAAAAGTCAGTGATTCTCAGCGGTAGGAGCCTGTGGGTTCAGTAATGGGATCACCAAGTCATATTAATGGCCAAACAATGCCAATACACCAATACGCCAATGTCAGAGTCCAACAAACAGCTGTCGTGACTCGATCCCCCATTACTCCTATTTCTTTAATGCCCTTGTGACTTTCTTTATGTATCTATGTTTATTATCTCTAGTGACTTTTTATCTTTCTCAGCCTACAGTCTAGTGCTGTATCTCTGCCTCTTAAAATGGATTTCCTGTGATTATTGTGAGCCAGAAAGACTGAAAATGTACATAAATTGTCATAAACTTGACCCCCAATGACCCCTTCCACTCAAAAATGTAGTTCTCTTATAGTTGCATCTCTTCGATGTTTGATCTTCACTGTGCAGAATGATGTATGAGCTTGACACTAGAAAACTGTTTTCACATCTGCAGAGTGGGGAATGTTTGTCTGTGCATGGTTTAAATCTGAGTTGAAGACATGTAACTACAAGTCTGATTTTGTGTCTCCATATCAGTTTGGAAGCCCATTGTGGCCTAATATGCAACTTAACACAAATGGGAAGTGGACACTTGAAGTCTCCAGGGGATGGGTTAAAAAAAAACAAAAAAAACAGCATAAACTGCAAACGTGTTGATAATCATATAAGTACCAGTCCTTAAGATATCACGAGGACATCACGAGGGCATTTGTGCTGGTATCCAGTTGTCAGCCAGGAAGTTAAAAATTCTACTTTAACTTAACTGAGACAGTGAACTCCGTAAACAGATTTTTGGTTTTAGGTTTTGGACTAGTTCTGTTTTGGCAAATTTAAATATTATAGAAGAGTGTTTCAAAGCCTGAGACAACTAGTTCAAGGGCACCAAAGTCCTCTCTACTGTAGTTACAAGTTGAGATTTAGAATTTTATTTGAGTCGTGGTTTGGCTGCAGAAGACCGTGGTGTTCCGTAAAACTGGCAGGGGTTCCTCCAGACAATTGTGTGGAAAAGTTGTGTAATTTGAAAAACAAGATAATAAATTTTATTTACAGTATTTACAGGAGTTACAAACTGCTTTACATACAAAGTTATATATCCATACCTGCATGAAACGAGAAAAGTAAACCCTAAACATTTTCATGCAGGGATTGTTGAATTTGAGTTTCCTTGTGGTATCTGTCTCTTTTTGCTCTCATCCATATTTCTATCTTTCTGTTCTGTGTTTCTCTGACACACTGACTCATGAGCAGCCTAACTAATCATCTCCCGCCAGGCCGGGGTGGTGGTCAGGAAGGAGGGTGGGGTCTGTTTGGTTGGGGGTCCCTTGACTAGCCAGAATCAGCAAGTCAGTTTGATTAATCTTGGATGGAAATTGCGGAGGCCTGCCTATAGTTCCATACAGTCCTTTCTAATTACATTCAGCTAGTTCTTCCCAAGGAGCCCCTGTTCATGAAGGCACCGTCCTCTCCCTTATATGATGCTCTAGAAATGTGAAGCCGAGCTGGTATATAATGTCCTGTATGCATCCCATTAGGATGAGATGTATGATGGGACAGATATGGACATGTGATGTGTGATGTGAGTATGTGTGACGTTGGGCAGCAGAGCACCTGCCACTTCCTGTCTGTTCTCCATGATACTATCCAGCAGACAGGAAATAACTTATCACTATTTTTCATCCCATCTCTGTCCTCTCGCGTTTGCTTCAGTGTTTTGATGTTTGTCAGTTGCTTTTCACGCTGTTGTTTGCTTAATTTCCCTGCCTTTATGTTCCAGAGCTGCTCTTTACAATGACCTGTCCATCAGCAGGTTTTATTTACTCATCTTGTCACGGTTGTCTTACGTCCAACAGTCCACTTTTTCCCCAACTTCATTTGATCCTGTCGCTGCTCATTTGAACTCAAAGAAAATGTGGTGCTTCAAAGCCAAGAGTGGTGGTGTTGCAGGATCCCACTGCTTCACTGGTGATGTGCAGAGAAAATCTTTTGGTGTTTGAAGTGACTTTATCGTGACACCAGTGAAGCTGATCTCCAGAGGGAATCGCTAGCTCCATAAATGTCCCCTCTCCAATCCCGTCCTCTGTTTTAGCTTCTTTTAATCAACTATTTAAACCCTCAGTCAGTCAGCACTTTATCATGTATTTTACATTCACCCTGAGAGTGATGGTTTTCCTTTATATGTGCTGTAATGTTTGGAGGAAAGTAGAAATATGACATGAAAGCCAAAGTTCAATTGCTGGCACCTCCAAGCCCATCTACGGGAGCATCAGTTTGCAGTATTAGCTGTCGGTCATGCAGCGCTGAAGTTTCACTCTCGCACTTTGATGTTCGGGCTCGTCTGTGATAAGCCACAAAGTCTCAGAGGCATTGAGATTGAGCAAAACTCCCAAGGAGACTCCATACTGTTTGTGTGGCTGCATGTGTGTGTGCTTTCTTGAAGCCAGTCTGAACAGCTTACAATAAACACTCGTGTAGCAGAGATGAAGACGTGCTGAGAGGTTATCAGTGAGGTTAGTTTATTTTAAATGGACAGTTGATCAATAGAAAAAACGTCAAATGAGCAGGAGCCACCAAGAAATCTTATCTCTAATTTTCATCTGTTGTCCCTGTTCAGATGTTCAAAGGCAAATTAAAGCAAATAACCAAGCATAGCCAAAAGTATATGGACAGTATGGTTGGTGCACAGGCTTCATCAAATTTTGGAACCAGGCTGCTGGTATTTGTTCCCATTCAGCCACAAGAGCATTAGTAAAGTCGACCACTGATCTTATGAGATAAGATCTGGCTCACAGTCAGACAATATAAATGACCCATATAGAAAAGCAATGCCACCATATAGTGACTGCATCATTTGGGAAAGTCGTTCCAAACCTTTTTCACTGGTGACTCTTAATACAAAGCACAGTCTCCCTGCTGCACTATAACCATAAAGCAGATCAATCAAATATTGATTTTCTGTCTCTGATTGTTTCATGTGAATAATTTAAAAAAAGCCCCTGAAGAGACAAAGCTATTCAGTGTTTCACAAAAAAAAAAGCAGCGATTGAAGTTAAGAAGTAGGTTTTGTGAATCAGAATTGTTTTTGTTTTCTACCCAGGCAGTCGTCTCATAATCCTCTGTGTTCATCTCACTAACTCTTGTGGGGTTTTGACCACAAAACTATGGTTTAGTTAAAAAATGGTTCTGTATAAATCTTTTATCAGCTCTCATATGTAGCAAACAGCAAAATGTGCAAAGCATATATTAAAAACATTTATGCAAAACATTTATTTCGTAGATTTGTTGCGTTTAAATATGCAACAACTTTGTTAAACTTAGCTCAGTGGATTCGAGAGGATTTTGAAAGGATTTGAAATGTAGATTCGATCCTGGATTCAGCTTCAGTAAAATACTGTAGAATCTTAGTCCTTGCATCAACATCACATCACGACTGTAAAGTTCTGCGATGGTGTAAACCTGTGAAATGACTGCATCAGTATTGTCATACATGTCAATCATGCACTAAAATGTTAGAGCAGTTAATGATGTAAGAAGAAGAATGAAGCCAGTGTGTGTAAAATCTGTATCTCAGCTCTCGTTGATTAATGGGAAGAGTTCAGTGGACCAGAATGAAGCAGGGGGTGGTTTCATATTCCAATCAATACATAATAGGATTTGGCTTGCCATGTGCATTAATTAACACGCCATCAAAAGTTTAAACAAGGCCACTGGAGCTTCCAGAATTAGCTCATGCAGTGACTGGAAATAGATCGCATGGTAGTGTAGGTCATTCCTGGTGTTGATTGTTGTTGTGTGCACGAACAGAGAAATAAATGTTTTCCTACCATAAAAGGAGACGTAACTAAAGAACAGTAGTTGTAGTCAAGTCAAGTTAATCTTCTTTTTAGACAACCTAAAAAAGACACTACAGTATGAACATTACGTCACAGTTTTACTGTGCGTTTTATTGATTTATCTTATTGTTCATGACATTTTTATGCCGAAGGGCGTTTGATTTGGGGAATGTAGCAAAGACTACTGAGCTACAGTCAATACTGTTTCAACTTTGTGTTTCTGTTTTCATGTTCATAAATATTAGTTTTCAGCCATGAATCTGTGGTGCATCTACACAGCTACATCAGGCTGAATTTGGGAATCTCCTCAGTCGACGTCCCTGAGAGCATGTTTCTCTGGAAAGATCCACATAATGAGGCCTTGTATAATCAACATTATACAGATGCTCTGAGAGCCTCTCTGACTCATCACACACTTGTTTGGATCAAATGCAGTGTCAGAGAAAAAAACCCAACCTAGTTAAAAAGGTTAAAAAGAATTGAAATGAAGTTGAATTTCAATTAGTGAATTAGATTTCCATAATGCAGTATCTGTGAGTCATTGCTGCTTGTTGTGTTCGCTGCTGCGTTTGTGAATAAAGATGAAAAGGATTGTTTGCTTTCTGAGGCTCCTCCTGGAAATTATTTGCCAACACTTTCCAAGAGTGTGTCTTTGAGAAAAGTTGCAAACTTTCTCACCTCCGTGTTGTTTTTCAGAAGTTTGATAAAGTGTTTGCCTTGCAGAATTTGTCTGTTTCTTAACCTTGACTGCAGTCGTGAGGTCCGGTGAAGCTCGAACGGATTTGTCTTTAGAAAGGAGGAGATATTGGAATATTGGATTTGCAGGCTCTGCTTGGTTCTGCATGAATGAACCACTTCTGTTGTGTCCTGGAGGCAGTGCTGCTGGTGATTTGCCTCAACGAAACTACTTTTACACTGGTGCCAAATTAATCACGCACTCGCATCTTTTTCATCTTGAACTCATTCAAGGAAACAGCTGAAGGGAATGTGCCGTTACTCTTCCTATGATGAACTCTAATCAGTGAATCTTCCCCTAAGGTAGAGAGCTGCAAGACCATGCAAGTTGCATAACACCATCTGCATGTAAGCATGCGTAAGTAAAGCAGCAAAAACATACTGTAAAAACTATTTCATTAACTGTTGAGTAGTTTTTATTTGAGCTGGATTTGAAACAGAACTGAACAAAGAAAAGATGCACTTGTATATTTTTAGTTGATGTTTTGTGCTAGTGTCAAGGAACTCAGAACTAAGAATTAACATTATTGACCACAGTTGTGCGATGCTGCTGGCAGGGATGAATTAATAATACTGTATGCAGGCAGAACTACTGCCAGAACTCAGTGACTGCCCACCACGCTGCAGCAGCAGCTAAGAAGAACTTCTCAGCCCTGTGGAACCAAACATCAAGTTGATGCATGACTTCTCCACTGTGTCTCCACAGTATTGAACTTCCTTTCCCCCTTCCTCCCTCAGTACAAGCCCTGCAGCTGATCATGACCTTTACGTTACTAGTGAAGAAAGATAGAAACACAGACACCGTGTTGTAGCTCACAGGATTTTCCTGCCGCATGCTTTGATGTTTTTTTCGCAGCATGTCAGGGTGAAAGGATGGTACGATTACTATTCATTACATGTCCATTTTATAGATTTCAGTGTGTTTACAAAACATTGATTCAGTGGCTTCATTATCTCAAGGCAATCACATAGTAGGTAATGCTAATGGCCAACACTGGTGGCACACATACAGTAATCACATACTCCGAAGGCCTGTCATTAATGATCCAACCCCACAGCACGATCATTATTAGCTGTTCGCTTCACTCTCAAGGAGGAATTGTCCTTTTTCCAGCTGAAGGGTTTGGTCCAGCATCGAAAATGAGGCCACATGAGTGTGTTGAAGAACCACCTCCACGTCTGTCTTCCTCCTCTCACCTTTACCACGGACACACACGCTGACTAAATGTGCAAGTTGTTCAATTTCACTTCAGGGTACTTGAAATTTGAAGTCTGCTGCAGAAGCCAACCCACTCCACAGAATGAATGAATGAATGAATGAGTGAATGAATGAATGAAGAAAGAAAAAGGCAGGCTGTTGCACTGGAGTCAAGAAAAATATAGAAATCAGTGAAACAAATTTGATTTGATTTGTACTGGAGACTTAAAATGTTCATAATTCAATGGCAGATTTTTTTTTTCACTTGGAAAAAAAAGTCTTTATTCAATTGCATGTAAAACAAAAAAGTGTACCTGAATACCACAATCTACAGTACAATGTTCCCACTGTGCAGCACACCATCACTAAATATAGAAAATCCTAATTTACTCAGCAGCAGTCGAAATCTGAAGGGATCTGGAGGAGGAAGGGGTTACCACTTATAGAACATGGTTATTCAGAGGTAATACTGACATAAAATATTTAAATAGATGAGGATCTTTGCTCACCTTCTGTCACACGTGACAGCCAGGGGTCCTCTTTTGTATGAACCTGATTCTTTTCCCTATAGGTGAAGTAATAAATTTCCATATTACTTGAGTTTTTGTGATAACATTAAAGTCTCCTGTCAAAACTGCAGCTGCTTAACCTTTCTTAACACCACCTTTCAATGTCACCTCGACATTAAGAACATTAATCTTTTTAGCCTTTTTTCCCCCCAAGAAATATTGTGTATTTTTCAGAGTGTGGTGATTGTTGTTTTGACCTTATTTGTAATTAGTTTATTCTTCAAGTACGACGACTGAATCACGGACTTTGCACATGTAATTGATAGCTACGTTTTGCTAATGGAGCATTTGACTCCACATGTGGGTGGCAAAAAAAAAAAAAAAAAAAAACTGGTTTCCAAGGAAACAAACAAGTGTGATTCTCTGGGTTTAATACTGAACATGCATCAGAGTAGAAAGGCTTGTTTTTCCTGATAATAGTAGGCAAAGTCTGAAACACTGTTTATCTGCTGTTAGTGGAAATATGTCCTCAGGCTTTATGTTGTTCCTTTTGGCCCAAAGTGATGTTTTGTTTTAAATAAAATGTCTGAACAAGTAAAAAGTGTTTCTGAGCACTGAGACTGAAATTGGCTTGATGGCCCTGTTTCTCTTTCCAGTCTTTATGTAGAGCCTGCTGCTGGTTTAGTAAATGGGGCATTTGACAGAGTCCTCTGATGAGCTTGTTCAAATTTTTGCTTCAGAGTACCCAGTAGATTTGGTGGGTAGAAAGCTGTACAGGCAGATTTTTACTGAACTTACTAGTACGCATTGCAGATGGAAGATTTGAGGTTTCATTGATTCAAGACTGATGTGTTTTTTTGACATCATGGTTCTGTGTCGATGGTAGTGCCAGCCTGTCGACTGGTGCTTGGATAATTTTCTATCTCCAGCCTCTAAAATTTATTCAGATAGAACAGGGGGAAAACATCACCTGGTCATAATCCGCACTCACACATACACTGAATGCAACATGTGATGGGGGGTTGCATGTAGACATTGGTTCATTTTAGGGGATGACAAGCCAGAAAGGCTGGGAAGCTCCTGCTCTAATTTATTTGCCGCAACATAGAACAGATCTTGTGTGTGTCGTGAGGTTTGTTCATGTAGAATTCCCCGTTTTCTTATGCCATTTTGAAATATTTGTTCGTGACGATGAGAAATCTCCCATGAGACGGGAGATTTTCAAAGAGCTTCCAGGGAGGCTGTCACCTTCTATAAACTTTAAACACAGTCAAGCTTGAGTCACCTGGCTGCCATCATTTATTAAGTCGGAGAATTTGAGGCCATGATGACTGACTATCAGTGGAGGGAATAATCGGTTTTACCTTCTGCACCATGAAGAAGACAAACCCTTGCAGCATACCAGAGGGGAGAGGTCACATGCTTTACTATAGTAACAATGTTCAGAGAAGGAGAGTTCTTGTTTCCAAGGTGACGCGCGTTGGCACTTTGCGAATGTAGGTAGAGAAGATGAGAAGGTGCTCCACCTCGAGGCGGCCTCGGTTTCAAAAACCACGCTCCGTCAAGTCGTGTCATCAGGAAACGCTGCTTTCTCTTCATCTCATCTGACTGTGGCTTTTTATTCCTAAAAAAACAAAAGCAACATTCTCCTCCTGAAAATGTGTTATTCAAGTGTTTTGAATTGAAACATGCATCTTTAGTCTGTGTCAAAATTATCATATGATTGTGGCTCTCTCAGGAAGAACAGAAGATAATTTTATCCTCTGCATCAATTCAGTTCAATACAGACAAATGTTGTAGTGTGTAGAAAAGGAACATCCAGCCAAATATAGGCAGAGATCATCCCTAGAGCACACAGATTCATGAAGTTGTTTTTTCCTTCAATCCCTTTCTAGTTTTAATCTCAATCATAATCGTAATGATGCTTTGTACAGTATTAGAATCCAGAGATTCTGAAGATTACGTGTGTGCAAATGGAAAAACAGAATTCTTATACTGTACCTTTTTAAAAAGGAGTCAACCTTAAAGCCAAAGCAATCTACTTGTCTATACTGAGTGCTTATGCTGGCCCTCTTCTGGTAATGAATCATTGATGTGACCGTCTTCACATGCTATAGGTTCAGTGTAATTTCAGAGAGCCTTCCTCTCTTTAACCTTCTCAACACCGAGGTCTTACAGATTACATGATGCGAGAGCTCATATGTCCAGGCTGATTAGCTGCCAAGATCCCAGTTTTAATTAAGGACTTTTGTCTGGGGAAGCCAACACCAGCGTTAATGAAAGGGACAGGCAGTGGGAGAACTTGGGAGGGATATAAATAGCAGCTTTTGTAGGCTAGGATTCCCTGTCGGGTTGGAGCCAAGCTAATAGCAGATCACGCCAGCTGATTAGCATAGACAAGCTCCCATGGCTGTGGATGCAGATGTGCCTCGGTGATGCTGTAGACAGAATAAGCTGAATAACATGTTTTTTTTTCCCATGATACAGACACAGATACAAGTATACTTATTTGCATTATATGTGTGTTTATGTAACTCTACACACACACACACAAACATACATAAGAAAAAATCAGGTTACAGGAGGAAGGAAGGTATAAATCCACCCTAAAACACACTGGAAAAAACAGCAGTGGGCTTATGTTTCCTGGTCTGGTTCTGTTGTTTATTGCATTTGTCCTACTGCTGAGGACAGCTGGCTAAGCACAGAACGGGAGACTTCACACTGTGGTATTTTCAGCACAGTTTCAGTGCAGCCGGATGGCAGAACATATCATGCAAAATCGGGCTTTGGTGTCAAGGTTTCTCTCAAAACCCAGCATTTTGCACAAATACAACATTATGTTGTTCAAGAGGCAGTAACGTTAACAGAATGTATTTTTCATCTAAATCAATTTTCACCTCTAAAATGAAAGAAGCAGGCGATCATCAGGTTTCCCAAAAGTTATCTTTGCTGCTGGAAGAGGATGCTGGTCCCTGCCGTTTACTCTTAACAAGGTTCTTGCGACGTTGACTGCACAGAAAACAGTTGAGGGGAGAGAATAGAATAATGTGGGAAAAGCACAAATGAGCTTGTGATTGTGTACAGTGAGACTTTTTCGTTGTAAAAAACTAAACAATGAATGGGTAAAGGTACCCTGTGGAGTTTCCTTGTGAACACGAAACAGTTTCTGTGAACAGTTATCTTTAAATTGTTTGTCACCAGAGCCCACTGCATACATTGACACATGTTGAATGCATTTTATTCCTCATGAGACATTTGCAAAGACGACTTTTTGATTATTTTTGAATCTGGATTGTTTACATTCCTGTTTAAAACAGCTAGCAGTCTTCTTTTTTTCTGCATTTTGCTGGTGTTTTGTAGTCAGTCGATAGTGTGAAACACCTGGCAGGAATATGGATTGTGTCACCCACGTGCACATGCATGAATATGCGCATCCATGTGTGTTTTATTAGTAGAACATAAGATACAAACATAACAGGAACCTGTTCATCACAGGAAGATGCTGTGAATATCAGAGATTTCTGTTATTTAACAGAGTATTTAGTGGTAGATTAAAAGCACAGCGGCGTGTGGGCAGCAGAGTGTTGAGACATATGTTATGGTTGCTTCCCAACTACACACCTTAGGTTTCCTGTGTGCAGACGTTACACTATCCTGTGCCATATACTGCAGTTTCTTTGACAGGATGTGTGATTTGTAGGTCGGCTTGGGGATTTGCTTTGAACGAATAGGTGTGTGCATCCTCCCAGGTCTCTAGATTTTGCTCTTTGACTTGAAGGAAAATGCAGTCGCTCAAGGTCAGTCAGTCATCGCAGTAATGGATTTTTCTTCTCCCTTGGCTCTTCAACAATGCCTTTTTCTAGCTGCTTGTGTGTCTAACGTTGTGCTGGTGTGTGTTTATGTGTGTGTACTTTGTATCTTTGTGTGTCTGCTCAATAAATGGAATTACTGTGTGTTTATAAAGAACATTGAGGACTATGAAATAAACCTGACCTACCACTTAAGACTTGTAAGAGCATGCAGCCTTATGAACTGGCTTCCCCCTCTAATAGCAGCTTTCAGGAACTATCTATCTGTTTTGAATTAGACCTGTCTTTTTTGTTTTTACCTTCTACAACCCAAACAAACAAAAGGAGATACATAGGTTTTACCCTGAGCCAATCTGCCTTTTACAGCCACTGATTCCCAGCTTTCAGAAGAAATAATTTTTCACAGTTTGAGCCTCTACTCTTAACTGCAACCGGCACCAGACTGTGTACATGAAGTCAGTCTATCTGCTGCATGAATGTTCCCACTGAGCCGGAGAACTCCTGCTTCTTAGTGAGTTTTCTTGGTTTGTAATGGTATATAAACAATAGAAACACGCACACAGAACCCATCAAATCCCATTGCTGTCAGAATATAGTTCACTCTTACTAGGACGAGATGTTTTTCCTCCATGTATCTGTAAGCATCATCTATAAAATCAATCTTCGTCCTGCAGGCAGGATTCATTACAGTACAGTAATTCAGTACAGTAATTGCCAATTGTTAATGAACGACTGCTGCTTTGAATCCATCCATTTCATAAAGGGTTTTATCTACAGTATAAAGCTAGAACAAACCTTGGTGTTGCTTCAGGAACTGACAATGTGTGGTGTGCTTTACAGCTCATATTTCACTTACTGTGTTATACATCTGGCAACCCCACATCACACGCGAGCCTTTGGTGCTTATCTGTCAGCCTAGTAATGCCTGCAGTTTGAGACAGAGCTGGCAACCCAGTAACCGTCGAGGTTTGAGGCAGACTTGGCAGCCCTCTAACCCTGAAGATTTCTGACACATATCTGACAACCCCAGTAACCCATGAGATTTCAGACACATATCTGGCAACACTTCATCCCACCAGGGCTCTCGCCACATGGTGCATCTCGATCTGGCAACGCAACAGCCTCGAAGAACTACAGGGAGCAGGCTGGTGCAGAGGATGGACCTGGCAACCCCCCAGGATTGGCCAGTTTCTGCCATCTTGTGTGTGGCCTTTTGGAATCTAAAACACTGCTGCGAAAACAGAGTTGTGCCCTTAGAGTAATTCACAGCTAATAGTGCATTATGTAGGGGTATATAGAATGTTTCTCAACATTATTGAAAAACTCAGCAGCATCATGACAATATGAAAAATCAAGAGAATTGTTTCATAATGTATTAAATCCCGCTCCCATGTTCAACTCTCCCTTTTAGACAAATGACTAAAAGAAACAAATAAAACAGAACAAAAGCAGATTAATTAAAAAAAGTACATGAAAAAAATGTGTTTAAGTAACGGTTGTCGTCTGCTGTTGTACCAATGGTAATGCACTGAATCTGGTATGTTTACACGATACACAGTCAACAGTTGGCGGCGATAACATGCCAAGAAATATAGCAAAGTGCCAAGAAAGGCAAGGAAGAAGGATATTGCTGGCGAGCAGTTGTGGAGGTGGAATATTTAGATTTCAAATTATTCCAGAAATCGTCTCTGCAAGTGTTTTAAAAGGGAGGAAATGCATTCAATATGTTTATTAGGCCTCAGGGGCGTGTTATGGAGAGAAACTGAATGTAAATATAACCTTGTTTGCTTTGTGGTAAAAAATTTTTTTTTCGTCACACCATCAAGACAAAGAAGCTATGATTAATGATTGCAGTTGTTACTTTATCTTTCATAACGAGCAGGATGTTCGTTTTTGCCATAATTGCACAGATGTACGTCCTTGCAAGTGCCATCAAAGGCTCAAGAAAATAATGATTAGGGAGGAATCTGTGTATAATCATATAATGACTTCTATAAGACTCTTAGAGTGAGCAGAGCTGTATAGAGATGGCAGTTCTTAGAGCAATGGAGCAAGATTCATAGAATTGTGATGTTTTTCTGACTTGTTTTCTTTAAGCCATTGTTTTGCAGCACAGTTTGTATTAATTTTGAAGTATAAATTCATATCATTAATGCAGGTGGATTTGATACAGGTGTCACTCAGTATCATCTAAACCTTGTTATAATTTCATCACCAGCTTTCAGTGTCAGTAAAAAAAATAATATGACCCTTTTATATAGGCCCCCCTCATGTATTATTGAGACGAGTTTCAAGTGTTTTCTGCCATACTGTTCCTCGACAGTGCATCATGCAGCAGATCGCTCCTCCTTTACCCTTGACGTGACCCCGGCAGCACATTAAGATGCCACTGGGGAGCCTCTGCACTTGTTTGTGTACTGGTAGTCCTGCTGTAGTGCCTCTGTGCTCTCTGTATTCTGGTCTTATATCACACTGTATGCTGGAGTATGGTGGGATATATGCCTTGTGCACCACACCTCACAGACACTCACGGAATATAGATACCCTGCAGAATATCTCACTTGAAGTGAAGGAATTTACCTGCTTGGATATACATAAGCAAAAATGTACATAGACATAATACTAGCTAGACGTAATACTAGCGTATATTATAACAGCATTTCTGAGGATTTTGTAGCGTCTCCCCTGATTTAGAGGCTAATAAAAAGCTTTACAGCATAGTTCATTACACAAACTAGCATATTTGCTGCCTCAGAATTTTCCGTGAGAGAATTTGTTGCCCTTGTTTCCTGTTGCCCTCTGAATGTGTGACTCAGGACTGCAGCTCTGCAATGCTCAGTCATGCTGAACCCAAAGTGAGAGCGTTGTGCTCTGTAAGCATGTGGGGCAGGTGAGGAGAGCGAGAGAGAGTCTGCTGTGAGGTAAACCATCCTTCTGCACCAATACAGCCCTCTCTGAGCCTGAGCCAGAGCTGCAGCAGACAAACTGAGACTCCTGGGTGCTCTTTGTCACTGCAGTGACCACAGCATGTTAGGATGGGTTTGTTAGGTTTCCCTTGAGGGCTGCAAACACATGGACAAACCAAAACTTGTTCTCTTTATTTTCTACTATGTTGTGGTTTCTACATTTTGTTTAAACAGTTATCTTCTGGGAAGTGACCTTGTTAATTTCAAGACTGTTTTTTAATTGGCTCTTAGTGAAATTTCGGATGCTCTGTTATATTTAACAAATTCTGAAACGGCTGCAACTGCTTCAGACATAGGCCAAGTCACCGTCATCAACAGCAAGTCTAAGAAAAGTAAGATTTTGAAGATTAATATCAAACTATGAACGTACAAGTCAGGGATTTGTTGTGTCTTGCAGGCTGTGATCTTTGTGTTGCAGTGTGAGAGATGTTACTTGTAATGGGACACTGGTGCTAAAACCCAGGCAAGCAAGGAAAGCAAAACATGTTGCCCCCAAGGAGCACAGGGACATTAGCTTCCTAAGGACAGTTCTCTCAGTCTGTGCACCCCAACACATCATCTGTTCTGTGTGGATGTGCAGCTTCCCCACCTCGTTTCAAATTCAAAACATAAAAAACTATTATCGTCCATTATCATTATCTCCTGCTGGAACCAATCACAGCCGTATCACTTTAACAAGAAAACTGATCACACCGTCAAGTCGTTGCTCAAACTTTGACGTATGTGGTCAGCACATACCGGCCTGGACTGCATGTTCATCGCCTGCGAGTTGTTTGTGTTGCATTTCCCGGCCCTGCAGGTCTATCCACGTTTTCTTATCTCAGCAGCTCTGCCTGCCAGCAGACAGCATTATCATCCCATTCTGCCTCGGTCTGTGTTAATGTTTGATTTCTGCCTGGCTAGATACTCTCTCCCTGCTGCTACTGCTGCATTACATTGGAGGAAACAGGGAACTGATTAGAAGCTTGGTCTGGTTTGTAAACATGCTGCTACATTCTATTGTGAGTCTCCCAGTTACGGGAACTTTAATTCCCATTGAATGATTGTTCATTCATATACAAAGACAGAGACTTGTATTGATCTGTGAGTGTGCTCTAAATGCTGTTTCCTGAATGCGGGCTGACTCTCAGGTGGTCTCCTTCGTGCTACAGACCTTTTATAAAATGCCAGAGATTCATAGTGTCAGGCCTTTAGCACTACAACAAATTCATTTTGAACAGCGCCAGAGGCCATTTGACTTCCAGTGTTTACCTACAGAGAGAAAAAGGGAGGAAATACTAATGTTTGAGTGCGTATGTGTAACAGCACGTCTTCTCTTATCTCCACTGCCAGCTGAATATGCACATACCTGTCTGTTCAGGTGAATGTGTGGTTAGATATACATTAACATGTCTTCACTTGTGTATTCTGTTGTTAGTGTCTTGTAAAGACTAGCCACGTGACATGAAAGCTTTATTATCCCAAGAGGTTTGACCTTTAAAAGCCAACATCTGCTACAAGGCAGCTTGAATGATCTAGAAGTATTTGGCAGCGTTTGGTGACTATGTGAATTTCTGAATCAACCTCAGTCACAGTGCCTCAATGAGAGAGCCCACAGGGTGCCTCGGATACCATCTTGTGTCACGTCCACGACTGTGCTTTTCATTCGGGTCCATATAATTCATGTAGGAACCCTTGCTGAGCTAAAGTGTCCACAAGATTGCGCAGGAGAGAGGGCTGGAGGAGAATGATAACGCCGGCTCCACAAAAATGGCTCAGATGACTGGAGAAGACAAGAGCACAGAAAGGAACGGAGCTTTGTATCAGATGGTTTTTAATAATGACCTTAAAGGCACCGGTCCTCTGAGGCATCTGACCATTAGCTCTCCAGGTTCCCTGACATACTGTTCTATATGAGCTATTTCTGTAAGGTGTCTGTTGGTATAGCTCAGTCAGAGATGTAGTAGATCCAGGCAGTGTGTGTGCACTGCCGGTGTGTAGTATAACAGCATAGGACCGTGTGTGATTCTTTTGTCAGTGACTGTTCCTTAGCTCAAGAATGGACACACCCTCTTAAAGCAATAACCTATAAAACGTGAATGGAAAGCCAGTGCTGCAAGTAACATAACGTCTCCCTGCAGACCGCTCACTCTAAAATACCATCCTCGGTTCAAAATGCTGACACAGTAATTCTTAATTTATGCTGTTTGATATTTACAAGCCATTTGGCTTTAATGCTTTGTTCAGACCTAAGTACACATTAACACTACATCACACACAATGTTTACAATCAACCATAAACTGTTATTGGAGATTATAATATCACCTTAATGGTTTGAGGTGCGATCAGAGAATGATATGTTCTCACTGGTGTTGTCAAATAGTTAATGGATGGGTTTTAACCCCTCGAGAGCCATGGAGACACCGAGGTAGTTAAAAGTTTTTCTGTCTCTGTTCAGTTATTCAGTCATTTCTCAGACATATTTTAATACCATACCTTTACCCAGTATTATTTCTTCATTTTCAGTTTAATCTTTGGGTTTCAGGTGGCTTTCCTTTCAAGGGGCTGCGATAAATGAAGCCAAGGTTTAGGTCAGTGGGGTCAGAACTCCCTCAGGATTAGAGATCACTTTTCAACCTCCACTGTAGACGAAACACCCAGACCACAAAGCAGGAGAGGAGGAGGAAATGTTACAGGGTCATGGACACAGAAATCACCTATTTCATGTCACGAGCATTCAGAGCCATAACTAGAAGGCTGAGAGGGAATCACCTCTCTGTGCCTAAGCTTGGAGATCTAGCTTTGCAGCTATTTCACTGTATGCTAATGGTTTTCTGTCATATTCCCTCCAAAAGAATGCTGCACACTTTGTTGTCAGTGCTTTGCATTGTCCTTTGTAAAGATTCCTGCAGTGACACTTTAGATTTTCCTGATCTAACCAATCTTTTTCATAAAAAAACACAGAGGGTGTTTTCTTGTTTTTTCGTTATGGCTGTCACTGGATGTTATCTGCATGGACAGGGATTGAATCATCAATGCTCCAAAGCCCACCCTCTCTCCCTACTGTAATCTTTGCAAATCCCACCACTTGTCTGATGAATTTTCCAAATGTGGCATCTCGCCCGTACCAAACTGCTCTGTTGCTCTGTTGGTTATCGGCCTAACTAAAATTGCCATGTTTATCTGGCAACCGTTCTTTGATTTACAATACTGCCCTGGACCTCACGTTCTATGGCTTTCATCTCCGCAGTGCTCGTTCATCTAACACTGCAATGCAGAAACAATGTGTTTTCTTTCAAATGGATTCATCTCATTTCAGGCGCTTGCTGCTGTAGAACATTGCTGTACTTCAGTGGAGCTTTGTTCACAGTCTCACCTCTCCGTTTACCTTTGGCCTGCACATAAAGCCTCTGAATGAATGTGAAGAAACTATTATTGAAACAGTTCGTTGACTTATTGTCAAGCTTATTGACAGAGATTACATTACTGCTTTTCTGTTCATTTTAAATTTGCATAAAAAGTGTTGCTGGCAACTTTCCATCTTGTCTCATCAAAAATAATTGGTGATTTTTATCTTTGCGTCAATATGCACAGCAAAAATTCACCAATACGACGCCATGGTTTCCTTTTAGACTTCCTGTTTACGTCACCCAAATAACGGAAGGCACTGCAGTGCCTAAAAATCAACACATCCCATTAATTCCAAATGGAAGTTAGGAATACAACGGTAGTGAAAAGAGGCAGCACTAAGGCGGTTGCAGCTCTAGACAAAAAAAAGTAATGCTATTTTCCAGCTAAGCTAGAATAAAAGGACGTGGGGTCGTCAGCCATGGGAATCATCTCCTTCTTTACAAGGTGAATGACAGTCACAGGACATCAACCAAGAGCCAGCATGCTGCTGCTTTGTCCCTGGAAAAAAAAAAAAAAAACATGGACTATTTGTCCTGTTTGGATCGTTCTGCTCTCCATGGGTAATAGATGATGGATGGTCTGACATTTCCGGCCATGCTTGTTTGGGTGTTTCACAGCGATATGCAGCTTCGTTGCTGCCTGGATGCCCAGCGTTATTGGGACCAAATGAGAAGAGCGTGACACAACATTACATGTGGAAAACGGAGAGTAGGCATTCTCATTTGGTAATAAAATGCTCTCCCCCCTCCCTGACCTTTTTAATATGGGCACAGTATAGCCATGCATTGCAGTGGCATCAATTTATCACTGTACCAAACGCTGGAGCTGAACGTGTCAAGTTGAGAGGGCATGTACTGTAGAAGGGATGTCTATGGAATACTTTCTTTCACACCTTGGTTTCATTTCCCCAATGAAAGCCAAATAATCCATCTTGAGATGAGGCTCGTTGCTTCTTTACTTTGACCTTGACACGGGTTCAGGCTGATCGGAGCTTTCGTCTCTGTGCTTTTCTCCATACATCAGACTGTAACAGTTTTTCCAGTTGGTTCTATGCTATAGAGGGGGGATTGACTACCTAAACATTTTAGAGTATATATTATGTATTTCCTCCCAAACATAGTATTTGAATTATTATTCCTGTCAGACAGCACAGGGGTATTCACTGCTTTCCCAGGTCTGCCCTCACCTCTGGGCCAGACTGCATTTACTCAGCGATAAAACACAGAGACAGAACATGTTCGTCAGATTGGAGTTTGATAGAAACCCTTTTTTTTTTCTAAGACTGAGATTCTTTGACATATAAAGAAATTGGTTGTCAGAGTTAAACAACAGTTTTCAGGGCAAAACAAATGACCAAAATTTAGTAGGAAATACAGAGAAGTGATTAAAATATAGCCAAAAAAATAAAAGGGACAATGATGTGTTAGTTCCTTCATTCTTTACTGTGACATTTATGATCTTCAAGCTCAACAGTGTAGGTAACTAGTTAAAGGAATAGTTGGACATTATGGGATATTTACTCTTGCTGAGAGATAGCAGCCGGTTAGCTTAGCTTAATGTGTCAGTTCTATGTTTATTTTTGTACAGATTAAACAAATGAGGTATAATCTGTTAGTTAGTGAGCTTTAAAGGTGCCAGTAGGCAGACTGTGTTACCTTCAGACAGAGCCAGGCTAATTGTTTTTCTCCATATTTCCTGACTTTGTGCCAAGCTGGCTCCAGCTTCATATTTACCATACAGACATGAGAGACATGAGAGTGGCATCAGTTCTGTCAGTGCGCGAGCCTTCACAGCTGCTTGTGTGAAGAAGATGGTCAGAGGTGGAACAAAGTCAGAGGGCTTTGGTGTTAGTCTTTCTTTAGCTTCTGCTCTTTGTTTTTGAGTCTGAGAAGTTTAAGCTCATTGATTAGATGTGTCTTTGTTGACTTCCCTGCTCACTTTTTTTGTACATCACCTTGTAACTTGCACCTTTTTTGCTTTGATTTCAGCCTTGACAATGCCCCAGTGCTCCTGTTAGTCACTGGATATTGTTAATGCGGAAAATGAACTACTTTCACATCCATTAAGTACAAAATAATTCCTTGCACTTTGCACCTCTGTAGCTGCAACTCTTATCTGTCTTTACAGTGTTTTTTTATATAACTATTTCCACAGCCAATACTTGTAGAGCGCCTATTATCATATGTCCCTGTGAAGATGCAAATTTCATCTTATTTAGTTCTAACTTTCATTCTCTTGGATTTTGGAGGTTAGAAGTTGAAGGTTGTGGTTAAAGATGTGATGGGAGGCTGAGGGTATGTGGCGGGTCCTCGTACAGGAGTTCAAAGGGATCAAAATTAGTTATTAGGCGCCGGAAGGGCAGTAAATTGTCAGGCTGTAGTTTCCACTCACAGATTTATGACTTGGCCTCAAGGGGCCTTTACAGCACAGAGACGACCCCTCTTACCTCGCCAGCTAAAGGTTATTGTAAATCACACCCTTCCTACCCTCAACGCCATCGCACTCTCTCTTACACACACATCTGTTCACACAAACATCCTTACTGACCTTTCATTTTCCTTTTTTTTGTTTTAATCTGTTGTACATGTCTGTTGTGCTTTACCTGGAATAATCCTCTCCCATCTACAAGTACCTGTGTTTCATTTTGCTGCGGTTTTCCTCTGGTCCTATTAAAGGCATCAGCGCAGTGACCAGTCCGGTGACCTGATGTAACATCACAGCAGCGTGACACAAAGTCCATTCAGGGCCACCAGTCATTGTCCTTTTTAAGACCCGGCTCCTGTTTGTGTATTCAGCTTGCTCTTTTGTCTCTGTGGCTCATTTATTAAACTGTTTGACTGTCCAATTCCAGAAATAATCACAGGCAATCAAGCTGAATAAAATCAATGCATTATTCAACCAAGAGAATCCAGTGGTTTCCCTTTACTCCCGGCTGGCTCTTTTTAAGTTAATGGTTAATTGTGAATGATTAATTTCTGCAAGGTTCATTATGCATAAACAATCTTGCTCTGGGAAGTGTCATTAGACTTTATGTTTAGAGGACATGTACGAAGATAGAAATCAGACAGGCATAGTGCATACTGCCATTCAGACTCAATGTGCTGCTCGTGTTGGGAAAGCAATAAAAATACAATATAGCTTGATGTTTTTACAATAGCTTCCTATAGCTTCTCTGCGGCTGTATTGAAACGTTCGACTGTATGCTTTTGATCCGAGTGGCTCATTGAGGTTGTGATCGCTTTACAACCTGCCAGTTTCTCTTCAAGGAATCAAAGGATGAGGGAGTCGCAAAATAATGGAATATTCATGGCTTTAATGTTCTCACATAGGTTCTACAGGTACTGTGGGAGTGTATGACAGCACCGGTTGTCATTTGAGTCGGTGGGTGTCCTTCGTGTTATTTTGACAGGGAGGCAGATGAAAGGCAACCACACGGTTTCCCAAAGAGGACTGGGTGCTGCTGTAACCCTTGTCGTCTGCCTTCAACTCACCGGCATGTCGCCATGAAGAAGAAGAGAGGCTCGCTCAGCACGGATAACCTTCTTTAATATTTAAAGCTGAGGAAATGAGACTGTGGGCTGCGCTGAAAATCATGTGCTGTAGCTGTTCCTCAAGGTCTCTGTGGCTCCTCGGTGTACGGTCTTCAGTCTCAGTGATGGATCCCTCTTTATCAGCACCATGTAGGCCAAGAATCCAGCTGGCACTAGTCCTGCATGGACTGCTGCTGAGTGTCAGTGTCTTGTAATGATCTGAATGTGCAGATGCATTTGAAAAATTTTGAGAAAGATTAAATTACAGTTACATTTATGGGAAATATGTTGAAAAGAAAATGTTCAAATTCAACACTTTCAAGGCATAAAATATTGAAACACCCTTTAAATGTTCATAGAAATCATTGTCTTTAGAGATATTCCAGTTGGCTGAGTGAACTACTTTTTATTATTTAGTCATTTTAATTTCACAGAATCCATTTTGAAATGTTTTAGCATAAAAAAGCACAATGCAGCATTATTTCTGGTACTTTGGATTTACCCCAACCCTTTTTTTTTATTGTTAATTTTTCTGTCTATACAGTACATACACAGTAAACACAAAAATGGATGTTGTTTGTGTAGATCAACGGGAGGTTTAAGCAACTGAGTCAACAGAATAAGAGAAATAATACTAGAAAGACATTAGTTACTTGAGTTAAAAGTCTTTCATGGTTTATTCATCTCCCCTAATTTACCCCAACCCTGATTCTTTTCTGCACAGCTGTGGGTTTTCATTTCTCTCATTTGAAAGTTTAAATGTGATCGTAGTGATATTTTTCAGCATCGCTCTCCAGCACGTGTAGACATTTGTTAACTGTGGGAAATGTAACGTTCGTATTGATAGCAGCAGGCTCAACTCATCATTTATTCATCAGCTCCCTCTGTCCTGCGCTCCCTCTTGTCTCACACTGTAAATATAACACTGTTCAGCAAATAATAAAGATCTACAGTAGAGCTTTGTAATAACTGCGAAAGCACAAATATCACAACAAGACTTCTGTTTGTGCTCATTGCTCATTATCTGGTGCTTTCCCAGAGTGTTTTTGGTACACCAAATTAGAGTCACGATGCCTTCACAAAGAGCTCCTTTTGCAGTTTGAAGGCTTCTTGCCATGAAAGTTGTCTAAAGGTTACACTCTAAACTCTTTTTGAGAATTTGCCGTTGGTTTCCAGAAAACATTTCTAATCATCCGTCACTGCTCAGTTCAGATTCCTGGGGCTTAGCTGCAGGAGATGGAAGTAGCATCGTCACATTTTTTTGGTTTTGTTTTGTTTCTTGATTTATTTTTTATTTTTTCCAAACTGCTCTCTGTGTTTCACTTGGTGAGTCAGCTTGCTGTCAATCACACCACCACTTCTCTGAGAGTGATGTATTTGCAATTTGCAATTGCCAGGGTTTGTTTTTAGCCTGGAAGCATGACTCTCCTGCAGAAGCACTGCTCCATTAAAAAAAAAAAAAAAAAAATCTAGCTGCTGCTGTAATTTTGTCTGACAGTCGGCCCACTCCAGGAGGAGGCCTTGTCCACCATTTCATTTAGAGTTCACCTTCTAGGCAGACTCCATACTCGCATTCACACACACTCACACACACACACACACACTACCTGACATATTGCAGCGCTAGGCAGTTTGCCCAGGTAATGAGAAGTGGGGAAAAGAAGGAGGTGGGGAGGGGTAATGGTCCAGCAGGTCATGGGTAAAGTAGTGCTGGAGAGGGGCTTGGAGCAAAACCTCAGCTCATCCAAGTGGAATTTTATACTGACCAGCTGTTTGAATGGACTATAAAACAAAGCAGTAACATTTCATCAAAACTAGCCACTGAAGAAACTACCTCAGATAACATTTTGAACAAAAGCTCCAACAAACTGCAGTATTCAGCCCGACAGCTTACAGTATCTAGATGTTCTCATTTAACAGTCGACTCTGGAATTAAAAACATCTTAATTATCATAAACTGCAGCTCTGCCTTTGTTAGAAAACTCCATCACTGCTCACAGCAGGGCAGCAGTTGGCAACCTCGAGGAATGTCAGCATTACTCTCATCACTGCCCCTGAGCGAGTCCTCCAGTGTGCCCAGGGGCCCAGCAGTCTACCGTGTGTGAGTGTGTATACCATGCATCACCCTATGTACATCTGACTTGTAAAACCACAGCAGATGTGAAAGACCACTTAACTGATGTCATGCAAGGCCCAGCGTGTGCCCCTTCACCTTTTATTTGTATACTAGGACTCTGCTTGTCTCTCTGTCTCTCTGCTCGCTGAATCGTGTTTCCGCCACAGTGCATTCGGACATTTTCAGGTTATTTATTAGAGCGGTGCCTGGAGCCACAGTTTCCGGGGAATAGAAATTTGAAATGTTCTGTTTTCCTTGAGAGATGGAGAAAAATAAAATATCACTCAATGGAAGCAGACCTACATTTCCTGCATTTTCAATGTTGGGCGTTATTCGGTACAGATAGGATACACTGTAAGCAGCTCTGGTTACGCATATGTTACACCTCATATGGTTTTTGTTATTTTGATGCTGATGTTTGTATTAGGTTCTGGATATTGTTTCCCCTGCTGTCAGGCTAAGTTAAGCTAATCATCTCGTGGCTCACACTTGACACACAGATATTAGAGTGCTATTGATTTTCTCATCTAACTCTTGGAAAGAAAGTGAATTAGACACAAAGACTATTTCCCTAAATTGTCAAATTAGTTGATTAATGTAAAAATACTAAGCTATTGCTTTTTTTTTCTTTGATTAGTTACTTGCAAAAGGCTGTTGGAATTAGATTTTTTTACCTCTTGAAGATTTATCTTGTCTTGTTTGGTGCCTGCCCTTTGATTATTTTAAAGTTATTGCACTGCTGGCGAGCCTGCGTGGGTATGTTTGTGTGTACCACATTTGGCTCAGACTAGCTGAACGTGGAAAAGTTAATTAAAATGGGTGTCAGCATGCTGAGCTTAGTGTGAGGACAGGGGTTATAAACAAACACCGACTTCGGGCTTTCTTTATAAATCATTTTGCAGCGGAAATATAAAAATTCTACTAGTTTGGAGCAGAAATGTAGTAGATGCTCTGGAACAGAGTGTGTGAAGTGTTGTTTCAGTTGAGCCCATAATCTTTCAAGGTCCTGACAGTGTGGCCTTTAGGAAGAGGCAGTCTTAAAAACATTTCCTCGCCCCCAGGGTCATAGCTTTTTCTTTCACTCAACTCTATGAGAAACAATCGCCCTGCGATGGCTGGTTTAAAGAACAGCTCCAGAGAGAGTATAGGCTACTGTAGACTGTTGCTGAGGACGTTTAAGCTCACCAGCACTGCCAGGGCATAAGCAGGGGACTGTTGTGTCTCACAAGCTTTAAAGCAAATGGTACAATTTGCAGAAGGGCTTTTTCTCAAGAGGAGGCGACTGTGATTAGCTGCATTCCTCTGGGAGGGAGATTTCTGAGCTCTAAGCTTTTTTTTTTTTTTTTTTTTTTTTTGACCTACTACACACTCACAAATTTGGAAAACGCAATGAGGCTAAGAAGCACTGTGTTCTGTGATGGCACAAGAGCTTTGTTTACAGATTATTCCCAAGATAATTTAAGAATGAATGAACGTGTGATGGTCACTCTGGGGAATGTGGATCGTTTTAGATGCAAAATATTCGGCGGATACAAGATATTTATAGTACGGCATCAGCAGCGTAAATATAGCAATCTGTTCACATTATCATTCAGAGGAAATGATTTAAAATTCAAGCAATCTTAAAAAAAATATAATAATAATAGATTACAGTCTAACAAATTGTCTTTCTTCTGTTGTACTGGTCCATTATACTGTGGGTCAACTCTCTATAGAGATGACGCCAACACCCCCCCTCCTGTCTCCTGTTGCTATGGTAACATCTGGGCCCTAACAGTTGACCTGCTCTTCCTCTGTAGGCAGATCAAATAATCTAGTTGTTAACTCAATGGACCCTTTCTCATAATGGACCCATTTGTCCTGACAGTTTAACCTCCGGCCTCTTGACTTATGCAGATCAGTTACGATCAGAGTTTTATTGTGTGTGAGCGAAGCACAGTTTTTGTCTGTGTGGGTTTAAGCATGTTACAGTTCAGCTGCTTTACCTCGATATTAGCAGCATAAAAACTTCCCACCTGCTGCCTCACTGTTGTTCCATTATAATCACCATAAAATCATCATAAAAGTTGAGCTCCCGCTTGATCGTGCCATCTGTCTCTGATGAGGAATCACTTAAAACATTTTCATTTGAGACAAATTGTCTAACAAATTTTCACTACTTAACATTTCATATTCTTGTTTTTGTCCAGATTCCAGCTTGATTGTCCCGCTGATGTTGCTCCAGTGTTGTGGGCTTTCGAATTGACACAACATTCAAAGGACTTTGTCTGTTCATCAAGAGACTTAATATAAATGAAAAGAAAGTAATTGAATTATCTGAGGATAAAGTGATTAAAGTTCTGTTTAATATTCAGCACATGCCATGTATTTAAATTAGGGTTCACACAGCATTAGAAACACCTTTCAGAAAAAATGACAGCAGGTTTTGTTTTCTCAGCCTTCAGAAGGACTTTCATTGCTCGGCTGTTGTATGAGATCAAATCCGATTGTACATGTGAATCTAATAAAAGGATGGGAACCACAAAATAGTGATTCATTATGGGATAATTAAGTCATGGTCATGAGAACGCAGATGTGATGATCTAATTATGAGTAACAGACCAGAAACATTACTGTCTTTTTGAAAACGCACTCACACCTCACTGCCGCTCCGAGGGGAAAGTTGTTCCAGCGGCCTGCAGCAGTCCACTTGGAATTAATTAGATTTAAAGATGCTGCAATGTCCCAAAGGCTCTGATCCTGAACATTGCGGATTGATTGGCTGTCCCACGATTATTCGTTGTAGACCTGAGACAAGCATGACCGAAGCCTGCGGCTGTGTGATTCCACACCATTCATCCCCTGAGAAAAGAGAGGCCATGTTCCTCTGCCCGTGTTTGCTGCATGTTGGGACCACAGACCTAAAATCTAGTCTCTGATCACAGAAGGAAATCCACTTAACTTCTTTGAAGGCTTCGCTCACAGAGTGACTTTCAGTTATGATTTGGGGATTTTCATGGTGTACGGTGTCATTGTGCTGAGGATTTGTTGCTCTATAAGGTCTATAAGGATTTGTTGCGCTACTGTAGCTGTGAGACACAATATTGCCACGCTCCCTGGAGTTTGTCTGAAACCCTGAGTTATTGTCCTTGTCTCCTGAAGGGCAGATGGTGCACAGATTCTGAATTACAATGTGTGCACAAACAGACAGATCACTTCCTATATTTATCTGACAGCTTCAGAGAATTTATCTTTTACTATATTTTTATTTTATCTTAAGAACATTGTAATTTTGTTATAGTGCCTTATAAATAAAATCCTGAAAAGATGTTTGAATTTTCTTTTTTATTAAATTATTGATAAAAAAAATGTTTAGATTTAACCATAAAAATAATCAGAGAAATTGTTGACATTTTAAGATTTTTTTCATGGTTTGTTTATTCCTTGAGGTTTTTCTTTTTATTTTATTTTTTATTTATTTATTTTACCATATATTATTTACAACTCTGCATACTGCACATTGCACTGAAATCAAAGACTGAGCATGTTGGTTATTATGTCACATCAAGCAGGTCTAAATTAAAATAGAGCACAACCCCTCCCATCAATCAGGAGTCACACTGAGGCGGTCGTGTCTCTGTTTGATTCCTTTGTACCTGCCTGACGTGACCCTCTCCAAAGACACGTCTGTTCTGACCTAATTTAGCCTGGGATGACAGGGACCGAGGTTTGAAGTCCTCCTGAGCGACAGGCTCCTCTGATGCTTGTCCTCAGATGCTTGTTTACCACAGCGTTATCAACATATAGCTCCGAATTCCTGAGCGAGTTTGCAAATTAAAAATATGTTTAGACCAACAACAGTGCTGGTAGAGTGTTTTTGTGGAGAGGACCAGCGGGGTGATAAGGCTGTAATTGGTGTATAAATGTAGTTCAGGCGTATTTGAATCTTTTGTTAGTATCCATCCGCAGAAAAATGGATTGAGACAGACAAAGAGCAAAGCTGTTGGTTTGGCAGAGGAGAACACGGCATTGCAGTGGAGGGCTGTTACAAACTTAGAGCCCATGTTAACCAAAAGTTTGGATTCCTTTGCTTTGTATTTTACTGTTTGAGACTGGCCCTTCGTGCTTTGTGCCATAGCTCATAAAGGGTACTTAAAACATAAATATCTAAAATATTTTAGGTTGAATTAAATGTCATTTAGTGGGGCCCATAGTTTGAGAGCAACTTCATCAAGTATCCTTTTCTTCTTCTCTTCCTTTTTCTCTTCTTTCTCCTTCCTCCTCTCTTCTCATCCTACTTGTTTCTGCTCCTCCTCTCTCTAATCCTCTGTAGTAGCAGTAGTAGTGCCACGTTTCATAAATGTTACCCTACTACATGTAGTTTCCTCCTCTTTTCTCTTTCTCACTGAGATTCATCTAATCTGTAACTGCAGTTTAGCTCAGTTTGTGAGATAACCCCTGTCTGAGGAAAATCTTTGTATGGCTAAAGCTGCAGTCTGCCATCCTGAAGCAGCCTCGACACCTGCTGCTCCATCACACACGGACGGCCTCCTCAGTTGTTGTTCGTGGTGCCGTTTGTAGTACTACTACACAGCCAACACACACCGCAGTCCTCTCAGTCCTCCCTTGTCCTGTCAGTCAGTGATGGACGTGTAAATCCACTACACCTGGCATTGTGCCTGCACCACTGTATAGAGCCAATCCTCTTTCATCCACAGATTACCGTTAGAACATTAAATCCTCTCCCCTTATTGTGTGATGGATTGAACCTTTGTTCCCAGATGTAGCGGCATGGCTGACCTGTGCTTAATATCATAACTTGATTAGATAAATTAAGTCAATAAAAGCATCAGTATCTTAACACATAACAGTAAGACATAATGTATTTCATGAGACGCCTTTTAATATGGTTTGTATGCAGATTAGTTGTAGTGTTTGCCAGAAGGGAAACCACCTACATCTGCGTCTGTCACTAAGGGACTGTAATGTTTTCTGGGGTCAGACTTGTTTGAAATGCTTGCGGTTGTAACCTTGATTTTGTTTTTGTTTTTTTGCATAGCAGTTCAATACAAACACAGCTTCTGGTTGAGTGTGTATTTATAGGAATATCTGAGTTGTTCGTCCAGTTTGTTGACTGAACAGTTCTCTTTTTGTGTTTGTCGTTTTCCTTTGGTATTTGACTTAATATCTAAGGAGATAATTCATCATGTAATATTGATTTAGAAAATATACATGGGACATACTATGTTACAGACTAGTAGTGTAAATATTGCATTGTGTCTACATTTATGGTATTAACAATAAGAAGTGAGGTATGTTAACTAGAGCTAGTCCAGAAAAACAGCTGCTCTGACGCAGTGGCTGATATATTGAATTTGGCATAAAAATAGTAGACAATACACAGAAAGAAATGATGGTACAGAAATTCCAAAGAAATGTGAGGTAAATTATTCATTTTCTTCTTTGTTATATTTTTCACTGTGCAGCGCTTACAGGCAGCAAACATCTAACAAGCCCTGCTGCTTTATGTTGCATTGCATCACTGTACCTTACTCAGTGGAGGGCAATTGCAGAGTATTGTGTGATGCTGACCGCGATGCTGACCCATCTCCTCCCTTTTTGTTGTTGTTGTTCAGGAGTTTGCTGCACTGACCAAGGAGCTAAACGCCTGCAGGGAGCAGCTGCTGGAGAAGGAGGAGGAGATCTCTGAGCTCAAAGCCGAGAGGAACAACACCAGGGTGAGGGCAGCTTCTGCACACATCCAGAAACATTTACCAAACTCTTTACACTGCCACCAGTTAATCTCACCTAGGATGATTAGCCTCGTATTGTATGCCGCTGAGTTAACAAGGCAGTTCTTTGAGGCATTCAGAAGCTTAAGGGCAAAGAAAGCCTATCATAACTGTTGTTTTGACATTTTCATCCAGAAATGAAGCTTACTATGACACTTGTTTCTTTTCTATCCAACCCTGTAAATTTGCCTTCCATAAGGTTCAAAACTTTCCCCAGAATTTTCATGTCAGCTGCAGAAAACAAAATCCTGCTGCACACTGCGATAGACAGCATCCTGAGGAAGCTTAAGCTATCTGGTGGGTACGGTTTTAAGGCAAGGCTGTGGAAGCACTGAAGCAACCATGCACACTGTCTGTTTCAAATGCCCAGGCATACCTCATTAGCTCCCCACATTTTGCCTGAACATTTTTCCACTTACTTCACATGGATGGCTGCTCAACAGTAAAACTAAGTCCAAATGGCACTGATGCCCTGCAGTGTCCAGTTCAAAGTATTTTGGAAAAATAAATAAATTAGCGGATCATCCCAATTTTGTTGGACTGAAGTCCTGTATCTTCAATGACAAATATTTCTTTTTAAAGCAGTAAGCACACTCTGCTGTTGACAGATAAGACTCTGTTTTCCATCCCAGTGCTGATTAAATGTGGATTTGCAGTGTTGCTCTATCTTTCTCTGGGTGGAGGCACAAGATTTTAGCACAACAGTGACTTAAGAAGAAGGAAGGGAGGGAGGTGAGGCGCAAGAAACAGGGACAGACAGAAGTCATTTTCACTCTCTCACTTTATTATCACCTCAAATCCTCCGATGGGCAATTACCAAGCAAACTTTAATCAAGCTTGATTTTGTCACTGGTAGGTTTTTCCAGTTCATAATTAAATCTTCAAAGGCATGTGCAGGCAGTGGACTGGGGAGCTGATAACAGATGTGATGACAGTGGAAAGACAAGTTAAGTTGATTGGTTGTTTTTCACCCCAGTGACATGCATGTGAATTCATAGACTCAAATGGTGCAGAGACATGACGAGACAGAAGAAGAGAGCAACAGATAAAGGATGGAAATATTTGCTGAATGGGATTAGACTGTGGCTGTGGTCAGCTTCTTATTCCGAAGTCGTTACTGAAGGCAGAACTCAGAGTAAACATTCATTTTCTGATTGATTCAGCTGTGGGCATTTGGTTAAGTGTGCAGGGGTATGAATGTGGACATGATGGCTGCTGATTAGGCTCTCAGAGACAGCTGTATCAGGCAGACAAGAGAAGAGACAGCACTCTGTCTCCTTTCAGCTTCAGCAGAGGTCCGCACAGGGTCTTTATTCAGCCCAGGATCCACATTCTCATGCAGGATTTCCAACTGTTGCCACGCCCTCCTGCAGAGAGATTTTGATCACTTCTGCCTGCTAAAATGTTTTCTGCTGAAAATTTTTGCTTTCGCAATGGCAGTAATCTGTCCCTAGCTGTCCCTATTAGAGACACACCAGAGCTCAGTCTTCATGCTATTTATTAGATTTCCATTATGGATGGCAATTTTCCTTTACTGTTTTTTACTTTTTTGGGATTTTAAATGGAGGAGGTTGGTTTACTGGATACATCTACAGAAAGTGTGTGGCATTAGGCACAAGTAAAAATATCCTGCAAATACATCCCCAACATTAATATTCTGCAAGATCCCAATTTGGAGTCCTCTGCTTTCACTTTAGATGGCACAGCTCTTACCTTTAATTTAATGCCTGCTACAACTCGTCCTTGACGCGATAATCAAGAGAGAAGGTGTATAAAAGGCATTAAAATCATTAATTTGATGGTTAAACTGATAAAAACAAATTAACACCTCCAACTGTGTATTTCTGGTAGCTGACCTGTGAATGACACTAGTGATGCTTCAGGTGTTGAGATGAATATATAAGAGATGTTTTTGACACTGAAACAACAGTGCTGCCTGTTGCTCTCATCTTCATCTCTGTCTCTGTTTGTACGGTTTTCTTACATTAAATTCTTCACAGTTTTCTCGAATAATTAAATATTGTGTATTTCTTAGTAAGAACAGCAGAGCTTTGTTTAAAAATGCAGCCCTTATAGTTCAGCAGATATAGCAGTGGTGACTTGATTTCCTAACTGGTGGTTAACCACAGAATACATTCAATCCAGCTGCAGCTTGTTGTGCAGCCTCAGTGAGGGATGTTTAGACTAGTGAGGCGTAGTTATGTCAGCGATGAAGCCAGTGAGGTTTTTCCTCGAAAAGAATGGGAAGATCATTTTGAGCTGGAACTTCACCCTCTAACAAGATCATCATCTTGGGGCTATAATATCATGTCCTTGGACGACTTTCCGAGACTGATTGAAGTGTTGAAATCTGCATCAACATGAAACTGCTGCAGTGTGTGTCTGTGATCCAGCACAGGATGCAGAATCCCTTTTGCAGACAGTGTGAAGGGTTGCAGTTGCTGCATTAAGCTTTAATGCAGGTTGTTATTATACTGCATTAGTTTTAGGTTGGTCTTTGATTGTACTGTGTACAGCACATTTTCCAACAAAGGCAAATAATTAATTTTCTTATTTCACCCCTTTAACTGAATATGATCATATATGGTGATAGTAAAACACACACAGCTACAGACCCTCCAACGTGTATTTGTTTATTTAGTAATTTCTGCATTTATGTCAGTATTTTTTCCAAGTACTGTGAGAGCAAACAGTGCATTTTACACATGCTTCATCAGGCTTTCTTCTCCTTCAACAAGCCTTAAGAAGCACTTATCCTTTCATATAATTATTTTAAAATCTGATAAAAGCACAGTATTCTTTGAATTGTTTTATATGGTTTCATTATAAAATGAAATGGATCTGAAGCTGAGTTTCTTTGTGCTCAGGCCCCGCTCTCATTTTGGATTCCTCCACATGATGCCTTGATGATAACTGTGATTTCTCCCATGTGCATCCTCAGCTACTGCTGGAACATCTGGAGTGCCTGGTGTCCAGACACGAGCGGTCACTTCGTATGACAGTGGTGAAGCGGCAGGCTCAGTCTCCCTCGGGAGTGTCCAGTGAAGTTGAAGTCCTCAAAGCACTGAAATCCTTGTTTGAACACCATAAAGCCCTAGATGAGAAAGTAAGTCTGACTCCATTAGCACATCATTTTACTATCCAGCTGTCTGCTTAAGCAGTATGTACAGAGAGTATTAAGAATCACCATGTTAGCTTTTTTTTTTTTGATTGTAGGTGCTTTACTGTACATTTACATCATTATAACTAAGGTTCTAGTTTCCAGTATAAACCCTGTAATTAAATCTTTCTGTCTCTTAAACTGCACAGATTTCCCTGCATGTCACTTCTCTGATATTGTAAAGGTTGATCAACACCTCATCTTTTGAGATCCTCATTCATAAAGTTAGTAAAAACCATTTTTTTTACATTTTGTGTCCATCCAAACTAATTGGCATTTAGGTGTAATCATATCGAATCACAGACATAGTGACATATTTTCTATTAAATGCAAATCGTGTATTATTGTCTTTATAAAATGATGGATTGAATAGCTAACGCCAACTGAAGCAAACATTGCTGCAGTGTCGTCTGTTTTCCTGGTCTCATTTGTTAGTTTTTGCCTCCACATGTCCCATCCAGCGTTTCTCCTGCCTCCTCACAGCCTCTTAATTTATGACCTTAGCCCCCTGTGTGATATCACTACCGCCCCTGTAATCCATTCAGCCTCTCCTCTAAAAGCCATTATTTATAAAGCGTGTCCAATGGAAAGGAAATAAAAGCTGTCTTGTGCAGCTGGGGGGCCATCCCGTCCCAGACCCCGGCTAACTTCTAATCCAGGATCAGCCTCTTCTGAGATCTGGCATCCTATTGGGCCACAGCAGCCGTGGTGCACAGTCACCGTGCGGTGCAAGTAATTGCTCCATCACAGCCACAACAACCCTGGAAGAGGACAAGCATGCTCTGAGTTTCTCCGAGCTCACAGACGAAGAGAGGAGCGTAGGAGGGGAATCTCCTCCACTAGTGCTTTAAAAGCAATAAAAGCCTCATAACACTGCTTTGAAGCCACTGCAAAGTGTTATTGTGTGGCTAAGCGAGGAAAGAGGACAGCTCTTTCTGTGGCAGCAGTGAGGCTTTTTTCTGCTGTGTTAACCCTTGATTTCCTAGATTGGAATTTAAACTGTAGAGTAAAAAAAAGTGTATTTTTCTGCCAGGTCATTTGTTATTGTGTGAATCCATCTGAGAGCACATGCAGAAACCTGCACGTTCAACAGATAGAAGATTTACAGGCAAGTCATGGTATGTGTTTGGTTTTTGGTTTTCAGGTAAGAGAGAGACTACGGGTGTCACTTGAGAGGGTTTCTGCCTTGGAGGAGGAGCTCACAGCAGCCAATCAGGAGGTAAGAGTTGCCACCGCTGAGTTTGTTTATGCCTGTGAGAACAATTGTATGCGGCAGCTCACCAGCCAGATCAACAGGTGCATACAAAAGAAGAAGAAAAGAGAATAGAAGTTTTAAATTCTATTTAAAACTTCTAGTATTCAGTACACTATTAAAGTGTACTGCTTGTTTATGTGGGTGCAAATCTAGCACATACCGATGCGATGACGTGTCCTGAAATTTGTCCAGATTTGTGTCCTGAATTATGCATCAACTCAAACACCCAGAAACAACCAGAGCACCTCTGCAGACACCACTCGCCCTCCTCTTTACGGGGAATAGCACAAAATAACACTGTACGCATGAGTGGCCGAGGCACAGCTCTGACAGAAGAGTGGTCACTCTTTCTATGGTGGCCTAACTCCTTCTCAACCTCCTGGCTCAGGCTGGCAGCAGTGCCAGAGCAGCTCTCACACTGCAGATGGTCTTGTTCCAGCTGAGAAAAACCCTCAGGCTGGCACTTCACAGCCTGTCAGACATGCCAGTCTGACACTCAGGCCTAGAATAAAAGTCGGTAAGGAGAAGAAGAAAGGGAGGAGGGTGTGGGGAGTCGGGAGCAGAGGGGGAGAGGTTGGGAGGTGTGCGGAGTGGGTGGACGGACAGAAAGACATCGAGATCTGTCTGAAAAGGAGAGGGGAAGAAGGGCAAAAAGAGCAAAGAGCTAAAGAATATAGAAATAGAGATGGCAGGTGGGAAGTGTGTGTGTGTGTGTGTGTGTGTGTGTGTGTGTGTGTGTGTGTGTGTGTGTGTGTGTGTGTGTGTGTG
>JBBMJY010000015.1:3670373-3772016 GCA_037833715.1 Toxotes lorentzi | reverse complement strand
CGAACCTGGAGCCCTCATGTTGCTAGTATTACCACAGTACTTTAGCTTAGTGCGGCAAAGTTTGCAGACAACGTCCGACCTGTGGACGTGTTTGGAACTCCTGCCATAAAAAACCAAAATGCATCCACACGCTCGCCGTTAGCCCCGATGGACCTGGATGGGTTGGTTGGTTGCCGGTTAATGGTTTTTCTTCACGCCTCTCGCCTCGCTAGCATAGCGAGCGTAGAAAGCTCGCTCGCTGGTTCCGTTACAGGGAGTTTTGTTATGACTGTTAGTCAACAGCTCCGCCTTGCGATTAAATCGTGTATGACAGCCAGTAACTAGAGGGGTCACTGCAGAGTATTACAATAAATTAAAAAAATATATATCGATTTTTGGAAATGTAATAATCGACTCACAATCGTCCATAATGTAATCGCGATTAATCAATAATCGATTTTTTTTCACCACCCCTAGTGTGAGGTCTGAGATATTGCTTTGGTGACGTTATTCAGAAGAACTTGGATGAGTGTGTGAGACTGTGGAACAGTCACAGGATTCGCCCCTCCAGAACAGCATCATGTCCAGGAGGAGTGCCCAGTGAGCTCTACTTACCACACTGGTAACACTTTGGTGATAGATTGATGTTTGTATTTTTTTTTTTTTAATCTGAAAAATAAATGTAATTATGTCTTCTGTTTAAAAAAGGTTTGGCTCCAGAGACTGTGGATTTAAAACTGAACAGGCTGCGCTGGATGCCTTTCATGAAGCTTGTCTGACAAGAGCTCCATGTGGGGACGCAAACATGCAGGAGTACTTGGACTTAGGCAAGCACAATAATTTACAGAAGCCAGAGTACTGGTAGTCTGCAACTGAACTGTATCTGAGACTAAAAGAAATTGCAGAGTTTGCAGAGGAATTGAAGAGAGGTTTATTGTAACGGTGGAACATGTACACAAAGTTTGTGAAGTGAGAAATACATGAATAAACATAAAGCAAAGTAATGAGTATTTATTACATTTTTGTATTATAAAGAAGAAATGAAATACTTTTTTTCATTCTAAATCTGAAAGAGTGATTCATAAACAGACCACATTTTCCACATTTTGAGAATAATGGATCAAAAACAATAGTCAAAAAAATGGAGCCTGTAAAAACATGTTCACATACTTTAACATTATAAAAACTTCTTGTTTTTACCTGTACTGTACATACAACAAAAGTCACTTTAAACAATATCAGTGGTGAAAGGTTGTCAGTAAATAAATAATTGATGTACCACAGTGTCAGCTCCATTGAATTCAGCTGTGCTCCTTGACAATTTCAGAATCAGAGTCTGAGGTATCACACACTGCAGTAAAAACAATGTTCTCATTTTCTGGACAGCTTGTTACAGTACATCAGGTGCTGCTACCTCTGGGTCTACAAATAACGGGAGTGTTTTTCCCTCTATGAGGTCTATCTGTACAATAAATCTGACATGATACAGATCCACTTCTGAATCATACCAAGTCAGATAGTCAGTACAACCTACCTGGACGCGTTTTCGTTCTTTTGCCGGATGTCTTCCTCTCTGCCCGTAGTTAAAAGACTGACGCTCTTTTGACTTGGAGCTTCTGTACTCAGGGAGCTGCTTATATGATGGGCGAGGGTTTTCTGCTTAAGTTCACAAAGTTCTATTTCAAAATAGAAAGTTAGCTTAACCAATAGTGCTATTCACGTTCATTCACATACTTCAGACAGCGAGCGCTATGCTGCACTTAGTCTGATTAGCATTTTCCATCTGTTGAGATGTCCCCTGTGCGTTTGGTCCTTCCGTGTGGTCTCCGCCATTTAAAAACAAAACCGCGTTAAGTGCTTCATGTGTTTGCCGCAAAACACCACCCGATCGCTGTCCATCTTGAGTCACCATGAACTCCAAAAAACAACAACGAGTCGAATTGGCCGCTCCCGTTATCACTTCCGGGTCATCCCCGGAGTTGGTACATTCCCTTTCCGGTTGATTTGTCTTGACTTGTAAAAGTGTTTCGCTACATGTATATTTGTCTCGGCGTTTGTAAAAGTGTTTTGCGTCTTGTTCATTTGTTTTCTGAAATGTAAATTTGTTTCGGTACTTGTAAATGTGTTATGGCAATGTAATTCTGTTTTACGATATGTAAAAGTGTTTTCCGAAAAGTAAATTTGTTTCAAGCTTTGTAAACGTGTTTTGTATTTTGTAATTTTGGTTTGCACCTCTCGGCCACCGTAAAAACCCCTTTATTTCTGTTTTAAAAATTTATCATGATCATTATTTGTGAGTACAATGATATAAACATAACGTAACACAAAATCTGTTCAGTTCAGAGAACTTTATTGCCATTCACTTTATTTTAAGGTACATTTAAGGAACGAGATTTCATTGCACCAGCTCGGAAGATCACGGTAGTTAGAGGTAGAGAAAGAAAAACACAATAAAGTACATTAAAATAAAATACAAAGTATTTACAAAGTAAGTTTTTTGCAGTGTAAGTCTTTGTGCATACATTATAGTGGAGGTTGAGGATGATAAAATACACGCACATATAAAAACCATGCAAGCCAAAATAAGTTTATCTTCCATAAATAGATGGAAAAACGAACAAAATGAGCAAAACAAAAGCAAAGAAACTATAAGGTTAGAAACGGAGGTAGAGGAGACACAGGCAGAACTGCTTGATCAGCTCGTGCAGCGTTGTCAGTCCAGGTGAATTCAGGCTCCAGCAGGGAGGGGTTTGGCAAAGCTGGCCAGAGGGTTGCAGACCTGCAGAGGTTGACTCACACTATAGCGGTCTGATTTCCCACATTACTGCGGTATTTTTTCAAAGCTCCTCGAAAGTTACTTTTCACTTTTCACTTTTACGACGAGGAATTTTCACAAGAAGCTGACGTTTTTGTTCGGTCACTTTTAATAGTTTATAGTGTGTTGCAAATTACTGTCTCACTCCCACAAGTTTCAGGTTCTGGAAAATCTTGTTCTGGAAAGTACATGAGGCACCCCAAAGTCTCAGGGGTTTCAAACTGTTTATGAGAGACAAGTAGCAGCCAAACACATTATCTGCCTTTCTCTTCCCTGTCATGAGGAGAGTGATAATCACATGGTGTCTGTCAAGGCAAGAATCTAATTATTGTTGTTGCCGGTCACCCCTGTGACAGGATTATGACTTTAGGACAGTTGTTTAAGGTTGTGAAACGAGGCAGAACATGATAATTACAGTGATTGGATCAGCGCTCGCATGTTTCCAGGTTCCAGAAATTCCTGCAGAGAGGGACATACTGGTTTATACTAGTATTGCACAAGAAGGAAACATGACTATTCAGCTGAGGGCTGAAGCTATGTACAACACTGAGGCTTCAAGAGGTTTGACTAATGTAGCAAGGCCACACTGAAGGAAAAGCAGTGATCATATTAAACCAGCTTAAAGTCTGATCTTGTTTTTCATCCAGCGTTAACTCTGTGTGTTTCTATTCACACACAAGCCCACTGATACTGTGTGTGTGTTTCAGTTCTAACCTCTTTGCTTTTTTTTCCCGTCCTGCAGATCGTGGCCTTACGTGAACAGAATGCTCATATCCAGAGGAAAGTGGCGTCTGGAGAGGGAGGAGAGGACATACTGGAGGGAAGTGAAGCTCAACAGAAGGTCCATGGCAAGGTGAGCAGCCTTAATAAAATATGGAAAAACTTAAGATTTTGGCAGGCTGTGAAAATGGATGCTGCACCCATCAAGTTTCAAACATTGTGGGTGTTGTTCAAGTATTATATATGATGATGATATATGATATATATGATCATTCGTATCTGTACAGGAATTCCGAACGTGACCCACAGTCAGGTGAAATCTCTGACCTCAGCTTCTTCCTATTTATGCAGCAGCACACGTGGACCTGCATAGCTGAATACAGATTCCCCTCTGATTATTAATTTATAGACTGGGCTGTAACAGCATCTACATTCACTAGATTACACCAAACAGTCGCTGATGCTGCTCCATGTCAAGAGCATCAGAGCCCAAAACAACCAACCCCAAAGTCCAAAGCAGGCCCTGGAAATGCTTTTTACATGCAGACAGCAGCATCTGCATCTTACAGAGGATACCTGGGTAGATCAATGGAGATGCTATTACTTCGCTGGTCTGCTGGGGGAGGGATGTGTATAGATGAAAAGTGTGTGTGTACAGAGGGAGGGACTAATGAGGAGACAGCTATCGTCTGCCTTGTTTCGTGAAGATAAAAAAGAAGTGAATATGAATTGTGTTGTTTTATTTGTGTTGATGTTTGCAGAGGAAATTGCATGCGTGTCTAAACTGCTATCATGTACGTTTCTTGAGGTAAAGTGACTGACAACCACTAACCTTGTAGTGAGACCAAGGGCTAGTTATTCAATGTCACTGCAGTCAGAGGGACTGACAGAGCAGCGGCTGCAGTCGAGTAGAATGACAACGCTGATATACAGATTGCTCTTCTTCTTGGAAGCACAATCCTCTCCACCCGATTTGCACGTGTCCCCTGGTTGTCACTAATGTGACAGGTGGAAAGAGGTCAGTGAAAGGGCATGAAGAAGTCAGAGAGAGAGAGGTGGGAAGAAAGTGCAGCTCTTGAAGTGTATGTTGACCCATGGAGCTCTCAGACCTTTAGCATAGACCTGGATCTGCCTGGTAACCACTCAAATCACTCTCACAGATCGGGCTTGTAGCTTCACCATTTTAATTTTTCATTCAGTAAATATGAAGCATTTATGGATTAGTTTCACTGCCCATCACTTCCAGAACAGATGAACATTCATGCATTTTTTCCAAGATGGTTTCCCCTGCTGTTAGTTTTATTGTGATGTAGTGTATATTTGTGGTGGATTATTAAGAGGCATAAACAAATAAATAAAATGTCTCCGTTCTCTGGATAAGCAAGGGTAGAATTTAGTCCTAATATCGTTGTTCGTGGTAAAACCCAATTGCTGATAAATTTTGTAGATGTAATTTCTCCCTGCTCTGAGAAACACAAACAAGATCTGTTCCCCTCCATTATATTTGAGTGGCAGCAGACTTGTGGGTAATTTGGGTGAACTGACCCCTTTTTTAAAAGGCCATGTAGATGCATAACTAAACTCCTACAGGCTGAATAAACTATGGCTCATTTAAACTTTTTCAGTCCTAAAAAAGCAGGTGTCCTAATGTTATAAGGCTGTAAAATGAGCACAATAATGGGAGCCACAGTCGTATCATGTATTATCTGTGGGACAGTTGAGAGACTTTGTAATAAAGTAGAGCTAAATCCTTAAAATCTGTCCTTTTTTGAGAGCGGCCCGGTGCTGGGGTGCTGGTATTAAAATCAGTGGTTTGATTTTAGAGGGCCCTGTTCCCTGCTCGGGTGAATCATTGATCACAGGCTGTTGGCGGAGAAGCCCAATTAGGTTTGTCCTCACAGATGGATGGCCAAGGACGGCAGAGAAAGATGGAGAACGGAGAGATCACTGTAGCTCCGTCTCTCCTTACACCTGCTTTAAAATAAAATACATTTCAATATAAAGAACAGTTAGATTCAGGGCTCTCAGAGGGACCGTGTTACTTAGCGGTGATAATAAAGTTGTTTTCTGATGTTATTCTTGGCTCTGAACCTCTGTGTGAGTTGGATCTCTCTGACATCCCCCTCATTAATCTACCTCATGCAGAGACCCAGGGAGCTGCACAGAGTGAGAACTCAGCAAAACCTAATCATATTACTAATGCAAGTGTCAAAGCAATTTCTCCAATGGAGTCTGAAATAATTCTCTCATCCAGTCTTTGTCACCATCCACAATCAAAGCAGGGGAAGAGCCAAAACCTTGAGCCTCCTGAACCTGAACGTATTAGAGTGCTGATGTGTGTAACTCTCAGGAGGAGGACTAGTATCTGAAGTGAGAGCGAGACTGATTTCTCAAGGCCCACTCCAGTACACAGCAGGAAGCCAGGGCATGACAGGAAATCAGAAGATTGTTTTCTATTATCTGGTTAATTGTCGGTCTTGATAATTTCCTGCTTTCAAACCTTTTATTTAACCTTTGAGTACCTACCGGGCACCATTTGATTAATTGTCATATGGGCTTACAAAACACTAAACAACAACAAGACGATTATGTAAACAGCTCAAGATGTACACATCCAGAAAATTTGGATGACCAGAGAAAACCAGGACGTAGCTGTTTTTCAAATAGGGAAATTTTTTGTGGAGATATTAAATACAAAATTAAATTCATCCTCAATAACAAGATCAGATAAAAAACACAACATATGTTTGTCTCAGTTGCCAAGGAAAAGATTGTAGTTACAGTATGACCTGACCTCCCAATGACCCTTGTTTTGTTGTCTAAATTATATATCGTACATTGTTCTGTTGCATAGTCTTCTTTGTTTTTAATGTAATTTTAAAGCATCCGTTTACTCCACTTCCTTCACCTCCCTTTGTCCAAATATGAAGCTGTTGCCCACAGACCTTTAGCTCACCATAGCAAGCTAAAAGTGTCTGTGCAAAGATAATAAAATTCGCCTGCCAACTCCTCTAAAGCTGACTAATTAAAACATTACATTTTATTTGTGTAATAGTACAAAATAAGGCCAGAGTGTATGGTTTTTACACTTTGTTTTTAATAAACAAACAAGATGGATTATGTTAATTAGGAAGCTTTAGAGCTGCTGGTAGGCAGATTGTGTTACCTTTGAGTGGGCTGTAGCCCAGTCATACATTTTTTGGGGGGGGTCATTTAAACCAAACAGTTCCATAACCTCACCTTCTCACGCCTCTAAGAAGAGGTTAGGTTGTTGTCAAACTCAAGCTGATGGTGCTGCACCCTCTTTACTCCTCTCTCCCCCAGCGTCTGTCGAACGGCTCTCTGGAGTCGGCCCATGAGGCGAGCCAAGTGGTGGAGCTGCAGGACCTGCTGGAGAAGCAGAACTACGAGCTGGCCCAGATGAAGGAGCGCATGTCCTCCCTCTCCTCCCGGGTCTCCGAGGTGGAGCAGGAGCTGGAGACCGCCCGCAAGGACCTCATCAAGTCAGAGGAGATGAACAACAAGTACCAGAGGGACATCAAAGAGGTTACAGCACACACACACAAACACAGGCATACACTGGGGACGGGGAGGCGCGCACACATTTGCAAGGGAATAACAGTTGCAAGAGAGACATCAAAGAAAGCTAGCAGTGGCCTAAAAAAGCTTCTATTAGCATCCACTCTCACACTCTCCCTCCCTCTTTATGACTGTATGTATCTCTGACACACACACAAACACATGCACACGCAATTCAAGCTGTGTCTGCATCTGCTACTAGTTGCTCCTTAACTGCTTCAAGATGGAGTGTTGACATGTAAAGCACTAAACCAGCCAGTTAAAAGCCACTTTCCTGCAGACATGTGAGTGTGTGTGTGTCATAAACTGGCAGTTAAGGGTCCAATCATAAGCCCATTCAGTATGTATTCTATGTGAGGCGAATGCCAGTGAAGTGGACTGGATGCAAATACAAGCTGATGATCTCCTATACCCCTCAGCTGAAATTGCTATTGATTGATAACAATTATCATAACAAAAAAAAGGGCCCAGGCAGCGACTGCGACCTTATTAGACTGACCACATGTTATTACCCTGCACTGCCTGCTCTGAGAGCAGCAGTTAATTCAGCTCTCTCTGTGTAATGGGTTTGTGTCTGCAGCAATTCTCCAAACAGGAAATGAACTCTCAGAGCTTCAGAGATAATGTGAAGATCACAGCTGTGTGTTTGTAGTTTGTCTTAGGTGGTATTTGACTTGCTTCTTGTGTAGATTATTCTGTAGTACAGCGGTTAATGTAATGACAGAAGTTTTATTTTGTCAACTTGCAGCTCTGCTTTGTGTTCACATTCCAGGTTCCAATAACTGTGTGAGGGCCTCTGGATGGGATGAAAAGAGCTGTTGCTTTAATTTCAGCATCCATAATCCTTAAAGAAGTTTTGGACTAATAACGATGCAGCTCCCTTGTACTCGTGTTTCACTAAACTCTGTTATGAGAACATTTTGTGCAGTTGTAATAGATATTTTTGCACAAACTATAGTTTGTATCATTTATGTTTTGTACTGAAGTTATGGAGATATAAATCAAACATTTGCAGATATTAAACTACAAGATTCATGTTTGCAAAATACTTCTTACAAACTAGAGCTAGAGCTGCAGTTGTTTTTAGTTCTGTGACAAAAAGTAGCTGAAATTTAAGACAAAACTACGCTGCAAACAAAAAAATGTCTTTTGTTCTTTTTAAAATACACATCAGTGGAGGAGCAGCTCCCCCCCAGATTTAAAGAACATTGTCATCTGTTGTGTCATGCTGCTTTCTGACTCTGTGTGTGTGTGTATGTGCACAGGCCATGTGTCAGAAGGAGGACATGGAGGAGCGTATCGTCACGCTGGAGAAACGCTACCTGAGCGCCCAACGAGAGTCCACCTCTGTGCACGACATCAACGACAAACTGGAGAACGAGTTGGCCAATAAGGAGGCATTCCTAAGACAGGTCTGAAAACTCAGAGGATGGTTTGAGACTGCTAATCAGGCAACTTTGTGTTTTCCAGTTCTGCGATTTGCTCTGAGAACTTTCTTTTTTGGGTTGTGGGTCTTAAGGTCCAGGTGGCCGCTGAAATGGACCTTACAAAGCTGAATTGCCCAACAGTTTTTCAACAGTATAACCGGGCTCAGACAAAGAATTAACCAGGCATGCAGCTGGTTGTGTAAGAGATATTTTCTGTCAGTTAACTGAGCCCTTTAGAGAAAACCTCTTGACATTGTGTCAGATAATGTCAGAGGAAATTACTACTGGGGAAGGAATTTTGATGGTTCTCCTTAAATGTTCACTTTGAGCAGATGCACATGGCTCAAAGTCATCCTGATAATTGATGTAATGCTGTACACTATGATCAAACGATGGTACAGATTTATTCTCCTTTTGATGATTCTTTGTAATTCATGCAGCCACTTAGATAAATTGCCTGGCCATACAAGATTGAGTGACATTTTCATGAGTACAGGCTTAAGCACCAGCTGAGCTCTGGAAGAATAGAAAGAATTACATACTAATATGAGCAGAAGTAGTCACAGAGACTCCATGAGACACGCAGGCACCGTTCGTTCGACTTTGCTGCAAAGGAAGTAAACATCAAGACATTTCTCTTTTAAAATGATTATCAACATTTGTTTTCAGTGTCAGCTTTTCACTTTTGGCTTGTACACAACCAACTTTAAACACATCATGAAGGTGACTACATGACCTCTCTAACACCTCCAGAGATTCACTCAAAATGTACAGAAATAACCCCTAAAGCCTTTGGATTTGAGCTTCTGCTACCACACACAAACACGCTTCCTCGCTGGCTGTGTAATGAGTTTTACTTGCTGTTGTGCCAGCAGCTGAACCCTGGGATCTGGCCGCTGATGTTTGAAGATGAGTTGTTGGGGGGGTGTAGGCTTGGCTGTGGGTACAGAGGGATGACGAGATGAGACGAAATGGTGAGCAAAAAGGCAAAAAAGATGGATGGAAGGGCACCTAGGGAGGATACTGCAACAAAAACACACTGTCATGCTTTCCCCAGTGTCATCTCAAACACCAATGGGATGGTGATACGGGTTCAGACAGAAAATATCACTGACACACACGACACAACGCAGCTCTGGTCCACTCCAGTCTAATTATTGTATATTGAGCTGCCAGGCCCGATGCTTCAGGGAGCAGAGCATCTGCCACTGATGGCAAAGGCTGCCAAGCTGTCCCCAAAAAAGAGAGCCCAAGCAAGGCAGGGAGAGAAGGCTTAGCATGCAACAGGGAAATACAAGTCACTTGGTGGCAGTTTCACTGAATGGTGGGTTTGATTTCCATCTTTATAATGGCAAGTACTGTATCTGAATGCCTAATCAGGGCAATTACCGGTATCTGCCGAATAAAACTTGCCACTGTCACTCTTGGCAAGTGCAGAAGTGCTGCTATTCTGACTCTGTTATGGTGCTATTTTAAAGAAGGGTTGAGGCGCACTGCCAGAGCCTTCGACAGCCAGTCCTCCTACTGAAGACGGATAACTGTGGTTCTATTTTCTACCAGGAGATGATGCTCTGCTGACATTAGCAGGAAAAGAAGGAAGAGATTCAGATTCACAGGAGACCCTTTGTTCTTTTTCTTATATTATATATCAGGACAAAGTTTATGATTTCTAATTTTCTCTCACTTTATAAGTACTTAACACTTATCATATTCACTGGTTTCTACTGAATACAATGTGTGTGTAGTATAGAAGTTGGACACAGCTGTAATCCCTCTCCTCTCCTGTCAGGCATTCAGTGTGAAGGATCTGCAGGAAGTGTCATTGACAGCACTGTAAAATTGAACCAAAGAATAGCATTGCTGTAGGCAACTGGCCTTTCTTTGTTTATTGTTATTTACTACCTTCTTTTTTTTTTTTTTGAGCATTGTACTGGAGACTTTACTGTATGCGATATCTCATAAATCTTATAAATGACTTCCTTCTAATGTTTGTGTGCAGATGGAGGAGAAGAACAGGCAGCTGCAGGAGAGGTTAGAGCTTGCAGAGCAGAAGCTTCAGCAGACCATGAGGAAGGCTGAGACTCTGCCGGAGGTTGAGGCCGAACTGGCCCAGAGGATAGCAGCCCTCACCAAGGTAGGAATATAAAAACACACGCGTACATCGACCCGCTGTGAACACATTCTGACAGATGCCCTCTTTTCTATACCTGTGTGTAAGTGTGCACATGGTGTCATGTCATGACGTTTCAACATGTCCCTCTCCTCTTCCTCGGCCACATAGTCTGACTCCAGCTCCTCTTCCTCCCCTGATGATTATCACTTTGTTATGGAAGCTAAACTCCAAGACATGAACTCCATTCTTAGGAAGGTAGTCCCACAGGGCGTCACAGCTACTGCCAACTCCTGTAGAGAGCAGATTTCATTCATTTATCTTATTAGTGTTTTGTGGCGAGCGTGTTTACTGGGATTCTGCTCTGGCTGTTCTACCACCATAGGACAGCTGCATGGCACTTCTGGCTGGAGCTCATACTTGGCAGTGCTGGAGCAGCTCTCTTCCTCTTTCATTCTGTCCTTTGGTGGCCTCGTTCTCCATCTTTCTTCTTGTCACTCTTTGTTTCAACCAGCTCTCTCTCCGATAACGCTTACAACAATAGATCTCCATCTTTGAGTTTTTGGGGTAGAGGCTTTGGCTTGTGTCGTTGCCACTGCTTTTCTTTGTTGCCCTTTAGGCTGTTAAACACGCAGATCATCGTGCCCTCTTTTGTTCTGTCTCTGCTGTGATCCATCTGTAGGCGGAAGAGCGTCACGGGAGCATTGAGGAGCGAATGAGGCACTTGGAATGCCAGCTGGAGGAGAAGAACCAGGAGCTGCTACGGGTGAGTCAGTGTGGAGGCGACGTGCCAGGCAGTGTTAACCAGGCAACCTCTCCTGTGTGAGCGTGACAGTTTGAGGCGACTGTGACTGATGGCATATTGTCTGTCTGATGTATCACCAATGAAACTTGACCAAATCATTGCTGATCGAATGGTTTTGTAAAATGCTTCCACATGATGCATATTCTTTTTAGATCACACAAGCATCTTCAAAGTCACAACTTAAAGTATGTTATTTATCACGTTATTTTCCCATTTTTTGATTTTTATGTGACCTTAGTGACCTTTTTGAGGGACACACCTCTACTGAAAGAAGCTTGTTGGCATTAATGCACATAACAAATAACATGCATACATACATACATATGACAAACCATATCCAAAGACAACATGTAGCAGGATACAAACCTGAGTGTAGTGTGGAAAAATTAGCTAAACCAATGAAGAATACCAGCTTCATGCAACTCCCCCCGTTCAATAAGAACAAAGTAAAAATCCTTTCCTTTTTTCCTCCAGGCTCGACAGAGAGAAAAGATGAATGAAGAGCACAACAAGCGACTGTCGGACACGGTGGACAGACTCCTCACAGAATCCAACGAGCGCCTCCAGCTTCACCTGAAGGAGAGAATGGCGGCTCTAGAAGAGAAGGTTAAATATGGCTGCCATGTCAATGGAAACTAATCGATATCAGCTCGATCAAGGATGGATTTTCTCACCTTTTCCTTTATTTATTTATTTTGCTTCCCTTTGCAGAATTTGTTAATTCAAGATTCGGAAGGTTACAGGAAACAGTATGAGGAGTCGATCCAAGAAAAAGTAGGTTGCAGAGATCAAGAAATGATGATTACCCCTTTTTTTAAAAAAAAATCTTTTTCATCATTTTACATGAGGCTGCCTTAATGAAGTACTTAATAATAGAGAAATAATGGTTGGTTGTTGGCATTAGTTTTGTTTTTTATAAACCTCTGCTGTTGAATATTCAGAAGCTTCCCGCATGGGGGAGGAGAATGAACTTCATAAGCAGTATAGAAAACACTACACAGTATCAATCTGTCAGTTGGTATTCAGAAATTTGAATTTCATCAGCCTCACTGGCTCTCAGCCATGTCACTCCAGTGTGTTGACATGCACTAATATGACTGTTGTATGATGCACTGGGATCAAATCACACACATGTCCTGTAATGACGTGTTGTCATATTGTTTGATACAGACTCAGCTGGCAGAGGAAATCGAGAAACTGAGATCAGAGCTCGACCAGTTCAGACTGAGGGCAGGCTCCCTCACAGAACCCACCCTGTCGAGGTAGGTTGGTCTGTTTACTACTACAGGACAATCTGCAGTGCACCTCTGTTTCTTTTGTTTTGGATGAAACTGACACACTGAGATCCAGGAGAGATTTACTAAAAGGCCAAAATTTATCCAGGTGTAACCAAACTAGCCTGAGTTTGAGTTAGCAAACTCCAGTAGCACTCCTGTTATTCTGTCTGTCTCAGATGAAACAATTTGCTCTGCACTATTGTTAGAAACACTTGTATTACTAACCTCTCCGTATCTATTCTCGGATGTCTTCTGGCTTCCCTTTCATGCTGCATGGAGTTCTAATATTACAGTGCTGATGTGTTTACAGTAGCAGCCTTAATCTCCTCCACAGACAAAGAGTTTGCAGCCACACAGGCATGCATAACAAGCTCTGATACTTCAACAAATACACATTTTCACCACATCACTGTGACTATTAGGTGCGCTTGAGGGACCCAGACACAAGATTTGATTGGTTTACTGTCTGCATAACTGTGAACATTGCCATAACATTTGTCTCATCTTTTGTAATCAGCCTCACAGCTCAGGTAAAATCCCTGTTTAGGATTTGTATTACAGCGGTTTTTAATAGTCCTGGGTATTTTTTGTCTTCATTACATGAGACCCAGGAGATGCTTTAGTGTAGCGGCGTGGTGTAGGTGACTTTAGATGCAGTATTAGTTCTAAAAGTTGTTTCTCAGGTCTCATCTGGACACGTCAGCCGAGCTTCGATTCTCCTTGGGATCTTTGGCCGAAACCCAGTCGGACCACTACCGCTCAGCCAAGGTCATCCGCCGGCCGAGGAGAGGTCGAATGGGTCTGCGTGAGACCAAGGTGAGTCACAGAGTCTGTTTGTCTGCCCTTCGATCTGTCTATGCCTTTGTCTTTCTACTTTTATGACTTCTACTTCTAATAGTATAACTTTATTTAGGGGCATTTAGGGACTTTAGCAATCAAACAAAGCTCCACAAATAAAATGTGTTTTCATAATGTTGGTCTGTTGCCAAATTACTTAGATTTGTGTGCATTTACATGTAGAAGATGGTCCCCTTTCACAAATACTGTGTGAGAAGTATTTATGTAAGGCATACATATACCTCAGAAGGTACAGTGCTTAGTCTGGCATTCATAGTCTGTCCCTGTCTTTGTGCAGGCTAAATCACTGGGGGAGCATGAATGGCGCTCACAACAGCTGGGGGTTCTGGGAGGTCACCACTTTGAGAGCGACACCGAGATGTCAGACATCGACGACGACGACAGGGAAACATTGTTTAGCTCCATGGACCTGCTCTCACCCAGCGGTCACTCCGATGCACAAACTCTGGCCATGATGCTGCAGGAGCAGCTGGATGCAATCAACAAGGAGATTCGGTACCAGACACACAACATAGTATAAATTTAATATAAAAGGCTGGATTGCCAGACGTATTGATTTTCTTCTTTTTCATTTTTTGTCGTTAATCCATTTTACTCCAAATCCACTTAACACTTGATGGTGTTTTTAAGATCGTGTCTCAGAAAGCTGAGCCTTTTGGGATTCCTTCTTGCCTTTTTTTGCAGATTACTTTAAATGTTTCTGACTTTGGGTGATATTATGTGGTTGGATCATTCTCTGTTTGCAATGGATAACACTCTTCCCATCCCTGAACCAAACGCTGTTCTTGCATGCACTCACTGTTTCAGGAAATGTGATCTGCCTCTTGCTTGTTAATGCAGTAATTATCTTGTGCTGATAAGTATTCATAACCCCAGGCACAACTTCACTCAGTTCTTTATTTCAAGGGTTCTTAATGTGGCTTTTGGTCTTTGCTAATTTACATCACCATCAATAGACAAAGTGCCACACTTCTTTTAGGAAGAGTTCATTCAAACCTGATGGCTGATAGTGATCATGAATCCAAGGAGTCGGGCTCTCAGCTGATTACAAAGTTAGACCCTGGGTTTGGTCAAAACTAATGACCTGACTTTTAGCCTTTTTATCTCTACACTTTGGCCTTTAATTAGTTTGCCTTATACTGTAGGTATTTAATACGATTAGTTATGCAAATCTCCAGAAATCCATCTCCAAAGACTTCTACAGATAAGACTAAACTCTGTAATGGTGCTACTGATAGCATGCTCATCTTTTGAATAATCCAAGAGGTGCTCTTAACACCAACTGTGCAGACTGGAGATCATTTTTATTGAAGCTGGAAATGATCACAATTTCATTGCAGTTTAAGCTCACTGCAACGCAAAGATAAGATATTTGCAATTATATTATAAGAAGAAACAAACCAACTGCTAACTTCTCATCACGTCTCCTCTTCTCTGATTTTCCCAGGCTGATACAGGAGGAGAAGGAGTCGACAGAGCTGCGGGCGGAGGAGATTGAGAATCGGGTGGCCAGCGTCAGTCTCGAGGGGCTCAACCTGGCCCGAATGCACCACCACGGAGCCTCCATCACTGCCTCGGCCACTGCCTCCTCCCTGGCCTCCTCCTCCCCACCCAGCGGACACTCCACTCCTAAACTTGACCCTCGGAGTCCTGCTCGAGACATGGAACGTATGGGTGTCATGACACTGGTACGTTTTCCTTCAGACAGTCACATACAGTTTGTAGCGCTACAACACCATATATCAAGATGTGTCACTGGATTTCCTCTAATATACTTGTCTGTACAAGTGGTGTCTGAGATGCCTCACTGATGGACAGTCTAATTGTCATAAACATTACAAGAGCAACAGCTAGTGTGAGAGGATTTTGTGTGAGGCGGGCAAATGCAAAACTGATTAGCTGTCTCTGATTTTAGTTTGCAGCGCTGTGATTGACAGCAGGAAATTTGTTTAAGGATATAAGGGATTTACTATCCCGGTATCACACGGCAGAGCCTGAGTGTGCACTTTCAGGGATTTAAGATTTATTTTTAGAGAGTGTACCATTTTTGTAAGTACATAGAGATGTAGATAAGTCGAGAGATGTATTTTATATCAAATATTTCTCACTGCCTTGTATAAAGGATGCCATATGTCCATCACAGCTCACGCATCAAGTTGGTGGTTTACGGCTGTTTCAGTGAGTAGTAAACAAAATGTTTGTATAAAGCAAAAGGAAATAAGGGTTGGACAGCTGTTCTGTCAAGGTTTTTACAGTATCTCTGCATGTTAGGCTGTATAGATAGAAAGGGCATTAATTTTTCAAGACTTGCTGCATTAAAATGCAGAGAAAGTCATGACAGAAACTGTCTTGTTCTGTCAGCTGTCATCGTGCAAGCCCAGGTGTCAAAGAGATGGCTTACAGTTTCTCTTTGAATAGACAATATTATGTCCTACAGTCGGGTTCCTCGCCACATTGACCCGAGGCTCAAATGCTCCAGATGAGCCCATCATGGGGAACACTGCGAAGCTAAAAATATTCACGTATGTCCCCACAGTCTGTTACAACAACAGAGGGATGTAATGTGTCTCTGGAGCTTTTAAAGGAACATGGCTATGATTTTATTGATTTGTCAAATGGCTTGTTTACCAATCTGCCAGTGTACCTCTGTATTGATCTGTGAATGGTGTATGATATTTATATGAATGAGCCAATAGTCTTCTATTTGTTACCAACGTGCAACTGTTAGTGTTCGTCTCCATGCTTCAACACATGGGTATTGATGATTGTCTCTTCCGTTTCTCCATCCAACAGCCCAGTGATCTGAGGAAACACAGGAGAAAGGTACACACAGCATGGCTTGTATCAACAGATTTTTAATGTGGTATTATTAAAACATAATTTACCATGAATTCCTCATTGGACAAATAGGTGATTTACTTCGGTATTACGTCCCATGTCCCATTTTTCGTTTTGCCCTCGTCCCTCAGATAGCAGCAGTGGAAGAGGATGGCCGCGAGGACAAGGCCACCATCAAGTGTGAGACATCCCCCCCTCCAACGCCACGCACAGTCCGAATGACACACACACTGCCAGCCTCCTCGCACAATGATGCACGCGGGTAGGTGTCAGCTGTACAAACATTTCTTTAAGGGAGAAGTAATCTCATTGTATTAGAAATTCCGGCATTGTTTGGTTGAATGTTTGGACTTCTACCCACTGCAGTTCTTTCTTATAAAATGTTAGCTTGATGTACTGATCCTCAGATGGTGTAGTCTTCTTAGCTCTGCCTGTTCTTGCTTTGGATGAAAATAAGATGGTTTACTGCCCACTTACCGCGTCTAATTTAGCTGTAATTTTACCATAGTGTTTAATCAATGGATGTTGTGTCCTCAGGATCGTGGCCTCTCTGGAGGCTGAGGCCAGCGCCCTGAGTAGTGTAGCCAGCAGCCAAGACTCCCTCCATAAGCAGCCAAAGAAGAAGGGCATTAAATCCTCCATCGGACGGCTGTTTGGCAAGAAGGAGAAAGGCCGACTGGCACACCTGGCACACAGACAGGTCATGGTGGATCCACAGGGTGAGCGGTGCTCGGAGAGTTATTTATTATTCTTTATTTTCTGACATATAAATTTGAGATTGTATTCACTGACAGCTTGTGCTCTTCCCCCTCCCTTATCAGCAACCATGATGGACCCAGACATGGCGGGCCAGGACATGGGAGTGGGAAAGCTGGGCACTCAGGCTGAGAAGGACCGCAGGTTGAAAAAGAAGTAAGCTTTCATTCGAGTGCCCCCTCACTAGTCGTCAGAGCAGAAATTTAGCAGCAGTCCCTTAACAGGGTCTCCTCATATACAACAGTGTCCTTTTAAATTTTCTGCCAGTACAAATGGCCATATTAAGTTAATGGTCATGTTAAGAAGAATCATCGTGTTTGGAAGTCATTTGGCAGTGTGCTTTTAGTCTAATCTGACCTTTGACACACAGACCATAGCTACAGCGTCCACCTCCTGTGCTTTAACTCTCTTCCTGTATGGACGCATGACCGTACTGGACTGTATGTAATACCATAACCCACACTGAGAACAGGATCGATAGAAAGCAGGGCCTGGATCAGTATCGAGGAGCAGATATCACCCTCGCTGTATTCAGACACGGAGCCAAAGTCAGACTATTGATCCGGTCTGAAAAGCCAATTAATCTCACAAAGCTACTTTGTCAATTTGGAAGCTATAGATGGCTTTCCTAACACACACCACTGTCAGATAGGGTGTGTTCTGCCCTCCAGGAAAAGGGGAACCCTTCGCAAATCAGATCTTTCAGCAGGAGTGTTGCAGAATGTGTATGGGTGTGTGTGTATGTGTGCGTGCATTTGCCATGCCCCAGTGCCAAATGATGAATGTCATTTGCTCGAAGTGCACATTGAGTTGTCATGACGAATAACTTTGCCTCCCATGTAGTCGGTCAATAGAGAGTATTGTTTGTTGTATGTTGACAAATGTGTTGTTTTTCTTCCACTGCACTGACTTCTTCATAGCAGTGTCCGGGATTAAGGCCACACCACCACCTTGCATCTTGGTGCCTCCTCCACACTGCATGCCATTAAGCTGCCTGCACTATTTCCATTTCAGCATCTTGAACGATCAAATGCCGCTGTGGTCTCATTGTTAGTGTGTTTTGTTTTTTATTAGTTTTTTTTTTTCTTCAAGAGGTAATGACAGGTATCTGAATGTAACTGAGCATCTGAATGTAAGGCCATGGAGGGGGTCTTTCTGTGTTTCAGTGCATTTCTCATATCCTCTGCTGCACGAGATGTGGTCAGGACTGCATTGTAGAAGACAACTTTTGACTGGTCTACAGATGCTCCTGTAAACGAATGCCCTCCATTGTGAATTATACGTGTGTGTGTTTGTGTGTGTGTGAGCGCACGTTTTTGTCTAGAGCCGTATCGTTAATTGCCTATTATCTCATTAACATTTGTGTACTTTTGTCTCCCCGTCGCTCTCTCTCTCTCTCTCTTTTTCTCCCTCCTCTTTGCTCTCTGACTCTCTCCTCTCTGACCCTTCCTCTCCCTCTCATCATCCTCTGACTCTAACAAAGCGGGTAAGTTGTGAGGCTGTATAACTGACCTCCTGGATAATGACCATTGTCTCAGCCATATTGCCCTGTCTGCCATCTCTCCTGTCTGTCCGCCATCCGTCCTCTCCTGAAAGACCAGTGCCAAAGCTGACGTCTCTTTATCTATTTATCTCTCTATCCTTCATGGCTGTTAACAACGCCATTGCTTTCTTTCTTTTTTCATTTATCATCTGAAGACGTTTCTTCCCCCCTTTTTACAGTTCAATGGCCGCTGCATCCATGGCTGGACAGAGAATGTGCCGCCGCTAAAACTGGGGCCCAATTTTTATACCCGGAATGTCTTCCTCTCCTTATATGTGTCTCTATCTATATGTGTGAAATAACCAGCTGCAATATCTGGTTATGGGAATGTCAAATGTTCTTTTTTTGTTCGTATGATTTGTCATAACTGTTTCCTTACTTCCCTTTCCCCAGCTATGTTCAGTGGATGTATTTCTCCATGCATTAGACCTGACCTGAACATAAAACATGAGCTATCTCCCCATGTGCTGGATAGATAAAACAGTGAATGTACCTGGTTGTGTGGATGAACACATTTCCTCTGTCACCTGTAGGCTTTTGTATGCCATGTATGCTGTATTTAAGTGCCCTTTCACTGTACTGAGGCCCTCAACGCTGAGAGTGCTACATGTGTCATGTTATTACTAAGCCCACTCTTTCCAATGTCAAGTTCTTTGACAACATACTCAGGGAATGGGTTGTTGATTCAGTTTTTTGTTATGAAATGTGTTCACTAAATAGAATAAGTGCATTGTTTAATGTGTGTGTGTGTGTGTGTGTGTGTGTGAGATTACGAGTGTGTTCCTTGGACCTCCGTTTGTCAGGCATTTTTAGGGTGATTCTCAGTTCTCTGCGTCTCGCCAAGTGTGGGAGGATTTAGCACAATACAAATAGCTCCGTGCACGACAGACCGAGAGCATCTATTCGCTGCTCCTTGTCAATAAGGTGCAATTTACATAGCGCTGAGTAGGTCGACACCAGCGCTCGCTGCAGCTCTCAAAGTGAGGCAAACCAAAATACCAGTCAGCCCTCTCAGGTTACACTTCAACACCTGCAAAAACAAAGCCATGGAGCACAGCCCAGAAAATGTGAAGACCTACCTTTAAAAATACACCGCTGCATGATTCAAAAGTTGCGTCAACAAAAGTAAGAGTGCAAAAAACAAAAAAAAAAAAAATCTCTCTCAGCAGAATAAATTCTGAGCAGCTGAACTGGGATGAGCAGGGCAAATGTGCTCAGATTAGGAATGTAGTGTCCAGCTTCACTGAGCAGGTGCTGTAGCACAGTGAGCCACACAGGTGTATGTGTGTTTGCACTCAAAAGAGAGGACACAGACACTCCACTGAGGATGCACATCTTCTAAATGTGTCATTTTTTTCAATCTGCATCAGGATCCACATCTGCATGAAAATATACAGTGAGAGACGAAAAAATGAAATACTCTTCAGGAATGTTATGACCGTGTACAAAGATGAATTCTTAGCCAAATATCAAGTGAGTGATACTGACCCCTGTGTTATAGATATTTAGATTTATTATGCTGCTGCAGCACCACCTGGAAGTGTAATACCATCAAACTGCAGTAAATTTGACATTACAAATAGAGTAGGTGTATGACGGAAAATATTAACATCAGGATTAGGGATTTGGGGTTGAATACAGTCAGTGGATGCTCTCACAAGTTAAGTAACACAAAGCCTTGTGTGTATGAGTGTGTGCTTCTCTGAGTGCAGCTACAGTTGTGTGCTTGCCTGCCTCCATTCTCTGGCAGCCCAGAGATGAATGATAAAACGATGCCCTTTTCAGCACTCTTGGTGTACAGGCTGAACTGGGAAGATAAAATGTGTGCGAGTATTCTCCCTCTCATGTACTACACACACACACACACACACACACACACCTACACTTACACAGGGACAACACTGTTACTGCAGGGATTTGTGAACAGCAGTGTGCGGGGATGAGGATGTGAGAGAGTTAAAGAGGGTATGGTTCTGTATAAGAGTGAGTAAATGTGTGTATTATCGTGATGTACAAGCACATGTGCTCATAACAGGTCTCCTCTGTCCCCGCCCTCAGACACGAGCTATTGGAGGAGGCCAGGAGAAAGGGCTTACCTTTCGCCCAATGGGACGGCCCAACTGTTGTAGCCTGGCTGGAGGTAAACAATCTCTGAGACTTTCAGTTTTTTTTTTTGATATGTATGAGAATTTTTGTCCTGATTAGATTCTTAATAGCAGCTACACTCAACTCTTTTGTTTGGTGGGTCCACTTCTCCATCCTTAACATTTCCTGTTGACCTTACCCTCATGTAGAGATAACCACTGAATTGTTGTTGTAATAATATTAATAATAGCACAGGAATGCCTAAAATAAAAACTAAATAAATCAGTCTTATTAGCCTGCATGTCATGTGTCCTCTCAAAGATGAATGATTTATTAAGCCTTGACCTCATTTTCCACTGTGAGAACTAATATTTAGTAACTAAAGCAGTGATCATAAATCAAAAATAATAATTTGTGTTATAATTTGAGTTTTTGGAGTAACTCAACATGTTGGAATGAACTGTAGAAAACGGCAAAATATAGAACCACTACTGCCCCCTAATGTTTAGTGGCAGACGTACAGCCACCAGCCAATTCATGGCCCCACTAATCCCCCACCACAATGTTCCAATTAAGGATAGAGTCAAATGGGATTATCAGGGCTGATAGTTTGTTTTGTTTTTTTGAGCTGCTGAGCTTTGAATATTTTGTGCTAACATTACATACTGTTATAACTGACCATTTTAATGCCAACTAACCGGAGTTCAGTGTTTCCTGCCAAATTATATTCTTTTCAACATGGAAAATCCCGTGAAACATGTTGACTATCAAGGGCCAAAGTTCTCTACTGAAATGTTCATATTCATATTTGAGTGGATAATCAAGGTATCTGAGACTGACAACTAGATTTTTTGCAATTAGCCAGGGATGAGTCGGTTTCTATGTCTAGATTGTGGTTTCTAAACTCATCAATCGGTTCTCCTTTGTCTCCTCTTGTCCTCTATGTGTGGTAAAGTTGTGGTTGGGGATGCCGGCATGGTACGTGGCGGCGTGCCGTGCCAACGTGAAGAGCGGAGCCATCATGTCGGCCCTCTCTGACACCGAGATCCAGAGGGAGATCGGTATCAGCAACCCTCTGCACCGCCTCAAACTCCGCCTGGCCATCCAGGAAATGGTCTCCCTCACCAGCCCCTCCGCCCCGCCCACCTCCAGAACCGTGAGTTATGCAGAGAATGTGGGAACACGGACGCAGAGCCGAAGTTTAGTTGTGCAAACATTTGCTGGAATCGAAGCTCATGTGGAGGAAGAAGAAGTGTCACTATTTTTTTTTTTCAGGGTAGAAATGGAAAAGAAAAAAAAATAGGATTACAATTTGAATATTTCAAGGAATATTTTAAGAAATACACAAATTAGCATTTTTGTCAAGAGCTGGATGAGAAGATTGGTACCACTCCCATCTGTCTGTGCACTATGAAGATACAGCCAGAACCTGACTCGCTTAGCTCAGCATAAAGAGGACAGCCTGACTCTGTCCAAATGCTTTTTTTAAAAAATCTGTCTACCAGCACCTCTAAAGATCACTTATGAAAAAAGTCTATCTGGTTTGGTTTTGGTTAATTGACACACTTCCACTGTGTTTATTAAAAAACAATGTAACAGACTTTGTCAGGGATTGAACCAGGCTTATTTTCATTGGTTGGTGGACTGGTGTGCACACAGTCCACCAACCTTTATTAAGACGGAGACAAGCTTTTAAGTGTCTGACTAGAAAATAACAGTAAAGAACTAGATCTCTGAACAAATTGATAAAATCTTCTCAGATAGCAGAAAAACATACCTGAAAAAAAATGTCATACAATAAACCGTTGGGCTTTATTAGGATAGATTCCTGTTTTTAATCCATACAAAAATGTAAAAGGACAGTTAGTGGTTATGAATGTGTTAATTAGTTTGATTTAGAAGTGCTGGTTGGTGGATTCTGATACAGTTACTGACAGAGCTGGGAGAGCAGTGTTCCCCCGTTTCCTGTCTTGATGCTAAGTGAACAGGCAGGTAGTGTTTAATGAAAATAATGACACAATTTCTGCCTCCGAAGCAGCTCTGACAAATGTTTTTAGCACTAAATTTCCTCTCTGCTCACACGAACTTCTCCTCCACACACGGGCGGCACGCGTGTAGGTGGCTGACAACAAGCAAACACAGCTTTACGACGTAATCACTCCCAGCACATTTGTCAGTGATATTTATTTTTATATCTCACCAATTTAAAATCCTACAGTCTTTGAGATAAGTAAGTGAATATTATAGTGGGAGTCATTGGCCTGGTTTAAAAAAACATTGCACCAGTGTGTACTGTAATTTAACTCTCCCGTTAGTCCACACCACAGCTGCTTTCATAGCTCCCTGTTGTCATGGTAATTGCATACGGTAAGGACTCTGCTGTTCCTTAAAGATAGCGACTTCTCAGACTGCAGAGCAAGGACTAATGTGATTTATATTGAAGGTACATAAACAATGCAGATCATACATCATATAGACATCAGAATTTGTGTGTTGTTATATAAACATAGCTGGGAATATTCATTAAAGTTTTTTTTGGTAAGGGTTTATACAGTACTATCTATGCATGCAGGAGTTGTAACTCATAAGCTCTTGCACTTTTTCTGTCTGCTCCTCTTGTTAAATAACTGTGCTGGTACTCTTCTACCCTCCTCTGTGTTCCCCCCTCTACTTCCACCTCTCTTCTATTACTTGGCTCCACTTCCACACCTCATGAAATTTTCATTGCAGAGTGTTGCCTCTGCCTGTTGTCGCGCTTAAAACCACCTCACACTTAACGCGCGGGGGTTAACTGACCCTGTAAACGCAGCTGGACGTGTATATCGAGTAGAAAATTGAGAGAGGGGAAAGACTCGGCCATTTTACCTCCACTGTTAAAACTGGACCCCCACCTCAAACATACAGTGAAGGAGTGGTCCACTGTTGAGAGCCCTGAGCCTTTAACAGTCGACCACTGCTACCACACTTGTGGCTGTGCCTTGTGCTGTTTGTATCTGGGTCACGGCAGCTTGACCTACTGCTGTGACTGCAGAACAATCACTGCTGCTACAGCGACACAACAATGCATGAAAATGGACAACTCTGGTAAAATAAGCATTTAAAGGGGTATTCACACAAATTACAAAAACAAACATTTTCAGTAACATCTAGTTTTTTTGCAACTAAAATAATTTAACAGTTAGTCCATCGGCAGATTTTTTTTTTCTGGCACTGTTTGGTCCCAGCCATCATTTCAGAGGATGTGCTGCTTGTCTTTGTCTTATACAGTTAATTCATCTTCTTTTGGTTTTGGTTCTGGAGGAGTTTCACCAGAAAAGCACAAGTGGCTAGCCACCACTAGAGTTAAGTGTTTCTTCTGTAATTTGAGTGAAATAACCCTTTATTGGTATAATTATAGCTAGAGAGGGATGAGTAATGTGGGGTTTATGTGTCTGTTGATGTTAACTGTACTAATTAATTTAGTCGTCATTGTTGTGCATGGTAACTGTCTTTGTTATTTCTACATGTACTGTCCTGTCTAGGTTGGGATGTTTCTGTGCTGTACTGTGTGTGTGTTCTTGTCCTCTGCATATGCCCTTTGACCCCTGGCGGGTTTGGGGCCAGTTCATCATCTGACTGTGATGCTATAACACTATTGGCTTACAGTGGTGCTGCTCTTCTTCTTTAACACTGCTTGCCCCTCCTACCGGACCTCTACTACCAACCCTGCTGCTGCTCTGTCTCTTGGGCTCTGCCCCTTGTAGCCGTCAGGCAATGTATGGGTGACCCATGAGGAGATGGAGACCCTGGCAGCCCCTTCCAAAACGGTCAGTCCCCTTGTGTCCTTTACCCTCACCCTTCTCTTTCTCTATCAGTCATATGTGTATAAGTGTGTGAGTGAGCATATCAAATGGACTGAATGAGGCAAGACCAAGGTGGTGACTGATGGAGAAGGCATGCATCAGTTAACTCCTTCCCTGATCCCTCAACCTCCTTGTCAACACTAATTTTAAGCCAGGATTTAGTTGGACGAGCCTGTTCTTTAATGATATATACAAGCTCTATGTATGTGCAGCTTTTTGAAGCTGATGATGGCTCAGTGAAGGTGCGACTCAGTTCATCACCATTATTAAAGAAAAAAACTCACCAAACACCAGATCTCTAAAAGCTTTTCCATTGCACTTTGCATCCAGCTAAAGTTGGAACATTAGTGAGTCACCCTGTAAAAGCTGGATGTGAAATGCAGCATTTGCATCCAAAAAAAAAAGAAACTCTTACCCCATGCAGAGATAAAAACAAACTTGCAGAGATCTGATGTACAGTGAGGTTTGAACCTGCCTCATCTTTGTCAGGGTGTTACAAAATGTGGGTGAGTATTTGTGGTGTTGCAGCCAAGTTTTCCTTTGTGTAATGAAGGTTAGAAAGTGTCATTATGTTGGGTCTTAATTAGCAGAATATACGACTGGATTCAAACTGCATCAATACCTTCACACCACAGCAACACAAAATACCACTCATATTATCACATGTGGGCTATTACCCAATCCTAAGGCTTTAGTGTAAGACCACTGTTCCTATCTTATAGAGATCAACACACATTATAAACATACAGCAGATATGCCATACGTCCCGTCTGGCTTCAGGAACTAAAAAGCTAAAACCTAATCTTGTACCATTTTTCAGGCAGCGCCCATTAGCAAGCCATTTCCTACGTAAATTCAAACTGCATCTCCCCCCGGAGACCAATTCACATGCCATTTAGGTTTGAGCTTTCTTTGCTTTCTCAACACTTACGCCGTAGCAGAGGGTTGGGAAGAATAACCTTTCTTCCTTTTTCTGGTGTTCTCTTATATGTGGGAGCGCTACAACCAAACTCAACGCTGGGTAACAAAAACATATTTTGCAGGATATATTTTCGACACAATTAATTGCAAAAGTAGCAAATAAAACAGATAAATGTAAAATGGGCACTGCTGAAATTGTCTGACATTACTCTTGTTCAGCATGCGCTTATGCTCTGTTATCAGTTTGGTTTAACTTTACTTGCCAGCTGTATTTTAAGGGATATTCTAGATGCACCTGCAGAATATGTTTTAGAACAATAAAATGGCATTTTCTCTCATAAGTATGTTTTTCTTTTCCTTGCGTTTTAATCAGAAGTCAGAGTCTGAAGAGGGGAGCTGGGCACAGGTAAGGGAGTACTGTCATTTCTTGCTTTACAGGTTGTTGCTAATTTAATCTTACAGCCAATATGAAAATGTACAAACATCAGTTAAAGATTTGTTTTTCTTTTGTAAACAATGAGGAATAGTGTGTGCTTACTGATGCCTTTTCTCAGACTTTAGCTTATGGCGACATGAACCATGAGTGGATAGGAAACGAGTGGCTGCCCAGTCTCGGACTACCTCAGTACCGCAGCTACTTCATGGAGTGCCTGGTGGATGCCCGCATGCTGGACCACCTCACCAAGAAGGACCTGAGGGTGCACCTCAAAATGGTGGACAGCTTCCACAGGTACTGGACACACCTCACCTGCCTTATGGTGACTGTCAGCCAGAGAGAAGCATTCAGGGTTTTCAGAGACAGATCTAACTCCTGGAAAATACATTTTTCCATGAGGGATGAGGGTGTTTTTTAATGTAAGATGTCCATTAGCCAGTATTTCATAATCAGTTCCAGTAAAGCTGCTGAGCAATCAGGCGTGGAACATGACTGTGTGTATGTGTGCTTCTCTGACACCAGAACAAGTTTACAGTATGGAATCATGTGTCTGAAGAAGCTCAACTATGACAGGAAGGAACTGGAGAGACGCCGGGAGCAAAGCCAGCATGAAATGAGAGGCAAGTACACCCGGAATAAAAACTAATCAACACAATAACAAACCAAATCAGTGTGTTAAAAACTGGGAGTAAAAGGAGATTTGAGATAAAGATTAAAATGGGATTTTCATGTGTCTGCAGATGTGCTGGTGTGGAGTAATGAGCGGGTCATCCGCTGGGTGCAGAGCATAGGCCTGAGGGACTACGCCAACATCCTGCTGGAGAGCGGCGTGCACGGAGCTCTGGTCGCCCTGGATGACAACTTTGACTACAGCAGCCTTGCGCTGCTCCTCCAGATCCCCACACAAAACACTCAGGTACACCAACACAGTCCGTTATCTGCACTTTCCTTTGTGACTCAGTTGGACAGCAAGCAAAGACCACTTTTGAATTTGAACTAAAGGACCAATGTAAAAGTTTGGCTGTCTGATTGCAGGAGCAGCATTACCCTGGTCTAAATACAATTTCATAGTTTTTCCGTTGTGCAGGACACTTTTTGCACTTCATTTTTTGAAGTTACTTTTGGCATTGACAAAGCCAAATTTAAAGGTGCTTAATGTGGGCAGAAATATCATCTGTCATCACCTTCCATCCAAAAATAGAGGTATGTTGGTATCAGCCTTCAAAAGCTGGTGGAATCTAAATCAGAACATGCAGATTTGCCAACTGTCACTCTGGCAAGTTGCCCTGTGAATTTTCACTGCTCATCTATACTTGGGTAAAATGAATATGCAGCGCGAATAACGTAATGTGTCAGCTGCCTCTGTTACCATGCTGCTAAAAATAGCTGGCGGTGGGAAAATCATGCGTTGTTTTTTTTTTTCCCCCTTCTTCTTTCCTCAGGCACGTCAGATTCTGGAGCGAGAGTACAATAATCTGCTGGCCCTGGGCACTGACAGGAGGCTGGATGAGGTGAGCAGCATCGACAATACCGTCCTCTTTTTCTTCTCTTCCCTTATAGTACAATGGCCCAGAGTTCCCAGTATCTCTAAGTTAGGCACAGGAGGGTTTTGAAATTAGACATGTTAACTCATCTTACAGTTAATATCAGCTGTAAAACAAAAGCAAAGTCTGCACTCAGAGCTGTTTATGTCTGAAAACGAATTATATTTCTGTGCATCAGTGTGACGACAAAGACTTCCGAGGTCCATCGTGGAGGAGGCAGTTCCCGCCTCGAGACGTTCATGGTATCAGTATGATGCCCGGATCGGCAGAGACGCTCCCAGCTGGTTTCCGTCTCACCGCGACGTCTGGTCATTCCCGGAGGTTGCCCCCTGAGGGTGAGTGCCAGACTCTCCACCCTTATTTCACAGTTCAGACGCCCACTGGCAAATTTGTCTTCACTCAAATCAGTATGTAAAGGCTTGGTGCTTTCTTACTGTACATGAATTGTGTTAAAGCTGGATATCTTCTGCAGAGTGGCTTTCAAACACAGCAACAAAACAAAGGTTAAATCCACCAGCTGCACAGGTGGATCAAAGCTGAGCGCAGGAGTTGCTGCTCTGTGCTGTTTTGTGACCATGTCTCTTGTTCTCTCTGACGGCTGCTCTGCAGTCCTCTATGAGGCGCTGGATGACAGTCCTGACGACATGTATTTGGATTGGTATCAAGGTCAGATATGCCCCAATGAAGATTCTGGGCTTGTTGGCCCTGCGTGTATTATTAATATTCTACATACACTCCCTCCTCTTCACATGGTCTCTGCCAACCACTGTCCTGCTGTAACTCTCCTTTTCTTTGTGGTCTCTCACCCTCACCTTTCTTCTCTCTTACTGTCCCACTCTTCAGTCTCTCTAATATTTAACTCCAAGGGTGTTGTTTTGCAGAGTTTGCAAAATAGTTGTGTCTAGTCACCCTGGTGGTAAAGGCTAGGGGGTCAAGTTATGGATTAGGACCCATGCTTGCTGGTGTAACCCTTGAAGATACAGAAACAGCAGCAAAACAAAAGGTGGCTGAGCAGTGCTATGTAAGTTGGCCTGAATCAGGAGGTTACATAGTTAATGTCTTGGATGTTTCAAGAACTCACACTGACAGTTTGTCATTCCTTGTCCCCCTGCTGTTAAAAGAGGACACTGGCTGAAATATGCTTTTATTAAAGGATAATTCTAATTTATTACAACTTATTCCTCCACAACAAACGCTTATGACTTAGTTCTTATTTTATTTATTTTAGTAGTTTCTGCCATCATTTCAATTTGTTCTGATCAAAGTGTATCCAAAATAAACTGCTGAGATCTGGGACAGGGCAAGAAACACAAGCAGTCAGACAATCAGATCAGTTGTAAACAAGACAACAGTTTAGCCAAATTACGCAAAACCACTTCATTTGGACTGCTCAGGACAACTGTGATGGACACTGACAATGTAAATTTGGATGCAAATTTTACCAACTGCATTTGTGTCCTGTCCAGTCTGGCTAACAGGTTTAAAACAGTGTGTTTAAACCATGTATACTTGTCAGACTGCTTATTTATTTTGCCCCTTCTAACGTCTACCAGTGTTAACCCATTGTTATAAACTTGGTAAATTCAAAGTTGTTGATACCAGTAGGAACGATGGCCAGAACTACAAAAATACGACCCAAGCTGACAAAACAATCTCAAGTCAAAGAAAACTCACTCACTTGTTCTGGAGCTTTCATCATATCACACAGACTAGATCAGCAGATTGAGTTTTCTCACCGTAGATGCTGAAACTTTCCATGATTGCGATCCACAATGTTCACACATCCGTACAGAACTCAAGCTCATTTTTATTTAACATGGAAGGACAAGAATCATGGAAGGTTTGAACACTTACAGAGTAAATCTGATCTGCTAATAAAGACCAGAGGACATGGACAATCGCTCCAGAACAAGTGAGTAAAACTGATTTTGAATTAAGATGGTTTTGTCTACTGCTGTTTCCAAGGCTAAGAATGAACTGACAACCTCCAGACACAAGTTGTAATAGACTGGAATTATCTTTCAAAGGGATGCAGAGTGTATTAGCAACTGTGTCTTTACAAATTACACCACACAAGTTGCGATACATGACTGGAAATCATCTACCTGCACTGATTTGGGCCAGTGTTCTCCTCTAACGAGTTGCTCCCAGTCACACTCAAACAGCCTTTCTGTGCTCCTCTGTCTCTATTCTCTGTGCTCCCTGGTCTGTGACGTCCACAATACACTCAAATCTTGTTGCTGGTGGTGTCCACTCAAAACTAAAACTTCCTTTGAGTGTGTGATCCATGGCTCTCTCTTCTGAGGGTGACAAATAAATAATCTCTGTTGTGTGGAAGAAGTGTTTTGCTTGTGATCTCACTCATACCGTTGAGGACGTCTCATCTTGTGGCACTTGTTTGGGGTGGTAACCAAGTGGAGGAAGGTTTCCTTCTCACTCTGGGTCCATCTGATGTGGTAAGAGCCTTAATATTCACACTTAAAGATTTCTCTCTCTCTCTCACACTGTCTCCCCCTACAGTCGGACCCTCTGCGGTGCAGCGGCTGGACAGCTCCACGGTGAGAACCTACTCCTGCTGAGAGGAGGAAGAGAGGGACCTTAAACTGTACGCTGTATGTAACATTACACAGACTCTCGCTCTGTCAAATACACAGCTTTCCTCAGAAGTACTTAAAACAGATACTGGATTAAAGAGAAGAGGGCCAATCGTATCCCAAGATAAGCATGTTTGTCTCATCGGCCTGGCGATTCTCTGCAGTGTTTTTGGCAGGTAGCTGTGATAAGGTGATAGGAGACGGCAGGGCCAGCAGCGAGCCATGGTCTCATACTGAGGTCTCCTCTTTAATGTCCGTCCAAAAAAGATGAGTCACTGATGGTCCAAGCTTTAGAAATCTGCTTCAAACAAATGAGATCTGCAATATCTTTAACAGAGATTAGTTAACAAAGTTGATATTTGTGATTATGATAGTTCACGGCTCCTAAAAATAGGCACTGTGGGAGCTATCCAAACTTTACAGATTACAAAGAGAGCCCGCCCTAGTTTCCTGTCCAACTGTTTTCTTTGCACTGCCAGGTGCAATGTCTTTTCTCATAAGTATTTGCTTTGATTTGATGCTGACTGCACTGCCTCTTTGCATCTCTACTGTAGTGAAATTTAAGTGGTGACCAGATGCCAAAAACTACAAAGAGAAGTTTCAGTTTTCCTTTGGATGTGTTGTTGAGCACAAAGAGCCCAGATGGACAAGACAAAGAAATGTAAACTGCATTTACGTATATGGTAAAATGACAAATCCCAGTCCCCCAACACAGCACTCAACCAGGGGTTTGGGAGAGCCCCCACACCCGGCATCTCACCCAGTCCTGACCCTCTCCAGTGGTTTGGTTCCAGAGCCAGTGCTGTGTGTGGAGATGAGCCCAATTATGTCTAGTCGGTACTGCTCCACCTCCCACACCAACTCTGGGTCCTTCCCGACCACAGAGGTGACATTACAAGTTTCTAGGATCAGTCTATGATGTCACGAATCAGCAGGTCTGGGTCCCCACCCTTGCCCGTCGCCTGGCTTACATAGCGCCTGACTGCCCTCAGAACACAGCCGTTTCCAAAACAACAAGAAGTGGCCAAAAACGGAAAGCACAAGCATAAAATGCAACCTCTGTAGCAAAATCTCTAAATTTATAACTTAACAACAAACATCCAAATTCTGAACTGTACTTCTCTCTAATCCCATATTTACTGGTTTAAGCATCTGCTGAAGTGAGAACAGGCAAAAAAAACCAAACATTTTAGTCCTATTCCAGTATCATTACAAGCCTCCAGAATGTAATAAGTATGGAGGTTAATGGCACAATAGTGTGCGGAGAGTGTGAGGAAAATAAATAATAACGACAGCTAAGGGAGAAATAAAGGGAAGTAAAAGCAAAGCAGCCAGTCCCACTCCTACTCAGCAAAAAACAAAAAAAACAAAAAAAAATACAGTGCAAAGTTCAGTGAGAGCAAAGGGTTAGATTCTGGTACAGTACATGTGCACTGAGAAAAGTTATTCTATTGAACTATTTACTACACATAATATAACTTTCCCATACTCAGTTGCTGACAATATTTATATTTTTCCACTAGAGCAAGCAGCCACCAAGAACAAACACATACAATACAATAAATACATCAAAAACAAGATTTGCATTGAGGCAACCAAAAAAAAAAGCCTAAAAACTTTCCAACCTTCTGCCTTCCTCCATTTCAGACTTAGCAAAGTCAAAGTGAGTCTAAAAAAAAATAGCTTGAAGCGTAGGGGTTGCAGTTAAAGTGCGAGCCATTACACGGCCGGAGCAGACAGCGTTATCTATCCTCTAGCTGTGTGTGTGGGGACCCCCATAAAAGCTTCAGTGTTGAAAATGGGTAATTGGCTACAAATCACAACGAGGTACAAACAACACGGCACTAAACTGACCCAGTCACAATTTAAATGACATTCTTAGCGTTTTATAATTCAGCTTTTTTTTTTCTTTAAAAACCGCACAGACTAAGACTATTTCCAGAGCCATTAAAACCTAGCCACTGTGTTTCCCCTCAGGTACAGTTCTGAAAGGAGATTTGCTAGTGGAGCTGCTGGACGGGCCAAGCTGCCGAGGAACGAACCATTCTGACGACACGCACTGCCAAGAAGCCCTGCTCTCCTCTCTGACCCCCTGCCCGCTCCATCCTCTAATGTAGGCACCAGATGCCGGTGCTAAACAGTCCTGCAGGCTGCCCCGTTGTCACCATTTCTACCTTTTACATATACAGTAACTTGTCGAAGCATAACGTACTGTGTATTTCTTCTACAGGAGATGTGTAGGTTATCTGTAAATTAATATAAATATGCCATTTTTTAATATATACACACATCTATGTATAAAAAAAGATATTCAGAGTTTGTGCAAAAAAATATGTCCCTTCCACCTCATTTAGTGGACCATAGATTAATATATGCTGCTCTTTAAACTGTCTCCATATTACCCTGCCCCCCCCAGATCATTTTGTACATATGGTTTTATTTTTTCATTGTGCTGATGATGATGATTATGATGATGAACCTGTGCTGCACCATAGAGAGAGGAAGAGACTGTGGATGTTGTGTGAAAACTTGCCCTCTAGTGGTGTCCAAAAAAAACCACTTCGAGCTCCATTTCTGGCACCAACAAACTTCATTATCCTTTCCTATGGACTCGCTGTCATAAAACGAGCATTTTAAGAGGACGCGTCGACGCCCTGGAACGACACGACAAGCACTTTGATACAACCGCATCAACTCAACGGACTATTCAGTAGCCAAGGACGAAACAAGAGATGCTGTTGCTCTCCGAAGGTGCACAAAACTTCCTCTCAGAGAACAAAAAAGCAGGAGGTCATTCGTAGAACCTGTCACTTGTTGTACTGTATGTTTTGTCAGGCGATACATTAACACAAAGGACAAAAACACACTCAGCCGAGCTGGCCTTCTCCCCCATCCCTTCAGACACTACGTTAACGGAACAGATGAAATAACTGAAAGACAGACTGCTTTAGCTCCTAGTGTGCGTAGAGTGTATATGACCATGTTGAAGTGAGGTGACTTTTAATGACAAAAACCTGTTTCTTGCTGTGACTTACATTGGTGTAACTGTTGACTCTTTGTTTCTGTCAGAATTTCCAGGGTGACGTATTGAACAGCCCTGTTATCTGTCTTTTAGTTATTTCTGATGGGCGACTCAAAACAAGTCTTATGCTTTTAATTTGTTTTTACATCTTCAATTTGCACGAAAAACAAATCATTTTATTTTGTGTCCATATTTTTTTTTATTTATTACTTCTTGTACTTTGGTCAAAACTAAGTGGTGAGCAAACAAATTTTCATTGTCAATTAAAAACAAACTGTCAGCGAATGAGTCGTCGTCATACTGTGTAAACAGCAGCTGTGTTGTGCTTCTATTCATTAATTATGAATCTGGAAAGCCTGAAGTGCAGTATGGTGTTACATTATTATCCAGATTACATACAAATGGACCTAATTTCATGGAATTATTAGAAATGGAAAACATTAACCCTGCTTCATGGAATTGGCACAGCTCATAAGGTAAAACTTGCTGAGTTAAATGTCTGTCTTTGATTTACAAAAGGAGAACAATCACTAACTTCATTTCTACCTTAAGTTCACATTTGCAACACCCTGTGTACAGCGTGGACATGCTTCCTCACATATTACACCAGGAGTAACTTTTTGTTGCCCAAATTTATCCAACCTCAGTTTGCTCTGTCGTCCCACTGATGAGTTCAGGCTCCACGAGGTCTCAGAGCTTTTTGTACCCGCTTCTCGATGTCTTTGAACGCCTCTGGGTCCTCGATGGTTGGAGTGATCTAAGGTGAGAAACGGATCCTTTATAACCACAAAATTAATACAAGGTTAATTTAAAAACAACAGGAAATGGAGCTAGCAAATCCTGCTAATTAGTACCTAATTAAAGTAATAACTAAATGATTAGGGTAATGAGGTATGGTAAAAAATTATTTTATTTAAAGACTGTAAGTCAGTCTCCATGGAGTCTCCTTGTGTTTACATCTACAAACAGAACTACTATATTAAGAAGTATTGTTCCTCAATTTGTCATCCCGTTCTCTCTTGGGGCCTTTGGCAACTGATCAGCAGAAAACTGAGTCAGTGACTATAAAGGGATGAAATACCCAAATGAGCCCTCAGTTCTATTTAATGAGTGCAGGGCCTGCTAATGCACCATCATTACTCAAATCCTGAATAGCAAATTGAGCTTTACTCTCTTCTAAACAACTGTAAATCTTTGCACAGGGGAAAAACAAAACATGTTCTGTGCAAACAATATTTCCCCACTGCTGTACTTAACTTTAAAAAAACTAGAGATGACAGGAATAATCCACAAAATATATTTCTAAGCGTTGTGTCGTACCTTGTAGGACTTGCCGTTGACCAGGTTGGCTAAGGAAGAACGAGGGATCTTGCCAGAGCGCGTCTTCGGCAGTCCTCGGACAAACAGCACATTCCTGAAGGCAGCAACAGGTCCAACGGTGTCTCTCACGAGCTTCACAATCTCATTTATGATCTCCTCTTCCTTTTTCTGCACGCCTGAAACAAGCAGACACATATACAGATACAGTTCAGGCATGTGACGCAACAAAACGCAAACAGTTTTAAAGCCACCTGAAGTATAATTTTCATTCTGGTCTTATTTCAACACCTCAACAAAAAAAAAAAATTACTTTAATTTTTAAACCATGTATTAAGCATGGGCTTGCATGTGGGCAAGTGTTGTATTACTTTAATGCTGCACCATACATTTGACATGCCTCACCATTCTTGAGCACACACAGGGCCAAGGGAACATGACCCTTGAGAGTGTCCTCTAGACCCACCACAGCACAGTCTCCCACTGTAGGGTGCTGCAGCACTGACTGCAAAACACACATATATATAAGTGAAAACACCACAAATTTGCATTGGGAAAATCTTTATCAGCTCCGCTGTAATAGCTCTCTTACCTCCTCCAAAGCTCCAGCAGACAGCCTGTGGCCTGCCACGTTGATGACATCATCAGACCGGGACATAATGTAAAGGAAACCCTCCTCATCCACAAAACCTGCATCCATGGTGTCATAGTAACCCTGATGGAGAAAGAGCAAGGATGAGTGTTAGCATTATGTTACAGTGTAAGAGGCATTCCAGCTAAATTAAAGTTCAGGAGTTTCTTAACTTCGGAATTTTAATCAGAATCAGAAATCTGAAGAAGTCTCTCCGTTCAAAACTCTTGCAGATCCTCAGTGCTTGCAAACAAAGGAGTTCTGTAATAAATGATTTGAACACTAGAGGGCTATCTCTCACCACATGCTTATCACTACCCACTCTACCCACTCATTTTTTTTTATCCAGTGTCATAAAAAGTGAATTGAGCAACTCCTCAATCAAACAGTCACAACTGTACAAGTTAGTTCATGTTGTAAACACTGGATTGTTAGGAAATGTTAACACAACTTACTGGGAATTTAGTGAAATATAGCTCCTTGAACAGATCCCGGTTCTGCCAGAGTGACAAGGCTGCACCAGGTGGTAAAGGAAGTCTGAAGGGAAAAGTGCAAATTTAATTTCATTTACTATATGAAGAGTTCCACTCAAGATATTGCTCTGTAAATCTTCTGGTGATCACTCTATTAAAAAAACTATAAAAGTGAGTCTATAAGACCTTTCAAAGACAACAAAGCGTGACAGTGAATAAGCCTTCTGTGTGGTTCAACACATAAAACGACTAACTGGTTGAACGACTGTGATACCAGAGCTGCACAGTGTATCAGATTTTACTTGATAAAACCATAAGTGTGTGTGAAGATGGATATTTCTTTGTTTCACTTCACTGCAGCTACTCTAGACGCTGCCAAACCGCTAGACTGAACCACACAGAGGGTGTTAAAGTCACTCAGTCTTTGTTATTCCAGGGACTACAAGTATCCCCCCTTCTCGAGCAGTGTCTTCACCGAGATTGTCCCATTTCCCAGGTCAGAACCTTTGACATGCTTCTGTGTAGGTTAGTTTTGCTAAAAGTAGATTTGCTGGTGGAACAGAGTGATAAAACACATTCTGCCGTTTATGACTGCAGCAAAATTGTCACCCTCTTTTCCAATACTGTTTGTGCCAAAAGAAAAATAATATATAATAAGCCGAGCTACTAATGCACCATTTTGCTGCTTTTCATTTTAAGAGTCTGCCACTGGTACTCGTCTTACGCACAAAAGCTCCACTTGAAACAATTTTTGTATGACAAAATCAGCACAATGAAATAACAAACATGATGCTTAAGAGCTGTAACACATTCCAAGTCAATATGTTCTCTGTCCACAGCAGCCTCCACTCTTTGAAAATACTGAATATGACTTTATGAAGCTGCGGATATAGCTTCCGATCAAAGGACGGGGCTGGCACAGACTTTGCGGCGTCTGGAAGGAAGTACAGTAACACAGCTGTTCCTGTCTGTTCACAGCTCTACCTGTTGTTATCCCTAGATGCACTCTACATGTGGATTCTTTGGAAATTCCCCCCGTTGGCACTGAGTCAACACCAGAAAAAAAGAGCAGGGAAATTGAGTTGGAGAGTGATAACAGATAGGTAGCAGGCTGGGAGATAAAGAAGCACGAAGGGCTGGGGTTTTGACTGCTGGAGCTTTTCATGGAGTCCACTTTGCACCGGCAGCTCTCTTACATAGACAGACACACACATTTCCTTTTCCAACCTCAGCAAAAAAACAAGGAGTGAAGTTTGGAGTCTGATGTAAGCTGCCCAACACTGATTTATTAAGATTAATGACTGAACGACAGGAGTTTAAATTTCATTACTGTGCAAAACGCTTTTAATGGCACATTTTAAATGTATGTGCATGTGTTGAGTGACAGAAGAAAGGTAAAGCAATAGCTACGCTGCCGACACGTAAACATATTCACTCAGCTTACCTCACCACAATGTTTCCCAGGGTTCTTGGCGTCACCTCCTGCATGTCATCATCGATCACTGTGACTAGTGGAAAGGGAAGAGCGCACAATTCATATTCAGAGGTGGTGTGTTACCCACTGGCAAACTGGAAGAGGAATAATATTAAATGCTCTGCAGTGAATTACAAGCGGTTGATAAGTTTTATCCATTACTGTTTATCTGTGTATCTGTAACTGTAAAATGAATTAGCAAAATATAGAAATGCAAATGCAAGATGTTTATAGACAGGAAAGACTGTAGCCGGGGTATGGATATGGCAGCTGGGATATGGATTGACAGTTCTAAATCTTACCATTGTAACCGGGAACAGGTTTGCCAGCCTGGCCTGCAGGTGGTGTGAGTGAGTTCCCCAGACCAATATGTGAAGAGGTGATGGGTGAGCCAGTTTCTGATGAGAAAGACACAGACAAAGATGTTCATGAAAACTCATATCTGTGTGGGAGGACCCGAAAGTTTTAGCCAAACACATGAGCCCTGAGTCTGTGGTGTAATACTGCAATTATGACACAACCTTATTGTTTTCTGGATTTTCTGCACCATATGCAAAAGCTAAACCTTCCACTGGTGAGTTTACCAAAAGAGTGCGTGTGGTATTGGGTTGCATTGCTTCTGTGAGCAGCATTAACCTACATTATGCAAAACTATGACAGCTCCTATGGGCTCTCCCCGACTCCACACCGCAACTGTGCTCCACTTACAGCAAAGCCTCGCCTCTTTGTGAGCCCCTCTAGCCCACCCAGAAAATGAATAACAGAATCGATCCAGCTCAGTGAACAAGATTACATTCGAAATCACACAGCAGCAGACCAGCCCAGGATCAGCATTTTGTTCTAAAACACTGAAGAAACCCTTCTATTTTTCAGTCAGTGGGTGTTCGTCGGTTTCTCGTAAAATAATGATGCAGCTGAATGCATCCATCTCTCTGTCATGTTTCCCTTTTCCAACACAAAGAGTTTTACTTGAACTACTCAGCTGATGTATCAAGACACAACAGGTGACAGACAAGGCACAATAATCCTCGACATCATGATTCCCATCATTTTGCCCGTTTGCTTATGGGTTTTCACTGCAGATTCATCCTGTCAGCACAAACAGCAAATTTAATCTTATGAACCTTCATTTGCTGTTTAGAAACAGTCAGCCCATGGGCTTAGTGATACTTATGTAGTTTACAAACAAGAGGCAGCTAAGTTGCCACATGTGCTGCCGTTTTTACGGATATGAAAATGTTTGCACAAGCTGTTCTGAAAGGTAATCGGATCATCAAGCACCAAGAGCATGTGGTGTCGTATTGTTTTTAGGGTTCTGCAACCAAGAGTGTCATGGCATTTTCCCACGTTAATATGCAGATGTATGCAGCCAGGTGCACTAAAACACAATTAGATTATATATTGCACAGGGAGGAAATACACAGTTTCAGTCACATATTCTTCAGTCAGTTACATTGCCGATGGCAGATGTGCCTTGTCTTCTGAGAGGGCAAAGGCCAATGTCAAAACATTCAAGATAGCAAGACAGATATGCAAATGACAGCTCATTCATTACAACAGTGATGTGCAAAAAGTCATCTTAGGCTCCTCATTGAACCTTGAGGGAAAGGTACAGCAACAGAGGACTTCACCAGGGTTACATACCTGCTGGCTACAAACAGGAAGACTGGGCTGCAGTGAGAACCTGACCACCAAAATTACATTAAAACAGAGGGACAGAACTGAGACCCATTTATAAAAAAAAAACAAAGGGGTATTATTAGTCAAAAATGCCTTGGGGTAACTTTAAATTGCAACATGCTGAATGCAGTGTCAGAAATTGGGATAAGGAACACCAATCCATGAAATCCCTACAGAGTTCTCTCGGGCAGGCTTTTCAGATCATGATGTACCTCTGAAAGATGGGAACCGTGGGACATTAGGTCAACGTAGACCAAGACAAAATCATCTCCAGCACCTTGCTGAGCTACCAGTTCAATCGACTAAAGTGGATACAGACGATATCTTCCCTCTACTGCTAATCACACAAGTGCAAACAGCTATAGACCTCCTTCCAACTTCAGCACAGCAGGCTTCAAAGACATGAGCTCAGAGGTCGCTGTTGGCTGAGGAAGGGATTAAGTTAGCAAATGAAGAGAGGGAGGAGAAGGGAGAAGGGCGGTCTAGAGTTGAACACATTACCCAACCGCGGTGGCCTCTGAACTGGCAACCACATACGCCTCATTCATCAGTGGCAGGTTATCCACTCCCTGCAGGGTTCAAAGCCCCATCAATGTCAGCAGAGATGGTACTCAGCACCAATGATAAAAATTATATATAATATATAAATAGATTTAAAAAAACAGGGGAAATACCATGACTTGTAAGAAAGCAGAAAAGAATTCATCTTTTTTGAAGCTAAGATTGTTGATGTGGGGTTTCATCTTCAGTACTGATACCTGGATTGGACTGGTGGGAAATTTGGATAATCAGTATTTTGTGAATAATGAAGTCACAGCTCTTTTATCTTGTGCACAATTAAAAACTTAAATTAATATAAAGTTACACGACAAATAGCTAATCAAACAGCATCATATTGGACCTAGATGACATTGTTTTATCTGGCATTAATAACAAGCCAATACTGGCAAACCAATATATTGGTCTGACCCTGAAGGACGCTATAAGGGTCCTTTAAAAGCACTTGTGAATTGCGCGTCGATTAGGGCTCAACACAACTACTGAACCGTGTCAGCATGAGTAGAGCGTTTAAACTGGGCTGTTTACAGCAAGAGGCAGGGCTCGCTGGCAGCAATTCAGGTCCAGAGAGTAAATTCAAAACCCAAATGAAAAAAGACAGTATAATTGGACCCTGACATTTTACAAGGCATACAGGAAGACAGAACTGGCTGTGCTGCTTTCAGGCATGAAATTAAACCTTAGCAAAGCAAAGATTTCTCAATGATAATTAGTTGCATCGCTAAAACATTTTGTCCTCACATTTATATGAAAGATGGTAGGCTGACTAGAACAGAACTTAGTTTCTAAAAGCTGACTCAGATGTTTACCAAGAACTCCTAAGGTTCATTCCTCAGCCCACAATGCGAAGGCATAATAGATCATAACACAGCAGCTGTTGTCTATTTACATTCCTACACCCTGTGGCTCAGAGAGAACAGATACAGATAAATGATTAAAGACATTGTGCTTATCTGGAAACATTTCTGACAGTCTGACAGCTTTGAAAGGTTTATCAACATGCTACAGGGGCTGCAGCAAATTAAGGAAGAGTTTTATTCTATTATTCCATAGGCAGACATTGTCTATATTCATGCAGAAACAGGAATACTGACACTCTCAGCACTATGATCAACCCCACTTAAATAAGTTAGCAGTATCAAGCATGAACATCTTCCCGCAGGGACAAGATCTCATCATGGGGGTTATCTGTCCAAATGTCTATTTAAGGGTCAAGTTGAAAACTTGCCAGAGCCAAAACTGACAAAGTACTTCCACTGTAACTATTCTGGTCACATTGTGCAGAGAAGATTAAATACAGACACAGACACACACACACAGACTCAAGCTGTGTGGCTGGTTATCTCTGCTCATCTGACTTACTGGTGATAAGAGTCTGGCAAACACTCATACACATACAAAAACCACCTTGGAATCAGACTTCCCCTTCTCCCACCTCAGTCTTTTCCTTTCCCTTTGCTCCTTCTTGCTCCCTCACGCTCTTTTTGCTTCTGTACACAAACAAATCAATCTTCCTTCGACTTGTTGGAGATGAGCTTGGCTAGTGAGAGGCATTTTGAGTGTGATGAATGGGTTGGGGATGGGGGTTGTTGGAGGATGCATTGGAATAGCAGGATGGGTAATAAGGTGGCACCTTTTCAGCTGAGAAGGTGCTATTGAACAGCCATGCTCATTACTAGTTGCTTGGAGAGAAACTGCTCTTCAGGATAAACAAAGATGGCTCTCTGATCCTGAACTCTTTTTTTTCTCTCTGCAGCTCCTCAAGCCATTCTTTCTTCAGTGATTCTCCACTAACAATGTAAGCCTGCACTTCCTCTCTGTCTTCAGACAGGAGATACTGGCCAAAGAGAGACGATGGGACTGATCAGTGTTACAATATGAAGCCTGAAAAGGCAGGAGAGACCAGTCCAATCCTTTTGCATCAGTGCAAAATGTGCTGAAACACTGATGCACAGACTTTAAAAAAACTCCATTATTCTGGATTTGAAACTTATCGGTGACTATGAGGGTAAAATGGAGTGTTCAGCTGCTAAAGGGACAAATATTTTCCTCAAGAGTTGGCAGGGACCAAAACAGACATAAAAAAGTGGATTTACATTGGACTTACATTCACCAGGTGGCCAGAAACACAACCCTAAATGAATGCCAACAAGTTCACAATGGGTCAGTGTTGTGTTTACAGCCCATATCCACTGACCCAAAGTAATCAAAACATTCTAAAAAGCAGCATTTCATAGTTTCCTTCCAACTCCAATGCACTGGGCTTTGAGCCAAAACACAACAGAAAGTGTGCTGCTGTCCAAATATTTATGAATAAGTGCACAAAATCTGCTTTGAAGGCAGCCATTTATCTGGCAGACCTTTGAATGTAGCTGCCACATTGAAAAGCCTAAATTAGGTATCAGGTGAATGGTGTTGCTTGCACCTGCTTCTTGATGGCAGGTTTATACATCCTTCTTCTAACAGTGCTTCTGATTCATGCTCACCTCGGATACCAGCACAAATGTAAAGTAAAAACAAAATTTAAAACTTTGGCACTGAGATGTATGGAAGATTAGCAGGGAGGCTGACTCTTATCTAAAGCAGCAGTAGTAGTAGTGGTGGTATGTCACACAAACAAACACTTAATGTGTCATGTGCAGTAAACAACTACCCTGTCAGAAACAGCCAAGGGGCTGCTTTCTGTACATCATGCATATGCACAACAGTGCTCATGGTCCACCTGGTGATGTGCGGTTGCTGAGGTAACTCAGTCAGGAGCTAAACAAGATAGTCGACCCGAGGTCATTCAAAAAAACGGTGTGGCGGAGGAGGAATGGAGGATGAGAACAGAGAGAGAGAGAGAGAGAGAGAGAGAGAGAGAGAGAGAGAGAGCAGACTACAAGCTGCTTGGCCAGACTTTGAAATATAAATATATTTTTTCCCACATTGTTCATAATACATGTTTCAGAGTTTCTTGTTTCAGATAAAACCAAGATTTCAGCTACCTCACATAATACGGCAGTGAAAACACTATCAAAATTTGAAATAGGAAACCATGAATAATACTTTTGCAGCACACTGCAGAAATACACACATCAAAACAAAATGTGTCTTGTCTTAAGGACAACTGAGCCAAATCTTACCACAAACCTGTAGGATTAGTTCTGCTACAAGTCTGTGCTGGACAATACAGCTTAGGCTGCTCAGACTAAGACCATCATTGGAAGTCTGCTGAGGAGCCAAACACAGGTAGAAACCAAAAGGTTGGTTAACCAAGCCCTTCAGATTGGGCTGAATGTTAAAATGAAGGAAAATAACAAGTGAAGAAGAGAGAGAGAGAGAGGAAAGAATATAATATGTGTGAGGAATAAGGGTATGTCGCAGCGACTGTCAAAGGTTGGTGATGCCACCCACCAAAGACAGAAGATGACCAATCAAGTACAACGTGCACACACACATCTGCACATGCTCCCCCATTCACATCTCAGACTCTTCAAGGGACAATTTCATTCCATCAGCTAAAAACACTGCCTTATCACTTTTGAGACAGCTCGGCTCATTCGCTCAGAGCTAAGTTTATGCATACAAATTCACTACTTAACTTGCTAATGAATAACCCCCATCTTGTGCCTCAGAAACCTCAGCAGACAAATGCTACAATGGGTAGGAATGAATGCCAGATGAATTCCCAGGTTAGAGAGCTGATGACAGCAGCCCCCAGTAAACAACGAGGTAACACAAACGTGGCACTTCGGCTCTTGGAGATGTAATTACATGAGCCAAGACATCTGCGCAACTGTCTCTGCAGCCATGTAATGAGACCAAGTGAGCGACAGCAGCTTTCTGGTGATTGGTGTGGAATGACAAGAGGCACAAAGCCAATGCTCCCACGCATCTCCCAAAGGTGGGCAACAGAGCACGAGGGTGACATGACTCAGGAACAATTTACTGAAAAGAAATGTATTCTGATTTGTTTTGGTTTTGTTGTTTGTTTTTTTTTTTAGAAGAAGAAGCTGAGGGACAGGTTTATACTTGGGAAAGTGGTGAAAAGGAATATCAATAATGCAAGGGCTCTATTACAATTCTAGTTTATACATTTAAGCAGGGAAATGAACACTAAAGGTACTACGCTGACATGTCTAATGGAAATCCAGGGGTTCCCAGAATTTTCGGGTCAAGAACTGAATTTAATGGGGAACAATAAACTAGTAGCAAACTTTCTAGATAAAAAAAAAAATCAATCTTAGTATACCACTAATAGCACAGACTTGGACTGATTGGGTTACAACAAAGAATTTAATAAGCTGACCAATGAGAAACTTCTCGTGAAAAGGTATCCTGCAGGTGGTGGTATCTGTGGATTTAAATTAGCACTTCAAATGTAATGTTCCTTTTCAGCTTGTTGGTTTCAGAATCCTTATAAACCCCTGATCCATTGTAGTGCAGTCTGTCTGAGGACTTACTGAATGCTGGGCTGTTAAAAGCCTCTGTTTTTCTTCAGTGAGTGGATGGCATTTTCAAGGAGGCTGTAAAACTCCCCTTCACAGACCTTTTTAGAGTTGGACTATCTTTCAAGAAGAGGAGGATGTTTGGAAAACACTCCTGTGCCAGCGCTGCATCTGGCAAAGGCCAGAGGGAGAAACTGTCAATTCCACAATTTATTTGACAAGACGGATGCTTTGAAGAGGTCCGGTTCACTTTTTTTAAGATAATTCCATTCTGTGTATAAAGGCACCTGCTATCTGTCAGAGAGACCCAGAGATACAAAGACAAACAGGGAGAGACAGTCAGTGAGAGACAGAGATGCAAATGCCTAAAAAACACTACTGTAAGTCCGTCCGCCACCACTCACTGGTGAGGCAGCCAAACCCTGCCAACTGGAAAAACACATTTGTTGCCAGGCAACACCAGTGACATCAGCAACCTTCATCACCCCCTCCACCCCCCGCCAATGGCACTTGGGCTTAAAATAGCGCACAGATTATTATCAGGCTTCAAAATGGCAGGCATTTTCTCATATGCACATAAGGGAAAGTGAGCTGGACTGCTACTGGCTTCAGGTGGTTCAAGGGTGACAGGCTAAGCATGTATATGTGTGTCTTGGGTGAGTGGGTGTTAGTAGTTGGTGTTAATTTACAGTGCATTCAGAAAGTGTTCAGACCCCTTCACATTTTCATATTTTATGTTTGATGTATAATTTTTGTAAGTTTTTTTAAAAAGAAAATCTGAAATATCACATTGACATAAGTATTCAGACCCTTCGCTCAGTACTTAGCTGAAGCACCATTCGCAGCGATTACAGCTTTGAGTCTTCCTGGCTATGACGTGACGGGCTTTACACACCTGGATTTGGAGACTTTCTGCCATTCACCGCAGATCCTCTCAAGCTCTGTCAAGATGGATGGGGACCACTGGTGGATAGCCATTTTCCTCTAAAGATGCTCAATTGGGTTCAAGTCAGGACTCTGGCAGGGCCACTCAAGGATATTCAGAGTCGTCCCTACACCACTCCAGGCTGAGGTCCAGGGCGCTTTGGACCAGGTTTTCATTAAGGATATCTCTGTACTTAGCTTCGTTCAGCTTTCCCTCATCCCTGATCAGTCTCCCTGCTCCTACCACTGAAAACACCCCCACAGCATGATGGTGCATACTGGGCAGGTTATGAGCGGTGCCTGGTTTCCTACAGACATGACTCTTAGAAATGAGGCCAAACAGTTCAATTTTGGTCTGATCAAACCAGAAAACCTCATTTCTCACAGTCTGAGCAGCACAAGCATGCTTGCATGAGGCATGAATACTTATGTCGATGTGATGTTTTAGTTTTTCCTTTTCGGTAAATTTGCAAAAATTTCTAAAATTCTGTTTTTGCCCTGTCATTATGGGGCACTGAGCGCAGACTGAGGAGGGAAAAAATTAATTTAAGCAATTTTAGAATATGCGACATAAAATGTGAAAATCTGAAATTCTGAATGCACTGCAGGTGTGTAGGTGTGAAAGAAACATACAAGCAAAAAACTGTATAATGACAGTGAAGGTAAAGTGGGAGAGATGGAGGAGAAAGTGCAGGTGAAAAAAAGCAATGCAGTGCCACGTCTGGGTTGATGAGACAGGATGAATCAGCACATCAGATGACAGCAGTAGTCTGAGAAATGATTGAGTCCACTGCACATGGGAATAACGAGAACACCAATCACTTCTACTCTGTACCAGAAACCTAATCTTGCCTGCACCTGCCAAGTACTGCACAGTGAAACTAATCACCAGTGGAATTGGTCAAATTTGTCAAATTCTCATCCATCAGCTGGTTAACACAATTAAATATGTCCAGAAAAGAATGTGTAAATTTAGCATTGACAAAAACATGTATATGTGACGAATGAAACGCTAGCTGGTGTGATGCAAAATTATTTGTCTCTGGATATGTATTCCACAGAAAACGCCCTGAAATCAAATCGTGGTAATATTGTTTTTAAACCTGAGATATACTTGAACTCGTGACCTCCTCTCTGCTACATGTGATGCTGCCTCTCTCCATGGCACCATCACGGCAAACTGTCTGCTACACGTGATGCTGCCTCTCTCCATGGCACCATCACGGCAAACTGACTGCTTTGCGTCAGCTGACTTCCTTCAATTTTTCCAGCCAGGGCCTTGTGGTGATCTAATGAGGAAGGAGAGACTGCCGCTGGCTCTTTTGTGTGATGCGACTGTTTACCAATCAGCAGTGATACACAGCTGGATGCAAGGTAGGGGAAGCCTCCAGGGGATGCATGGGAAAATGACGCAAACCAAACCCTGAACTGTTTTTAATATTTTCTGAGGCATGGGCCTGGCAATGAATGGTTTCCTCTGTGGGGAATTAGATGATGTATGTTTTAAGAGGAGCCGTAAAAAACATGTTCTGATAAATAAAGAATTCTACAGTGATGATACAGAGGCTTTACACTACGGAGCTGGAGAACACGCTTCAAAAGTCTGTCAGAGTGATGCGTCTAGAGAAGGGGTTTTAAAGCAAGTGCTCAAAAATCAAACTCAGCAACAAATATGTTATTTTATTTATTATCAATTTAGCCTGGATTGTTCCAGTTAAAATGAACTGAAATTTAACTGCATGTTTTTCAGCAGTCAATGATACATACACTGGCTTGCCTACTCAAGAGGCGTGAAAGCCAAAGGAGCAACTTTGATGTCCTGGTGTACTGATGTAATGTACTGGATCCTTGTTTTCTTCCTGCCAACAATCAAAAACATTAACAATAAATTTGAAAATAACCTTAAGTAAGATTTTCATCTTTCTGGAAGATTTGTAATTTAAAGTTGGACTTTCCTACTTACTCTCGGCATTGCCTCTCAGGATCATCCCAACCCAAAAATTAAAATGTATGTCCACTATATACCTGTATATTGTCAGGAATTCAATATTTAGATTTGCTAGATTTGGTATTAACAAATCCAGGTATGCTGCTAACCTGGTATTCGAACTCAAGGGGAACTATACTTCCTTAAAATTTTGGCAAGCCAGTCTCTCTCTCACCATCAATACAGCTTTTGGCTGCTGAATATAACATTCCAGGATTACACACATGCAGCAGGAAATAGTAATGAGTAACTGTACTGGTGACTATTTTGCTGGTGACTTCAAAAAGCAATGTCCTGTCGCAGTAGTAGTAGGGCGGATCTATCAATTTTTATAGATGAAAACCAAATGTGAGAGAGAGTGACTTAAAAACACTGTCACAAGTTTGAAAAATGACTTGATTCAGAGCTGGAAGGCAGAAGATGCAAACAAACTTAGCCCTTTTTTAGGTGTTTTGACTATAATGAGTTTCTCAAAGAGGAGTCTGTCTCTCCTTTCTGTGATGCCCATTTTGGAGTAAACGAGCCTTGAATGCTAAACTGCTTTCCAATGACCAAGCCTGCTTCTCTGATGTTGGAGAGGAAGATGAAGGGGAGTTGTCAAGGCACCGACATTGCTAAAAGTTGCTTGATCGATCTCCTGTCTCCACAAGAGACAGTCGAACGGTGCACTGTGACACTCCCAGCAGGGTGACTCGAACTCAGAACAGGCAGGAGGAAACTGTATACACACCACTTTTTCCTGGGAACTGTGTACTCTTATCTTTTACCAACATTAGATACCAGTCTGTCAACATAAAAATACTGATAAATTTGAACTGCATTATACACAGCATTAGAGGACCACATTGCATGAGGTTTTTGGAAGACATCCATTGGTTTTTGACCGCAAAGTAATAAAGGTGCCCTTGAGCAAGACACTTAAATCATAAGGCTGGCATTTTTACTCTCAACAATTTCCCTGAAGAGACTAAAACCAACAATGCATCTATCCTGATTATATGTAAGTAACACTCACTGTGTTGAAGGGCTGGAGCAATATATGTCATCCATTTTTATACCTCAAGAACAATGCACACATGCATATGTCATATTGAGCCATGGCAATACTTGTAAGTATGATTAATTGTTGGTTTTAGTCTGTTACACAAAATTGCTTTTAAAAAGACAAAATAAAACCAATGTTTGTTACCAATGTAACAATGTTTTAATGAATATGTATAGCACAGCATAGTATCTTTTTTTCTAGTCTCTTTCACCCACACACTGAGAGCCAAAATCCCTCAGACACACAAAGAGAAAGCAAGTGAAAGGACGAGTGACCCACTCTACCGTGAAAAAGTGGAGAACACATTTGGATTGCAGCACTGGTCGCCAGCTGCCAGTTATTGAGTTTAGCAGGGGGTGAAGAATCCAGTGGGATTTACACATCTAGACAGAAATCAAGAGGGCGCCAGAGGTTTTTCTCCAAACTCAATAAATCACCTGGCTGGGATAGCCACAAAGTGTGACAGGATTTTGTTTGTTTGCGTGCATGTGTGAGGTAGAGAAAGGAAGTGAGATCCAAACTTGACTGTGATACAAACTCCCCCATTTTCAAGCAGAATTAAATGTTATCTCACAAACACTGAGGCTACAGAGAGAAAGATGCGAATCAGCAGCTCAGTCCAGCACATCCAGGGTGCTGAAACTTTGTGCTAGTCCAACCATCTGCACAGCCAGGCGGAAACCATCTGAGATTAAGGTAAAGGTAAAGAGCAACGGGATGCATGTTCAGTGACAGTGTAAACAACTAAGTCACACAGCACAAAAAAAGCTTGAAAATGACATAATCTTGTCATTGAGTTGCCCTCAAATTGTAGACAAAGTGGTAAATCATAGTGGTGAGCCAATAGCTGTTTTATTATGTCTGAATTCAGAGTGCCTACATGATGGAGAGCTAACAAAATGTACCAGACAACTAAAGAAAAAAACTAACAAACCTTGGAGTCTATTCCTGGCGTCCATTATTTACTGAACTATTTTTTACTTTGTTCCTGATCACACAGATTGTACTTACCAGTTATTAATGGATATTTGAAGGCTAATACTGGTCACTAAGGTGTGTATATATGTGAGTAAAGGGCTCAAAATTTGGGCAGAAGAAGGCTTATAATTTTCTGGCAGAATCTGGTCGGGTTTGGCTAAAATGGGACAGCCCTGTTGGCCAGTTATAGGGTCTTCAGTCTTGAAATGCAGACTCCAAAGGATGCAGCTTTGAACTGGAATTCAGCATATACGTGATAAGCCTACAACTGGACTAGCAATTTAAACTCAAGAGACTTAACTACTAAATCACATTTCTGAAATATTGCAATATTGAGCCCTTCACACTCCCGTTGAGCCTGGACCAGACCAATCAGCCAAGTAGGCTAATCTGCGCTTAGATCAGTGTGTGTAGCCTGTACAAACTCAAGGTCGATGGATTTCCAACAGTCCAACAGTATTGATTCCATATTTAACACAGAGATGTCGTCTTGTCCGGCATCGATCCTCCATTTGTGCAGGCAGGATATTTCAAAACAAAGAGACATCCAATTGTGCTCTTTTGTTGTCGCTGGCACATTTATCATAGTTTACTAGTACTTCTGGAGGACAGCAGTCAAACTGAGGGAAGGGGGAGCGTGGGGGGGGCGACATTAGCATGATGGCATGCTGCCTGGACTCAAGTCTCCACTCCAAGAGGCTAATGGGGTCTTACCCATTCAAGAATCATTAGAAACCAAGGCCTGAGAAACAATGCAGGGAAAGCTGAGAACCCAAGATTCCAATTACATTACTTATTATCTAGACCCACAACAGCCATGATGTATAATAGTTCAATTGTAAGGTGAGGAAAGGGAGATTGCAGACATTCTGGGAAACTGCAAACATCCCCTCACTTGTCAAATACACAGCCAGTGCACTGTGAGTTAAGGAGCATGACCTAGCAAGCATTTGAAAATCATGATGATGACACTAAACCAAAGTACACTGGTACAATGTGGCACTGAAATATTGACCATGTTATTGGAATTTTTAAAGAGTGGACAGAGCACATTGAAAGCCCCTCTGCACAGAGACTGATTAACCACAAAATAGTGTAATTGTGTTTAAGTGACAAATCAACATTATTACATACAGTTGGGTAATTGTGTATTTAGACTCTCCCAGAAAAAGTTGAGAAAGTAATGGCTCATCATCAAACAGTCACACTTACTTCAGTGTCAAAGCAATTTCAAATTCTACTCCTGAACTGATGGACAAGATACCCGCACTCAGTCAATTAAACATTAATGAACTCAGTGAAGGGCAATGTCAATCAAATCCATTGTGCTGGACATAGAATGTGGCCAGGTGAAGAAATGCTATGGCTAAATATGGGGTCTTTCAAGGGGTCTCACTCATCCCTTTAAATTGGTAAATTCTTATCAAGTTAAAGGAATAATGTCTTCTCTCCAAAGAGATCTGCACAACAGGTGGAAATGATGACACATGACTTTGGGTGATGATTAGTTCCCAGAGATGCTTGGAAATTCAAACTGACGGGTCTTTAACGTCACAGTTACTCCAGAAGTTTTATTATTTGAGGCCAATCCCCTGGTCTACAATACAAAACATAGAAGGGATTAATCAAAGAGGCATGATACGATAAAATGTGCTTCATAATAACAGCAGGCTTTTGGGGAATAGGGATTTCCTTCAGTTATGTCTCTTCTCAAGGCCAAGTTAATGTCAGTGGGCTAACAAAGTACAGCAAAGACCACATTTAGAGTCTTCTCACACTGATAAGCTTAAGAAGAGGCTGAGTCTTAAGGATCAAGTTAAATTAAAACATCATATACAGTTCACACTAATAAAGTACTTGAGGTCCTTGAAATACTTTCTGAGTATCTGTATCATAAGAACTTAATCCCTGAAGTTTTAGGGTAAAGTGTTTCTCAATCTACTAAACTGACATATTTAAAATAGCACTGTGCAGAGGCAAGCATATCATATGGTGGGGGATAAATGTTTGACCAATTTTAATGTCAACCACCTGAAATCCTGTGACATTAAGTCTATGAACTGGACACAGTGTGCTTCTGTGTGTGAGCCTGACTATTCTGTGATGATTTACATCAAAAAGACCAGAGGCAGGAGAACAGAACATAATATTGGACCAGCTTTCGTTGCACAGCTCAGACACTGATATTAGAAGTCTATTTTGTATTAAATGTTTTTCCCAGTGCAGCTTTAAACAGAGTTTATCAACAAGGTAAAATAATGGTTATAACATTGAGATCTCTGTCTGATTTCTGTCTTCAGAAAGTAAAATCCTTCCTACCAGTCTGCCACCAGTGGTCCAGGACAGGAACCCCAAAGCTTCTCTTTGCCCATTCCAGTGTCTCCACATCACATCGCTCACCTGCCACGAATAACGACCGCAAACTGTAAGGATACAGAGAACATGTGAATCACCTTCAGGAAACATGACATATCTACTCCCTCACAGGAATGGTCACAGTGAGTCAAAATCTGTGCAAAGCAAAATATAATTTTTATGTTACTTACGAAGTGTGAGTGTTCACAAGCTCAAACCTTTTAGAAAGGCCTTAAGATTTCAACAATGTCAAACAGACAAAAAATGTAATAAATAACCTGTTTCAAATTAACAGAACTGCACTGCTTTGTCTATAATTTGTCACAAGTGGCCGATAAAAAATTCTAGCAATTTAGTGTGGAGTATATGCTCCATGGATCGGGCCATCTCTGTGAATTCTAACATTGTATCTGTATGAGACACCCTGAGTACTGTGATTTACCTCTTTGCTTGAAGTGTTCTGCAAATTGGCACAACCCTCCATTTCACTGTCCCTGTGCTCCAAGCTGTGACTGAGGCATCCTTTCCACTGCCTCTGACAATGTTAAGCAGATAGTTCTCGTCACGCTTGCTGACTAAAAGATCTTTGCGTCTGCCTATGATGGTTTTCCGTCTTACGGTTACACCTTTCAGAACAGTAGAAGTGAATCCTTATTCGTGCTGAGCATCATCTCCTCTGGAGTCTCACAGAACCTTTTCCTTCCTCTGAAATTTGAATGCATTTTTACTCATCTCAAAAGGCATTTCAAGTTGGATGTTCATTTCAAGTCTCCCAGTAATAAAAGTCTTGACAAGAATAAGCTGCTCTTATTCTGCCCTCTAGATGGCCTTTCAGTCAATATTGATGAGACTCTGAATCACTGAGCACCTGGAGACAACAAGTTCTTACAAGGACATCTGAATCTGTCACAGTTTGACACTCCCTTACTGGTCCCTCCTTGTTCAAGCTTTAGTTTCCTCCTAATTTGGACAACCGCTACTCCCTGGCTTCATGAAACCCTCCCTTCATGCCCTACAAGTGACCCAAAACACAGCAGTTTCTATCTTCAGCCTCCCCAATTTCTCCCCCATCACTCTCTGCCAAACTCTATCTGATGGCTGCCCATGGCTGCTCATACCTAATTCAAAACACTGCTGGTTGCTCGCTGCAAGGGTGTGCGGGGACCCATAACCCCCTACAAGTCCAGGCCACAGTGCAGCTGTAGATACTATTCTGATCACTACATTTTCCAAGAAATGACTGCTGGTCATCACTCATCGGCCTCAGCCCTCAGCAATGGTGAAATGACCTTCCAACTCCAATCAAACCTGAAGTCACATTCTATTTTCTGTAAAAGGCAAGAGAATTTTCATCATGTCGCTATCTCCCCACTGAATCATATCTGTTCCATTCCAGCTCTCTCCCTGGATAATATTCTACTCTCTTTTTCAAGTACTCCTCTCACACTTGATTGTCCCACAGTCTCAGGGATATCATGTAGTCTGGTTTTTCTGGGTTTTCTGTAACACTGTGTTTGCTGAAGATTGGCTACATCTCCATAAAAAACAAATAATTCATGTAAATAAGCAAACATTCAAAACACTGTGACACTGCCTATCACCACACACTGAAGGATGCCTGAGATAACATGTTCTCCCTTCCATAATGGAGACATGTTTTGCAACACATACCTGTAGTTTACCTTTAAGTACGGTTTAAGTTTCTTTTATTCAATTTTTCCTGACTGCCTCTTTAGACCATTGTTTTTCTTGTTGTTTTTGCACAGAAATGGATGGGCACTGCGTATCTGGCTATTACGTTCTACACAATTGTAAGAGAGCACTCTTACAATTGTGTTGTCTGATCAAGAACTATAAAATTCTCTGACTCATAATCACAGCGTTGAGGATAAACAGCTTTAACCAGATGACAAGACCATATGTGACCAAATGTGAAAAGAGCACGTCCAAGACCATAATGAAGCATCTAGATTAACAGTGCAGCTCCATTCAGCTGTCAGATATATTCTGCCCTGGAGGAACTGAGCTAAATAACATGTGGAATAAAGGACTGTCTCACTGTCCTGGCAGTGACCTTACATTCAAGCTAAAATCCCATTACACCCCCACAACCATGCTTCTAGTTATTTAAGGACAATAAAGATTCTCTGTGGTATTCAGGTTTTTGAGTTCAAACGAAGTGCAAGTCTGGATTCTCTGTGACCTCAGAAATAGTAGTGGATAGGCAGTAGTTTGGCTGCAGTCTGTGTTCTGTTTTCAAAAAGAAAATCACTTAAGAAAACATACCCTTCCCTTTCTAAAATAATTCTCAGAGAATCAAGGACAGTATATAAACAGTATGTGTTAGCATGTAGGGCTGTAAATGCATCATATGGAATGCATTTGTATCACGTGATAAGTAAGAAAGGTGCAGTCATCACCGCCTTTAACAGCACCAGACTTGACTGTGCACCAAAAAGCACTATCAACTGGAGTCATGCACTTTGTCACTTGTTTATCAGTGAGCATTTAGTATGTCCTCCTGTCTTTAAAACACTACTGACAGAATCTCTGCCCCTTTGTCATGCTACATTTATGCAGAGCAATGCTGTCATCACAGCTTTAGACAGCCCTGCAGCCAGACTCTCAAGGTAGTTTTCACATCCACAGTGACGAGTTATACAGCTCAAGCACGCTGATAAGGGTCCAGGGCTATTACAGTTGAGCGAGCCCTAGAGGAAGTAAATGTCTCACAGTGTCAATAAAGCCCAGTCAGGGCATTTGAGCTGTATCAAATTATCGTTGGAGGTCTCTCTAGCATGAAATTATGTGTTTGATAATAAAGCTCGGAGTTTTCTGAAAGATTTTACTACTCCCATCAACACACTTTTAATTAAAAGCAGAATGTATTGACATATACTTCTATGTGTTATAGGAAGTGACAAAATGCACAGACTAGAGCTCAATCCATTAGGCACTATTGTCACAAACACTATATGCTTGGATGAATTTTTCATATGCATCTACACCACACAGCCCAGAGAAGTCTGTCAGGCCTATTGAACGGAGTGCAATGTACAGAGATAATACATGGATGATTACCATCATCAACAAAATGAGTTATCTGCTCCTGTACAATAAATAAACAAAAGCCTTTTATATTCCATGAAAATATTTCAGATTTTCTAAATGCCATAGAACCTCTTTTTGGAGCTTTAAAATTGAAAGTACATCAAAAGTTAAAGTGAAAGGCTCAACCACGCATTGAACTGCCCCGCGCTAAAATGAAGCCATGTTTCACTGCTGCCTTTGTATTGCTGTCTGTGTGTCACAGTGACATGCTTTGCCCAGCGCCAACGGGAAATGCAGTAATCTTTCACCAACCTGCCTCCTCCAAGGGGAAAAGACACATTAAGAACAAGAAAGGGTACACCGAAACAGCATGTCGCTTAAATGACTGATTGTGGCAGGTTAAGTGGCACCAATATTTGAGGCCAAAATATTGTAGAAAAAAATCTCAGTCTGCAAGAACAGCATTTAAAAAAGGTGCTATGCATTCAACACAGCGAACAACCAAAGATAGTCGAATTCAGCACACAATGCCAAAGTTACTGAATGATTCACTGAGGCCATAGGTCATCTGCACTCAGAATTGCTTTATGATTGTGTGCTTAGAGGCATTTTCAGACTGCTGAACAGAATGAAAGTGGTGAATTGACATCACCACCCCTAAGTTTCTTTGTATTCCACCCAACAATTAACAATTGTGATAATCTCAGCAAGTATTTGACTCTCAGGGCCAAACTAATAACATGAAAAATGTTTGTTTTTAACTCTGAGCTACAGACAACCTTTACCTGAACAGTAAGACAGGAGCCGGGGAAACAATGATTTAATTTATGATTTAATACGGGTGAACTGCAGTGACCAGCCATTGTTTGTTATCCATCCTGATTAACACCCAAGTGGTTTGAGCTAAGGGAATAGACTGTGCAACGGATGTGGGAGAGAGCTGTGTATCAACAGATGGCAGGGCTAATGAGAGGCTGGACAGACTGTGCAGACCACTATCAGCCATGAGACACTTTAACACATCTTTCCTGGCTTTTCTGAGTTAAAGTCACATTCTGCAGGTGAAAGTTTAGATGCGCATAAACTTGTCCTCTTTGCTCTCATGTAGTTTCTCAAAAATACAACAGATTAGTGCTGCGTTTCAGTTCGTGAATCAGGAAATAGTCATGAACATGGGATCTTATCAAATCTCCTTGACACAATATAAAAGGCATTTCTTCATTAACTTTTAACGTCTTCGATAGTAACCACTATCAAACAACTTGTTTAGTCTTAGTTCTAGGGCATTTCTGCTGTGCCAAGTGTTGCACTCTACCTGGACAGGGGGTATTTCTTCCCAATGTCAGCTTGTGGGTCCTGCTGGCGAATGGCTCGGATGGCAGTGGGTGCTGTGAACATGGAGGAGGCTCCGTGTTCAGACAGTACACGGAAGAATGCTCCTGGGTCTGGAGTGCCTACAGGCTTACCCTGTAAACAGACAGTGCAGCCACAGCTAGTTAATTCACAAACTCTAACAGGGATGCAGGCATATAAATCATGGGACAGCCTGCCTTCAGAGTGAACAGCAGATATACATTTTATTGTGGACGCTCATAAACATTACAGCAAGATTTCCACAGTGTTGCACAGTACAAATTCGCTTCAACTGTGAACTACAAACCATGAATATTCATGGATTCACGTAGCAGCTGTTTAAAATGGAGAGGCACGCTGCCTTCCAGGCATATGGGTCCAGAAATCCATGCAATAGAAAACACAGTTGCACTATAGGAGTATTGTTTTGCCTAGAAGATATAGGCAAAACAACCGTGCAGGCAAATACCTCCGAAAGCAATTTCCACTGTGTTTCTTGTATTCAACTAGCCTGTCACTACAGCAAGAAATAACTGCAGATGAACGAGAATGGTAAACAGCAGCAGTGAGTTTTGGCTGTCATCTTTGCTCTGGATAAATATTTGCGCCTGATCAGAGGGAAGACAAAAGATTGCCAGCATCATGCCTGAAGATAGACAGGCTGCTGAAACAAAAGCTATGTGAGACAGCCAGCGCAGCTGGAGTCAAACACTGATTTAAAGAAGACAGACTAATTAATTGCAGAGCAGTGCCATTTTCAGAGTATTAATGTAATCAGTGCCCCTCAATATAAGAAATACACTGTAAGAAGCAAACATAAAGATCAACAACATGATATACATTCCTTTTAGCCTTGATATACAGACTTTGTTTAATGTCAGTAACCTCTAATAACCCTCTACATAATAAGCAGCTTGGATAGACGCTGTATTCCAGTACTGGGTATTGGACTCACAAAGCAAAGCCAAATTACCTGTAATAATCAGATGCATCAATGTCAGGTGGAAGTTCAAAACACATATTCACGCAGAAAATAGTTCATTAAAGCTTGTTTATTCCTTTACTATTCATCTTCAGAAGAAGTGTGCCACATAACAATGGTGTGCTCAGCAGAAGCCCTGTATGCTTAAGGTTTAGACTGGTGTCCTTAGGTTCTTGCTTATGTTGTGATAACATTTAAATACAGCTGCAGCGCTACTGCAGGCTAAAAGGCTAAAATCAAATGCAAATGTATGTATATTTAATTTCAGGAAACACACTGACTCCAATTAGTGTTAAAAAGAGGACTGAAGGACTGCAACAGAAAGAACTGAATGCTATTTCATGACAGTGGATGGTAGCAGCCAGATTTAAACACGGCAACAGAGTCCCAGTCCATGTAAAGTGGAGTCGTTAACTAAATATGGATGTACTCAGCTTGCAGGGCCAACAAAGGCAGATGCCCTGCTGAGATTAAAACCTGACTTGCGCAGCTCTGGAAGTTGTACAACTCAGGTTTTATTGTACTATTGTATTGTATAGTTTTTTAGATACTAAATCATGTCAACAGGGGCATACCTCATAGAGAATGGTGCTGTTACCATGGAGCAGAGGACCATAGCAGATATATGAATGGCCTACCACCCAGCCCAGGTCTGACGCTGCCCACCAAACCTGCAAATTGTTAAGAAAGGTGAAAACATGCACAAAGTCAACTGGAGGCAAACTTTAAATATTATACTATTCAACAAGTGAAGAGAACTGCATCAGCAATGATCATCAATGATGAAGATAATCCCCTCTGCATCATTCAGTGGTAAAAATGTAAACACCCATGGCACTTGTAGGCACAATGAATGTAAATCAAACAGCATATGTTGTAAAAATGAAGATCGTATATTAAAATAAAAAACAAGAGACAAACATACTGATTTCAGAACTTATGACTCTTCAGTTAAGAGAAATATTACATGGCGATCAAATCTTCCTTGTGGAGAACAATCTATGTCTTTGCTCACTACATGCTCTTTGTTCTCAAGCACAGCACTAACTCAGAAGAAGATGCTTTATTGCCTTACATCTCCAGGACTCAGTCCATAAATATTTGACATGGTCCATTTCAGCATCACAGCATAGCCTGCAGTGTCTCGCACAACACCCTGGGGAAGAAGATAAGAAAAACGTCAGACTAGTGACAGGTATTGCACAAGGCAAAGCAGGGGTTTGATATCAATCTAAACACAGTCACTCACTCCTGCTGTATAGAAGGGGATGGTTCTTTGTTTTCCAATGAATGCTTTTCAATCCAATTTCAGTTTACAGTAGGATTAGGAAATTAATCAAATTTTATTTACAGTTGGGATTTTGGCTTCCAAAGATTATGAAAGCAAAACTATGGAGATTATTGTGCTATATTCAGTTTCACCTGATGCACAGAACACCCTTTTCCTTTGCAGCGGTGTGCTTTTGCCACTCCCTAAAAGCCCAAACTCACTCTAAGCCTGGCTGTGGCATGTCTAGCTCAGCTCCAGTCAAGCTGACAGACAGAGAGCCTTTGGTCAACAAGAAAGCTAAAACCAATTCAGTTGTTTGGAAACACTTTCTACAAGGAAATACTGAACAAGATTTATTACATGGTGGTGTCTGGACCGCAAGGCAGTTCGACAAAAGTAAAGCCCCCTCTACTACTTCCACCACAACACAGTCATTAATTAATTATATACTATATTTAATTATTTTACGTATTCATAATTAAATTTATTTTTTCATTAATAACTGTGATCTTAGTATTTACTTAAATAGGTGTGATTATGATTTTTGCCATTATCGAGCAGCCCTAGTTTACAGCTTTTATTAGTTAATGGAGCTTTACCTCAAAGTTACGGTCTCCCTACAGGCATAACTGAGAAATTCAAAAAAGCTCACAGAAAAAAAGCTGGCAATAACAGCACTATTAAGCTCAGGAACTAGCCAGCAGGTGGATATTTTATATCATCTGTTGGCCAAAGACAAAATGATGCTTTTTGAAAGGAGCCAGGGTTTTTCCATTTGAAACTGCCTGCAGGCAGTTCCTCCTGCAGGAGCTCCAGCTCCTGCTGTGGAAAAAGCTCTGTCTTATTTATGTCATGGTGATGGTGTTTCGATTGAGCTTGGATTGTTTTGCAGAGTCAAAGAGCAGATGAGTCACACAAAAGCTCCAAACAGAACTGACAGCATTTAAACAAACACGGCCAACAGTACATCCTATAGCTTGTCTATGTGAGAATGTATGTTTACATGACGTCAGTGAATGAGGTATTGATTTTCACTTTCCCCTGCTGCTGATCACAACTCTGTAATGCCAGTACCTTCGGTGCTCCAGTGGTCCCAGAGGTATAGAGGATATAGAGGGGATGGTTGGAGGGAACAGAAACGCAGTCATGTGGCTGAGCAGTAGCCATCTCTTCGTCCCAGTCCAAACTCAACTCCGGACTCAATGATACTTTATCCTAAAACACAAAGAAAAATTAGCAAAATATTCTCATTTGCATTCTAATTAAACTACTTTAAAAAGGAAACTGTTCAAAGTGGTAAAGACTGTCACTGCTCTACAGCTCCAAATTTCATCTTTTAGTTATTGATCATTTCCACTGAGAAGCATTCACATGGATAGACCTGTGGTTTTTAAAACTTTTTCTCAGTTTGGGTGGAAAAGACAAACTCACTCTTGCTTGTTTGCCTTACTAGTGACTTGGGGATATCAATTCTTACTTCAGACAGAATAAATATATATTTTACATAGTTATGTAATATTTCTACACTAGACGTTTCCGTTGAAACTCTGTTCTAAGTCTCATCTGTCATTAAAATTGTTTGTAGTCACCAACAGGGCTCTTTTCGGGTCACAGTTTAAGACCCTTACATTTTCTGTTACCAGCATCTGTCTCATCTCTATGATTTCATTAACATTTAATCATCTCAGAGGGATGAAGAAAAGTCTCTGTCATTTCTTTCTTTGCTTCTCAGAAACAAGCTCAAACCTAAGGCATCATTCATTTTTTCATGTTAGAAGCTACATTAAGAAAACCACAACTTCTTGCTTACTGAAAGCAGGATATGATAAAGCAGCTGCAACCCCCTTCAAAGTGCCGCTTCACATGATTTTAATGGGTTGAGTTTCCAGTGAATTTCTTGTGTAAACCATTTCACTGAGTTCACTGATGTTCACCACGTATGTGTACAAAAAATTCTGCAATACCCCAGCAGCAATCTCTTCATTCACAGAGAAAGCAAAGATAGATAAGAAGGTAGTGAGCAAACCAAATAAAATAACTCATGCAATGTTCATTGCAGAGCACAACAAAGCCAGAGAGAGACACATGACATAACTGATAGCAACGCTAAACTAACTTAACTCTTCTTGAATCAGCTAAAGATCACTTCATATTTTGATTCAGAGGCAGGATTTGTAACACTATCATACCATTAATATATATTTGGCCATTTCCAGGCGATAAAATCCAGTGCTCTAAAATCCAATACTTTAGATTCAGTTCAAGTTAAATAAGTTAAAAACTGCAACCCCTATCCTTTGGAAATCATTTTCTCCCAACAGCAGCCAGACCATGGTCTGGCTGCTGTTGGGAGATATTTAAATAAGCCATATTTAAAGCTGAACTAATCAGCTTTAAATATGGCTGCCATATTTCAAATACCCTTACAATGTGTCACATCACCAGCAGGTTTAGAAATGACGCCACACTGTTTTATGGTGCTTTGTGCTTCTTACCATGTTAGGCCGGTTGTAGATGAGAACTTTAGAGGGCCTCTGAGAGCTAAGCTCCAAGGCTTTCTCCACCAGAGGGATGTATTCTACTCTTCTGCCTGGCTCGATGCCAAATGATGCTGTAACCATCAGCTTGGGCTGAAAAACACAAAGATCAAGTGAGAATTTGATGTGTTGAAATGTCAAGAACTTAAATCCTCGTGTTTTATAGCTGTATTAGAAACAGCAGCCAGTGCTCTCGTCATACTTCAGAATGTGTTTTGCTGCATTTTTAACAGGGTATTAGTGGTATGAGTCTGTTGCCTGTGGCAGCACTTCAATGTTGAGTCAAATGCAGTTCACAGAAGCCTTTTTAACATGCATGTGATACCAACCCCCTAGTAAATTGCAGGCTTACCACATCTGAGGCGTTCCTAGAGTGTAATTATCATTTCCTACAACTTACAAGCACATACCTTGACAACACTATTGTCAGAAACATTCCTTTTCAAAATGTCAGGTTGGTCCATTTATTAAATTAAAAAAAAAAATGTGCATATGGCACTGGCATCACTGTTGAGTGTGTATGCACAGAGGAAAGCACTTGGCTTTCCACTGTGAATGACTCATTTTGAGCTTAACGAAACAAAGAAGCCTCAGGCATCACTTGCTTTCAGTGCTATTTTTTTGCAGGATGACTGAGGTACATTACTAATGGTGCAACAGGACTATATGATCAATAAAGATCATATAGTCCTCTTATCAGGCTCAAGAAAAGATCAATTTCAATCACACAGTGAACATTTTCTAACCTTGGCATGACTGATGCGGACAGAAAGTTCTTTGGAAGCAAAGCCACCAAAGATGAGGCTGTGTGGGGCACCAATCCGAGCACAAGCCAGCATGGTGAACATGGCCTGGGGCACCATCGGCATGTAGATGACCACCAGATCTCCTTTACATACCCCATTTTTCACTAAGACTCCTGCTAACCTGGACACCTGTGTCAAGATATGAATGAGACAATGCAGAGTTCTGAACATGCATTTTAACAAAGCACATTTTCAAATGTCAGGTTAAAAATTTTAGATAATTGTTCATGACAACTATAATCAACATACCAACCAACCAAGTGATGCTAAAAAGACCCATTGTGCATCTGGGATTTTTTGTATGCATTTTGTGCATGGTTTCTAGATTACTTTAAATTGGACATACTCTGACAAGTTAGAGAGCTCAACATCTTTTTGTAAATTAAATTAAGTGTCTTTTCGCTTTGGGGCAAAGACCAATAAAACGCTGCGGCTATAATTCTGCTAATTTAGAACCCATTTCCAATATAGTACATGCCACTGAATCTTGATGGAACTGAAGCTTCTGCCCAAGTGTCAGTGAAGTTAATTATTTCCCTTTCTCTCAGTTATTATGTTTTGCTGTTCTCCATGCTAATGCTGGCTCAATCCAGCTGTCACAGCAGAAAAACTTGGCCAACTGTCTCAGCTGAAGAACAGAAAGTGAATTTATTGTCATGGCAACACTGACAAACTCTAATTGCAGAGCTCAAAATCCAGCCAAAGGTTGCTTGCATACTTCACAATCCTTTTTTTTTTTTACCATTCATCTTGGCAGTCCAGATTAGGTTTTAACAATGCGACTGCATGCAGCTCTTCGTGTGATTATGATCTGTGACTTCTGTCAATGTACTGTTTACCTGGTCCTTAAGTTCCCTGAAAGTGATGATCTGTTTAGCTCCAGTCACTGGGCTGTCATAAATGATGGCTGGCTGCTCCCCACGGCCACTCTCTACATGACGATCCACAGCATTGTAGCACATGTTCAGCTTCCCTCCAACAAACCTAACCGTGACAAACAATCAGCAACACGGTTCGGTAATGAAATATAAATTACATTTATATTTTCAAATATATTAATACATATGGTAGGTTTCTAAATACACAACAAATACACATTTTTGGTAAACAAAATATATCATATGCCACCTCCTCTATCCACATCTCTAAAACAGACAGTGAGTATTTTTGGCTGCTATGATCCTTTCCTTAAACTTAAAAATGGAGCACAACTTTATGAAACCAATTCAAGCGAGAACATATGCAGATGTCCTTACCAGCAGCACACAGCAAATCAGTGCACTTGATAAAGCTACAGTCTGAACTCGTTCTGTTGCTGTGCCTATGGATAAAGGGCAGCAAGCAGGTTGAGCAGATGGTGTCTGGGCTCTGCTGTTTTGGAAGCCAGAGACACAGGGTGGCTGTGTCCTTCATTTTAACATGCCTGTACCAGACTCAGGCAGGTCTGGCTTTTCTTACCTTGCTATTTGGTGGAATTTGGTAGACAACAACACCCATCAAACAAAAAGAAAAGTAATATTCATTTTCACATTATTCCTAGTGCAGGAGGGCATGTGCTATAATAGGACATTTAACCATCTTGTAAGCATTCTACAATTTACTTGGACATCAAATATAATGACTTTCCTATAATTTAAGAAGCAGCTAAGTTTTCAGTAGTCAATTTGGCTAGCTTCAGCTGATAAGCTGGCGTCAAATTTCTAAAAGATAAATACAAATACAAACTTTGAAAAAAAACGTCAAGTTGTTTCACCTTTTGACTTACAGGCATTTGAAGAACATTCATAGTGGAGGCAAAAAAAAAAAAAATCAACCTGTTGCAACGCTTTTTGTTAGCCTACTAGCTAAACTTCAAAACTCCAAATTATAAACAAAGATGGAGGTCGGAAGTGACGTCACGTTCCAAAAAAAATTCCCATTACTTAATATTATTTTAAATTTGTGCATGTTTTTTTTCTGTAAATTTGTTCAATTACAAATCAACGTAAATTTATATTGAAACAACCTTATGTGCAGGAGGTGGAATTTTCATTCCTTTTATTCTGAGAAGCCTAATGTATAAATGCACAACTGCATCAAATCATGGTTGTCATGTAAAGAAATTCTGGGCAAATTCTTCCTTAATTCCAGTTTCCTTGAAGTGACCAGATAGCTTTTTGGTGAATTACGATTTAGGGATTTTAAGAGAAAATGTTAGCATTTAAGGGCCATAAATTCCTTTTGAAATTGCATCAAGGTTTTATGTTACCTTGACGCAGTTATTCTAACTTTTAAGTCTTCGATGTGCATGGGAAATTGGGAATTGTATTGACTTTGTAAGGAGTCAGGTGGCAGGTTGTTTGCAGTGTTTCGTTTTGGCAAGTACTCACTACAATTATTAGTTTCTTGCTGTGTTGTCCGCTTGCAACATTAAAACCTACCAGTTTGGGAACACTGGGTCCTCAGCGTTCAAAGTTTTGCTCCACGGTTTAAACCAGTTTATGTCCTGTGCCATCTCACACCAGAATTTCTCGGGGTTGTCCCTCGCTGAAGCGAAGGCTCGGCTGTACGCCGAGTCGGACGCATAGTTTCTGCAGCTCTGCAGGGCGAAATACTTCTTGACGTCTGCAGATGCATGCGGTCCTGCTGCTCTCTCGCCACATTGTTGTTGTGCTGCTGAAACACTCCACAGCTTCCTCCCGAGTGTCCTCTTACGCTGAACAGGAGCGCAGTGATTCAGGCGCAGTATGTGTTTTATTTGGAAATGCATGGCTGCTGTGGTTATTTAAAAAAACGAACTTTCACGCCTTCTTCCTCCTTCCGCTGTTTTCCTGCAGGTGAGGGACCCGCTTGAATGATTCAACACTGGGCGACGTCATCCGGGGCCACCTAAAAGGAGAGGAACCTCCCGCAGAAATCTTCACAATACCCTCAAGGAATGCGAACTCTGAACTGGATGTAGTTGATGCAGGAGGAGCTTTGAGCCACAATCAAAACTGTTACACAACACATAAACTGGTCTGCCTGCAAACAGCACTGCAAACCTGCCAAAACTTTTTTTTTTGTTGTTTGTTTAGTTTTTTTTTTTGTTTGTATTTTTTTGTGGCACATTTTGAGAGATGTTGTGCAAAGAAGGGGGGAAAAAAAGTTTACATTTCTCATTTTGGAGAGTTCGCATACAACCTGAAATCAAAATCATGTTTTTTTAGCCCAACATATTCCCCAAGACATTTTCAGGGATAGATATTTAGCTGATGGCAAATCTTCTGTTATGTAAAACAAGAAAAATCCATGCCATTGATTTTTACTTGTGAAAAGCTTGAGGCTCTTTTCCATCACAAATCTTTGTTTACTAGCAGCATTAAACTTTCATGGTCCTCAGGGTGGCATCAATAACCCTTCTCCAGTTAAGAATGCAAATACCTCTGCTTAAACCCATCAGGGAGAGCATTTAGGGGATTGTTTGAGGATATTTATGAACATAATTGGGTAGTTAATTGTATGGAATCAATTTAAAAACACAAAATGTCTCCCTCTCTTGTCAAGCTGAGTCACTTGTTCTGGTCTCATCTCCATAACAGTGGCTTGTGCAATCCCCTGACACCACACAGGCAGCAGCAGCTCTGTCCTCTCAGATGATGTTGCGTACATATCTGTCGTCACTGCCATCATCCAAACTGCTGGTAAATACCCATAATCCAGCTGACCCCCTGGGGGTGACCCCTGCACACTAGTGCCCCTGGTTGAGTAACTCATCCATCTGATATTTCAGGTCATCTGTTTCTATTTATACATGCAGAGCAGTGTTTTGTGTTAGACCATTCTGGAAGAAGCATGCATTTTCCAGGGAAGCCTTTTCCTGGGTTTATTATACTTCTCACCAAACTTGCACATCTACACAGGTTTGCAGAGAAAATAAACAGTGAATTCTTTGTTCCAAGTGACAGACAAAAGATACCAGTTATAAAACACAGCACATACTCTTTGAACCAACATGATTTTTTGTATATTTTCCATATTCTGAAATATAGATCAAGGTATTTGTAAACCCATCACCTCTTAGTTATCATGTTATTTTTCTGACAGGATGATTTTTTTATACCTAATATTAATGAAAGTTTCATCACATTTCAACAAAGCATACAAGTTAAAATCTATATTCATACATAACTATAATTACAACCCTGACAGTGAAGGGATGCCTCCCCTCTCTTCTCATGCTGTAATTTGCCTGGCCAAAAGGTCTTGCTAAATCGCTGATCACCCAGACACTGACATAACTCTTTTTATAACAGTGCAGATGCTATTGGCAGATTATCTATCATTCTTATAATCTCTGGCACCGGACGTGCACAGAGCACTAACTAATAGTTGCTACCAGAGCCAATCAGACCTAAAATGGAGTCCAAGATGGCTCATCATGGCCTGTCCGTCTTGCCCCCTTCTCTGATTTTATGTGATGAGTGTGAATCTTTTGAGGCAGAAATCAGTCAGCTGCCCTTCATATTCAGTCAGAGACAAATTACCAGAGTTCATCTACAAATGATTAATCTCCAAGCAACCTCCCCCACAAAGTGTCTGAATATGGATTTATAATCAAATTAGTTTGAAGATAATGATTGCCGTTTTACATTTTGAATGGGTTTTAGATGCAGCAGTTGCCTGAGACGCTTATGAATGATTTCAGTCAGCATTATTCACAGTTTTAAATAGCTGATACATCATTACAGCTGAGTGTGTTTGTTCTGAGATTTGCCGAAAACGGAACATACAAAATTTAATCATTTCATGAAGTGCACTGGTCATGTTCAGGTCCAGGTAAAAGCCATTATCACCACTGATCATATCTCTATTTAATGTTAGTCAAAGCAGGAGATGAGGATAAGACATGGCTGATGGACACAAGAGAGGTTGACATTTGAGAAGGGTAAAGGGTCTGTCGCTCAGTATAAATACAGATGTCTTAATATGATTTACTGTCAGACTATTAGCAACAAAAATGCCCAACGAGCAGCAGCACAGCATTCCATTTGAGAAAATGAGAGGGTGGTGTCCCCCTGAAGGGGGCGTCAGTAGCCTTATGGTTAGAATAATGTTGTGTTGGAAGTTAAAATTCCATTGCAAAAGCAAAATGGGTGACTCTCAATGTGGCTGGCACCTCCTCTTTTTCAGCCTTAACTTCATGTGCCCTTAAGCTAGGTATTTCAGGGAACCCTAAGTCACCCATAATAAAAAGTCTGTAACTGCAAAAGTGAAAGTTAAAGTTTTTAACTGTGCAGAAGAGCGTTGAGAGGTGGGTGAATATCCCCATGGAGCTACTGAAGTTGTTCCTATAAAGAAAATTGCACACTTGTTGCATCAGCTTGTCTTGTTGAAAAATAAAAACCATTTTTAAGATGTCTGCCAGTACCTCACACATGTTTACATGATGAAGTCTGTCATCCACTGCCTGATGGAGCTTGGTAATAAACAGCAGTGCTGCTGTAGGAAAGCAGCCTGTCACATCATGCAGGAAAACCTAAACACAAATTATTACAATGCATAAATATATTTCAGATTCACTTCTCCCCAGTGTGACATGTCATACAGATAACAGTCAGTGCTGCATGGGGATGACAGAATTTGAAATGTATTTTCCAGAGTGCCTTTTTAATGAATACAAGATAAACAATTATTACCTGGACCTGTGTGTTCATTTAGCAGAGCAATTCTGCTGTCCACTGCGGAACTACCACAAATAGATGATAGCCTCCCACAGTACGAATGCAATCCAATAGACAGATTTTGTTAACCTTCAAACAGAGCTACAGAGTAGCTGTTTCCCCCAGTTTCCAGTCTTTATGCTAAGCTAAGCTCACACCACACTAAGCAGCTGCTGGCTGTATTTTTAGATTTATCATACAGACATGAGATTTTCTCATCTAACGCTCAACAGGAGAGCGAATGAATCAGTGCATTTCCCAATATATTGAAATATTCCTTTAACGACATCACCTGTTGAATTAATTTTGCATGAGCACTGATGAGAAACGCAGCATGCAAAATAAAGCTCTGACACTGATTAATGTGATGAGCTTTCATATTTGGTCTAGTCGTCTTTTTTTGTCCTGTCTACATGGCCTTCTGCGTCTTCTTCTGGTCGAGTGAAGGCCTTTTAGAAATCAATTTATTTGCAGTTTGAGGACTTTGAAAGCACTGCAGCATAATCCCACCTCTTAAAAAAGCAAAACTGTATTCTTGCCCATATGGATGGGAGCCTATAATCTCTCTGTGCCCTCTTTCTGAGCACTCTCTAAGCCCTCACCCTCCCTATCTGTCCCTCCAGCCTCCCACTTACTACCAGTTTACATCTGCATGCAGCTGGGTGGGGCCGTGGGCAGCTGGAATTCACATATGGACTGTGTGATTAAAAGTGTGCAGGTTTAATAAGAGTTTCAATCAGATTATGATGACACAACATTCCCTGAAATACTTGAAAATTATGAAAATTGAATCTAACTGATTTTACATTTTTAAAATTTAATTCCTGGACTTACTCCATAGCAGTGAAGTGGGGTTAGGAGTGAGATAATTGCTTCCCAAGTGGGTATAGGCTGAAGGAAGTGACTTTTTTCATGCAAGGCAAGACAAATGAGATTCAAATGTCTTCACTGATAATGTAGATTGTGTTCTGAACAGCTGCTCACATTGAAACCTAAATATTGGTCTTTGCCTTAGATGTGCTGTCATGTTTATAGCTTGCATTTGTCATGGTGAAGTCATGGTTTGCGAGCCACGTGACACGTCATGCTGCCTTAACATCCCTCCAACCAGGGATTCACTATTTGTTTTTGTTCAGCACTGCTTCTGTCAAGTGTAATGACTGGCCACGTATGAGATATTCCAAAGCAGCAGGCACCATTAGGCAGCAGATCTACAGCAAATGAAGAGAGTCAGTGGTTTGGCTCTGTTCTGTAGTAGCATATAAACATGAGGATTAATCCTTAAGCCCTTCAACCAAGGTTCACTACCATCATTCAGTCCTTATCAGGCTGCATGCAGTGCATGTAGTCAAGAGAGGAGATAACAGGCAGCATGGCTCAGCGGTTCACAATAAACGTTAATGGCAAGCGTGGTTGCAATCAACTGATCTCTGAAGTGCAATGGATGAATGGATTATACATGGCTAAGCATTTACACGTGCAGGCACAAAAACACACGTGCACATGGTAGTGAGATTCAGCATGCAAACCAGGGCTGCTGGCTGACTGCTGCATGTGGTGAGACCATCTTGTAGGTGTGTTGCAATGATTCATAGCTGGCTTTTTTTTTTTATTTCATGTGGGATAAATTATTACAGACCCACAGTGAGTTAGAGAGGGCATTGGCCCTGCATGCAACCCTGATTTATGAGCTACACAATATGGCCAAAAGTATGTGGACCCCCTATTCACATATTTCGGTGTATTTTCCTCTGGAGTTGTTTGGAGCATGCTTATATCAGTGTGGTGAAACATTAATCCCGTAGCATACAACTATATTATGGACAATTGTTTGCTTCCAGCTTTGTGACAACAGTTCACAGAAGGCTCTTTCCTTTTACAACATGGTAGTTTTCTCATGAACAAAATAAGGCCCACAAATAAATATTTTGTCCAGTTTGGTGCGGAAGAACTTGGTAGGCCTTCTCAGAACCAGGACCTGAACCCCATCCTACAGCTTTGGGATGTACTGGTACACCATCAGCAAGCCAGGCCTTGTCACCCAACATCACTTCACTGATGCTCTTGTGGGTGAATGGAAGCAAATCCCTTCAGCCAGGTTTAAAAATCTTGTGTCCAGAAGAGAAGTAGCAGCATATTCAAGCAACGTTTTGGAACAAAATGTTCAACAAACACATGTGGGTGCAAGGCACGGTTATCCAGATTGGGTGTCCACATTCTTTTGACAGTGTGGGGTACTAGTCATGAATCTGACTCCTGAGCAGATCTGTGCTGTGCTGTTCTTTGATCATAATGACATCCCCTCAAATACTCAGTTGCTATATCCCCACTTTTTAACAAGCCATTTAATCTAATGCATGAAAAAAAATGCATGATCAATATAAATGATTTACTTGTTTCCACTGTAAATTAATTTTATGTCATGAAGCGCTTGAATAAATTGCCGTATCTATTATGGCAGAGGATTTTTGCGCCTTATTGTGCCAAGATTACATTTCTATTTTTCCAACGCGTGTGCGTGAAGTTGCTGTTCTCCTGCAAGCAATGCCAGGTGATTAGATACTATGAGGATGGAGGTAGATTCTTCCCGCTCGCAACCACTCCCAACCTCTCTCTCTCTCTTCCTCTCTCTCCCTCTCTCTGTGATGCTGCAGCTCCTGTAGTCTCTCCAGTCTCCAGTAAACAGCAGTCATGGCGACAGTGGTCCAACCGCTCACTCTGGATCGAGGTAAGGCGCTCAGCGCTTTTCAATTTGTGCTGTTTTTCTTTTCTCTCGCTTTGAAAACTTCGGCAAGGAACTGGCGAGCCCGGGGTAAATCAAGGTGTTTGTGTCCGCCTCGGATTTCCTACAGCTTGTCCGCACGGTTCGTTATTCCAAGGCAATACGAGCTCACGCTTATCTAAATAAAAAACGTCCAGTCGGTGCTGTGCTTGCATTTTGCAGAATGGAGCGCTCGTTTCCTCTGTTAAGCTACTGGGGGCTCTTCATGGACACAAACCTTAATTCTCCATCATTTATCTGATAAACGAATACTACACTACGGTTATTCGCATCTACATGTGTATTATGTAACCTCCTCGGTAATATTACTCCGTTACAGCTCGCTTTTTGCTTTTCATCTGTAAAATTAAAGCCCCGGCCACTGACGCGCTTTGGCATCAAAATCTACTTTATTAGATAGGAGACAACTTTTGTATTTGTACTGGACAGGTGTTAGGCAGGCAGGTTGGTGCTCACATAGGAAAGATGGACAGCACGCATGTTGCTGCCTTCTTGTTGGAAACACAGTGTGCAAACAAATTGCAATTATGGGCTATAATGATATCTTCTGATGGTATTACCCAGCCTCTTATGCTCATGCACCACAGGTAGTGTTTACTAAGAGCTGGTACAGAGCATGTAATTGTAGCCCATGTGACTTAAACATATATTTGTGCGTCCTCTGACCTCATTCTTATGGTAGTAAAGCCTCTAGGATGAATTCTCACATAATTTAGCTTTTTTTCTTACACTGTCATGCTTATGGAAAATAGCTTTAATCCTACAGTAAATTTTAGATTACTTCACAAATGTTCCAGCAAGCCTATAAGCCTACAAAGTGTCCTTAATACACTCCTGAGAAGCACAGACTCACTTTAAATCCCTACACTTCTTTTGTTAAAAGTGTCTATTTTTAGATCACAGTTGAAAAATTCCCGGTCTTACATTCAGATCAAATGCATATCCGCTGGTGAAATGGAATATTGCACAGACCTTGCATAGGAAATTGTGCTGTCAAATAGAGAGAAAGAAGACACCTTAGCTATTTTCTCTGTGCCAAGTAAAGCTAGCATCAGCTCCCCAGTCACTTCCAAGCCACAGGAGGGGACTATAAATACACTTTATCTGATGGGAACATAAATTATTGTTCAGCACGTGACAGGTGTCATTTGCTATGTGGAATCCGAGTGATTAACCACAATTGATTATTTTCTGCTATGAGGAATTTGAGTTTTGTCCATATGCTCAAGTGCAATTTGTTTTTCCACTAAGGTTTAATGCTTCTGGGCTGTTAAGCTTTACTGGTGCACAATCTGTTGCGTGTAGAAGTGCCATACCATGCAGAGTTAATAAAATGAGTTTTAAGATTGCAGCAGGGAATCAGATAAACAGTTTTCCCATCTACCACGTATCCTATAGAATTATATGAAGGGGCTTAGGTGTACTGATAAGCACTCTTTCAAACACTGAGCAAAGAGAAATGTCTTCCATCCTCGTAAAATGTCAGCATTTGGCCTCATTTGATCTTAGTTATCTGCTGGGGCAGTGATTCAGACGTGACCTCAGCCTGCATGCAGGGGAACTGATCCATATTCACATGCTGGGCCATGAATCTGACCAGTCAGCTTCTGGCAGCTGTAATGGCACGAGGCGTAGTAATGATAGTTTCACACAGGAGCCGTCAGAGAGAGAGAGACAACATTATAGGCTCCTTTTTTTCAGCTACTGCCACTTTGGAGAAAACACTATAATTGCTAATGAAAAGGTAGTTTCGCCTCGTGTTGGGAGTAGGCTTTAGCTGCTGAGTCGCTGAGTTTGTCAAACACACGCAGGGAGGAAACAGACAGAGATGTTCATTTCCAGAGCTGCCACTTGACTTGTCGGGTCACAGCAGGATAAAAAGACGTTACATCACTGGCCTTCCTGTTATTGTCGGAGGAAATGGCTGTGATAAGCAAGAACCAGCTAGTTCCCTATGAAGAATAATAGATTTGAGCCTCTGTATATAATATAAAACCAGTCTGCATCCTCTGTGGAGCTGGCATTTAGCTACAAATATGCATGTCCCAGAGATGACAAGCTTTGTGATATGAAAAAGTGAGAGCAGAGGTCTTTGTGGGTGTTTCTCAGTTGCTGTTGGTCAAAGAATTTTGTCAGAAACTTCTAGAGAATGAGTAACACAGATTGTGTGTGGACCCTTCTGCCAAAAAAGAGTTTGTCTGTTGTGCAGATGTTCAGTAGGTATAATGTTGGCCATGCTTACAGTCTTAATTTTGTATGTTAGCAAGTTAACATTCGCTTTAATGTAGTAAAGCTGAGGCTGATGGGGATGTAAAAACCACAAAATGTCAACATCATAGTGGCACCAGAGGAAAAATTGAAGGATCATTAACTTCAGTAGGCTTCTTCCTCTGGGGACCCCGAACATCTGTACAAAATGTCATGGCAGTGCTCTTTTCTCATATATAAGTGTTTTAAGTCTGTATTAAACCTGTAAGCCTGTATTTGTTGTTTATAACCATGTTTACTATCTTACAGTTACTTTCTTCTTTCCTGCCTTTGCTGGCACATTGCTGTCTATCTTGGTGTGTTACCGCCACCTGTTGATCATTGTCTTGTGATCCCACTGACTGGGATGTGTATCACGTCACCTGTGTGTACATGTGTGAATGTGCATCCTCATGCACAAGATAAACACAACAGGGACCCACTTACAGAAAATCAGCTCCACAGAGCTACTAGAGGTCAACAGCTCCACAGGAAACCTTTAAATCCATGATCTTCGTTAGCAGCTGAAGTATATTAAAGCTCACAGCCTGTGTATCTACATACAGTAATTGCAGAACTACACTGTGCATACAGACTTTGCTAGTGTACAATTAAAGGATGCTGCTGCACTTACAAACTATAAATGTGATCAGTCTTTGAAGTGTAGAGATTTACATAATCTACAGTACATGTGCTTCAGTTAGTGACCCAGTGTTGCATTATTCTGTAGGTTATAGAGAGGAGAAACTGTGAGAGCCAGCGCCTGTTGATACCTTAGAAGGGGCATGAAAGCAATAGATTTCCACTTTGAGGAAAGGCAGGTTTTGCTCCTTATACAGAATTCAACATCTAGTAGCTGCATCATATTTTGATCTATAGGGCATAGCTTCTCTGTTGAGGAAGTGGTTTCTCTACAGTGCATTTCTCTCTGTGAGGCTGTAGAACATCTGTTCACAACGGTAAACCCCAGGAAGAAGCCCTTGTTTCTTCAAGTATGACTCCTAAGGTCTTCTTGACTATGTGGCAAGGTTTGGCAAGTTAAGCGATTTTTATACGGCTCATAGCCTAGTGTCGTAAGAGTGAAAGGAATAACCGCAGCACTCTACCGTCCCAGTCCCTGTTTTCCCTCTGAGAGATCATGGCAAGTTCACTGATTTGAGGCCAGACCTCATTCCCATCACATGTTCTCAGTCACCAGAGATTTGAAGGATTAAAGAGGTGCTGACAGGCTGACGTCACCCATAGCTGTTGATGTTTCAACCCACCTCCTTTTAAATAAATGTTCTCAGAGTTATCATTGTCTTGGAGGGACACTGGCCAGTAATAAGAGAGGATGAAGGATACAGTAAAAGTATGCTTTCACCACAGGCTCCTACAGGAGCCATTAGCCCACGAGGAGTGATTTATTTGTCGAGCTTCGAGGGGATAGTCACAGTAGGGCAAATTACAGCTAATTCTTTTGGCATGGGGATGGGACTTGTTTGGTAAAAACCTGTTGTCTAATTTTACCCATTCAGAGTGTGATTATTTTAGTTTTTATGGTTGGAATTAGCAGCAGAGTTGCCAAGGGCACCAAGGACATCCAGGTCAAAGTGGTGGTGGCAGATGGCAAGGCCTTTTCGGGACAATTTGTTCTAGCATGCATGACATCCACATAGCATCTCTCCGGGTACAAAGGAAGGAGCAGAGACAGCGAAAGGTCATCAAAGCCTTTCTTGTCATCTGCTGAGGTGGAAAGTGACTGTCTAATCAATAATCAAAGTCAGAAATAGAAAAGAGAATCTTCAGATTGCAGAGGTTTAATCACGGCCGCATGGTTTAATGAGCTCGGCCTCCGATGTGGACGTGTTTATTTACATCGCTGCAGTTTTGTCAAAATGACACTTCTAAGTACTGAAAATGAATTACACTCAGTTCTGCCACTGTTATAAATGGCCTAATTATAGCAGAAAACTGGAGCGCTGCCCAGTGCGAACACATCCCGACAACAGCGTTGTGGAGCCTCGTCGAGCGTTGAGGCCTTCAGAACGTGTCACTGTGGCTTTGTTCAGCTCTGTGCCTTTTCTCTAATCAGCGAATGATGAGGGTGACCTTTTTTAGTCAGCCAGTCTTATGTTAGAAGAGCTCAGGGAAATGAGTTTCCAGCCACACAAACAACTGGGGCTGGACAGTCTATCAACTTTTTAAGGTATTGATATATTTTCAAACGAGATATTGGACGAAACAATACCAGTCATATCAATATAGTCTGATGTTGTGTTACATAACCAGTTTCTTTCATAAAACCGTGCCATCTCCCCTCTCTCGCACTCTCTGCGCACTCCACCCCAACTCTCCCTCTTGCATCTGCGCACAAATCCGACCCCACTTACTTACTCCTGCAACACGGGGGGAGATGCCGCGCCCGTCCACTCTGCCAAAAAAAACGCCCAGATTGTTAAAAGAATAAACAATAATTCAATTATTTGGCAATAGTTTGGATTAAAAATATTTTAGTGTTTTTTGCACAGCTGTGTGGTCACAGGGAAGGAAACCCTGTCTTTATTTTGAACACAGTCTGTTTTTTAAAAAAAGTGCATGTAACATCTCACATGTGGCTTTGACTTACAATTGAACATTTACACTGCATATAAAGTACAAATATTGTGTATTGCCATCGTGTTAGTTAGTTCTCACACTGTTAAAGTCCGTCTCCGATTTTTTTGTTCCTTGGATCGCTGTAATATCCAAGAGTTTTTCCCAAGAAGCAGCGAGACATTGGAGACCCCCCCTTTACTCAAACCACACCATGTCCTGTACTTGCATTATGTTCTGGTGTGTTTATGCCTGTGCCTTTGTATTTTTGTATTTTTAGCCTGCTTCTGGTACAGAATGTTTCGCCCCGCTGTTGAAATTAGAAATCAGAGCTTTTGCTGCAACATTTTCAGATTTATATTAAGTGTTGATTGAACACACAATAAACATGCAGCTCCAGCTTTTGTTTCTGCCACACATTAGCTCTTGTGCTGTTGTCTTTGTGTGGTAAAAAAAAAACTATCTTTTAATAGAAATCCAAGTTGTTGAGGTCCATTAATATTGAATGTCTTGCTGGCTTGGCTGTTTGTCCAGGCTCCCTTCTGTGTTATAGTGCTGCCTTCAAATTGATGTCATGAGGTCGTAGTTTTGATATGAGAAGTCAAGTACACTGTATGTTTGGTATTAAAGTGCTTATGAACAGTGCTGCCAGGCAACTGTCAACAAAAATGGATCTTGTCATTAGACAACAGAAAGAAGAAAATGCCAGTGTTCATAGTCTCTCATGAACCCGGAGCCATCAGAAACTTTTCAGTTACTTCTCAGTCTTCTTTACTCAGTACATGTGATGAGACGTTCATTAAGGATCTTTTAATTTGATATTAAAAAAAAGAAATATTGCATAGAATTTTTTGGAAAATGAAACAGCCTCTTCCCTAGTCATTAAATTCTGTTTGAAGCAGCAGATCCCTTCAACTGCTGGTATGAGAGCTTAAGAGCTGGGGGAAGTGCCAGCAGTTGCCAGCTGTTGGGCTCTGTTATTTCAAAAAAAAAAAAATGCAGGTTTAAGGACTTTGGTGCTACATTTAACTTTGCCTCTTTTTTTTTTTTGATTCAGTAATAAGCCTCCATAAACACTGTGATTCCATCATCAACACACAATGGAATTTTTGTTCGAGGAAAGTCTTGACAGTCGGGTAATTAAAAACTTAACTAATTCAATCAGTAAGTATCACCACTGAGAGTGTCCTCAACCTAAATATAGCAGAGGGAAATTAACGGCTGACAGGATCTCTGCTGGTGTCATCATTCTGCTTAATATGGCATCAGTGCATTATCCTGTTCCTGTATCTTGATGTGACTCACAGATGTAGAAAGATTCTCTGTAATTACAACTCATGTGCGCATTATGATATCTTGGTGCTGTTTTTCTTTGCTTTTCTAGCAGATAATAGGAAGGAAGGTAATTTACTTTTTCCTTGTGTCACCATTGTTTTAAAATAAAACCCCTCATTTGGATACAGCAGCATCAAAAATCCTTTCCTCTTCCTTCGGAGAGGAATCTGTCAGACTGCACAGTGAGAATGGTCTAATTGCAGACGGGCTGTTTGCTTCAAAGATATGCTAAATTTGGCAAAGTTGTCAGTGTGGAAGTTTGAGTTTTAGTTTTCATCGAGGCGGATGTAAAAACACTGCACAGATGTTGCACACATGTGGACCCCTGAATCCCCTAGAGCACAAAACTGTGGATCTCTGGGTCTAGATTAAAATCAATACAGAACAATAAAACACCCAAAGTTGAAAGCTATTTTCCCTCTGCTGCATTTTCCGTGAAGGACTGATTAGGTCAGGATTCCTGTGAAGTGTAGCAGAGGCAGAAGCGTTCAAATATTTTACTCATGAAACAGCTCAGTAAAACAGATAGAAGACTCAAATACTCAGAAGCAAACAGGTAGAGTAAAAGCAATGGTGGTCAGGACAGAAAGGCCAAGCCTGGCAGGCAGAAAGTCCAAAAGGGCAGGCATAACACATAACAAGACAGGCAGGCAGGAACAAGAGGGCTGGGTTGTATGAGATAATTTGGTGATAAACTGAAGGAAAGAGGAGTTATCATTACTGAAGCCTGAACAACGCATTATATTTTATGTGTGTAAAACATTAACATGTGAAGTAATACAGCTGTCTAATAAATTTAGGGGAGTGAAATGTACAACATTGGCCTCTGAAATTTACTGTGGCAAAGTATATATTTGCATAACACTTACAGTTTTTCTGTAAAGTACAAGTGTTTTAAAATTCCACTGAAATACAGTTCTTGTTCCACCACTGGTGAAGTCAATAGTTTGCATGACTTCTAATACTGTTTATTATTTATGACATATTGTAAAAGGTATCAGATCCAAGGGTGGCATCACATTTCCTGTATTTCCCTCCAGCTGAAGCTATTCATAGACCATACATATAACAGGCACACCATGTGGGTGTTGAGCACACACTCGGTGTTATGTTGAACTATGCTTCACTTGTTCTGTCAGTGTCTTTTCTCAGCTGAAGGTATGAGATGAGCATGGTCTTTCGCCATGGTTATGTCAGGGCTATCTGAGTGCACAAGGTCTTCCAGGCGCTTTTTATCCCCTCTCTCTGCGAGACGATTGGTTAATGTAATATGTAATTTCATTTGTACATCTGACTTCCTGTTAATGTGACGTAACTGTGATCCCCTGCACATGATCAGCCACAGCTCATCTGATGGCCCACTTTTACATTATGCATACAGAGCAATGGGTATTGAAGTGCACTGATGGGACCTTTACGTCTCTGTGGCTTGTTTGAGTAGAGTTAAAGACGTAAACAAAAGGCAAAGAAATTTTGTGCACTATATTATGTGTCAGAGATAATCCAGCCGACGTGTGCCAGTTTATCGAACCTGTTTTCATGCTACACTGAGTCCATACCTTGATTTGTTACGTGAATAAAAAAGAGCATGACAATGAAGCAGAAAATCTTCAGAGACACATTTTCCATGTCTGAGATTAGATATCACTAGAAGCACTAAAGGAAAATATGCCAGTACAGTGCCAGCAGACATTTCATTACCCCTGAGCTGCTCAGTGAGAACTAGAGAGCTATATCATTACCACTTAATACCATTCGTTTTTGTGTGGACATCTGCAATTACACTGTCTTATAATCACAGATTCTGTGTCCCTGTGTTGCTACATGGGGATAAAAGTGTAAAGGAACATGGCGTATATTGACTGGACCAGGCCTAGAGTATTTTGGTTATTACAATCGCTGTCACTATAAGTAACAGTGAAACATTTAATTGAATTTTAACTGTGCAGGTCCTCTCTTTGATATAAAGCTTAGGTAATTTAAGATTTACCCTTATTCAAGTTAGAAAGATTATATCAGGAAATGGGCAGGCATCACTTCTGATCAGCGAGATGAAAGCGCCAGCAACAATTTCTGCTACATCAACCTTTGAAGTTAAGATCCGAATGCCTCGTCAGACGTCCTTGATGTGGATAAAGAAAATGGTGCTAATGAGCATGTGAAAAAAAAATCTCTCCTGGATGGCCCTTGACCTCCATTTAATGAGAAAGAAATGCTCAAAACCTCCTAGACAGATGCCCTTGCTGTTTGGAAGTGTACCAGCTCATTACAAGTTATTCAGAATCTGTGTTTTTTGATATCCAGGTATAGGGGTAAAAAAGACCTATTCACCCCGATAGAAAATATTAAGGGAGCATACTTAGCGGAATATGAGCTCCTTAAAACCCCATATGGTGGATTTATTTTTTCAGATGAAAATACATTAGTAAATCAGTGAACAGATAAATGGGATCACATGGACATGTACAAATCTCTGGTTTTCCCAGCTGTCATTGGTTTAGTGAAATTACAAAAAATGTGTTTCTGATACCTTTCGTGGGATCTAGCCATGCAGACAGCTTTAGACAGCAGGTTGGTCTGTGACTCAGCCAGCTTAACTGAGACGGTTGATTATGTTACGTCTTTTAAATGTCATTTTTCAATGTTGTAATTTCATTTACCTCCGTAGTTTTCAGGCAGAAGTCTCTGAGAGTGAGGACATTTTTTGTTTTTTTCATTTTGGGTAAACCAGCTGAGTAATAATTACAAACTGCCAACACAGGAAAGATGTAACCTCAGGAATTGCACCAACCTGCACTCTATGCTCTTGTAACGCCTCAGCAAAGTAAGGCTTTCACTCAAAACGACCTTCATACAAGGCAGATCAACTAAAAGCAAAGTTTACTTGATTGCTTAAGCAGGCAAAGGTCATTAACAGGTTAGCAATCAAAAGAGACAACCAAGTATAAAGCAGCAAAACTAACTGGGGGTCTCCAAAAAAAGCAGGCATGGGTCAAAAAACAGGGCAGGGTGTGTGGGATTGTAGTACGAGCTATGGTTCGGCCGAGGAGTCCCAAAACCAAAAACACAAGAGAAAAAATTTAAGGAATAGATTGGGAATAGAAGCGATTCCCTTTTACCTACTCCAAAATAAGCTAAACATAACATAAAAGCTCTGCACGTCCACTGTGTAGTATGTCCCCACTGTGTGGAAGCTTTTCCTGGAAGCCTTCAAAGTTTAGGATAACGTTAGTGGTTCTGTCCTGCTCTACTGAATTATCATACTTTTAATCACTAATTGGTGAGCATGCTGGGTTTTTGGTTTGTTTTGCCTGAGTTTTCATGCAGCAGCTTAGCTTTAGTCTTTTAGCATCTATTATCATATTTGGAGCAATCAAGTGCATAGTCAAGCCATTAGCCATAGCCAATAAAGTGTGCTAGTGGCAGATGTCATTTTAGCTGGCGAAATTGACTGTTGTTGTCCTGCAATGATTTGATTGTTTTGTATATCCTTATCCAAATTAAATTAATGACCCATTATTAGAAACATTAGCAGGAAGTAAATTGAGTGGATAAATCGTCCATTGTAAAGTGGATTATTTATTGTGCAAAAGAGGAAGCTTGAGAGGCGAAGCAACAATAAATAAGTGCGGTGGTGCATAGCAAAAGGCCAACTGGGGAATGACAAGCGGGTGCACAGGTGGGTGTGGGGGTGGACAGGTGACAGGAACAGGCAGCAACACACTGAGGAAAACTGCTGATCTGACAGGATATGGAATGACTGGCAAAATAGACCAAAAAGAATATGCCATTATTAACCATAATGCCATGACAGTTGTGGTTAACATTGTGTCTAATTTTATATACACATACCTGTGACTATCTTTATATGAGACTATGAGTAGAGCCTTTTGATTAATGGCTGATTAGCATTATCGTGACAACTCGCCTCGTTGCCAGTTCTCTGCCAGACTCTCACTGGACTAGTTCTTGTGAGCCATAACCGGTCTTGATGGGAACTGAACTTGCAATTTCAAGCGGATCAATATAATCCTCAGTGCTTTATTACACCAGGCCTGAAATAGAAACAGGCATTGGATTTGCGTGAGGCGTGCCCATTCTCTTCATATGTAGTATAAATTCTTAGTGTGTTTCACGTTTGCTTTTTATGGCCTATTACAGTATTCACACAGTCAGAGCCTGAGACTGCTTCTTTTCTTGTCTCCCACAGGTCTGCAAACAGTAAAAGCTCCTCTGTCTGCTGTCTGCTTTATTGAGTTGCTCCGTATTCCCAAAATTCAATATTGTGTGTTTGAGTGTGTGTGAGTGTCATGGCTTGAAGCACAATTTGAGTTTATCACCGTTTTCTGTGAAAAGAGACACTGCTAGCTGGAATACTGTGTGGAGAGAAACTGATTAGCCATTTACTGCTAACTAAAATAACACCTGGTTCCCTGAAGGTATGTAATTTCCATTACAGAGTAGATGTAAGGTCCTTTAAATCAACTTTAATTGTGATTAGGACTGCAACTTATTATTGTGTTCATTATTGATTAAACTGTTGATTGCTTAGTCTATTAAATGTTAGAAAATACTGAAAAGGCCTAACAAACTCTCACACACCCCAAGGTGACAAATGGCATGTTTTCACAGACCAACAATCCAAAACCAAACCAGTTGTTTCACTGCTTTTACAATTTCAGTAGAGGAAAACATGCTATACTAGTATGTATGTATATAGAACACATGTACTGTCATACAGAGAATGTGTATGTATGCACTGGTGGCTCTTCTGTATTGATTGATCCCCTTGGGCATCAAAGCCTGGTTGGAGCTGTGGAAAGTCTTAAAAAAAGATGGTGTTGTTGCATGGTGCAGTGACCTGAATCTAAACCAGCTCAGCTGTCAGTCAAATGTGGTGTGGGTGTTCTGTTGCTGCACATAATGTTAAATAAACTAGATAAAATACATTTGAAGGTATTCCCAAAACTAACCGGGTGGTCTGGTGTTTAAAGAGCTGAAAGATATATTCATCTTGCGCGATGATTGGTGGACGTCACCATGGGTCTGGGAACAAATGATTGGCTTTTTCACTGTTATAATATTTTATAGACCAAATAATTGATTAATCAATAAGCTGTGTAGTGTATTAACAACAAACCAAACCTATTTTAGGGTAAAAGAACAATATGAGAAAACTCTACAGCTCCAATGTAAAACTGTACTAATCATCTCTCTGTGTGTGGTCATAAGTCTCTGGACACACAAGCTAAATAAAACATGTTACTGACCCAGCAGTCCAAGCCCAATGATTGAGTACCAAATCACTTCCCTCTCCTTCCACTGTGTATCTCTATTTGGCGAACCAGTTTCACAGGGCAAGAAATTAATCAGCCAAGCTGGCGGATTCATTCAACACAAGCTAATTAGGGGAGGAGAGCCCAGCACACCCCAGAGTCACAGCCTCTAACTTAAGACTTTCGGTTTAGTGTAAAAGCTTTGTAATGCCCGCCGGTGCCTACGCTTACCAGGAAGTGTTAACCTTTGAACAAATCACTGCCTGACTCATTCCCCCTCTCCTTTATTCCCATGCATAGAGCTGAGCCAACAAAACCGATCCATGGACAGGATTGCTATTCTACCTTTCTGGCCACTGCTGGCCTTCAGTCTATTTCCATTATCCTACCCATTGATTCCCTCCAGCACCTTTCTCGTGGCTGTGCTGTTAATGTAATTGAATGGGGCATTTTTTCCCACTGTGCCTTTGGCTTCAGTATCCACACACATACACTCATACCCGTTCTCTCTCCCTTTTTCTGCCAGATGTTGCTAGGGCTATCGAGTTGCTGGAGAAGCTGCAGGAGTCCGGTGATGTCCCCGGTCACAAGCTCCAGTCTCTGAAGAAGGTCCTTCAGAGTGAGTTCTGCACAGCCATCAGAGAGGTGAGTCACCATCAAGGAGGGAACCAACATGACTCATGTCTTTCGATTGTTTTTCTTGTATTTTAAACAGCAAACAAAAGCTGTTTTTCCAGTTATTTCGTGACTTGGCTAAAGGTGAAAGATAACGCTCCCTGACAGTGCTGCAGTGCTCTCCGGTCACAACTGTTACTTTAAAAATCAACCCAGCAGCAAGCTTGGAGGATTTATGGCAATAACAACACAATCAGAGCGCGTACCTTTAAGTTACTGTTGTGTTACATCAATCAACAAATGACTGCCACGTAATGAAAATGTCAGAGACTGTTGCTCTGCATTATTACCGCTGGAGCCGAACACCAAAACTCAGCGGCACAGGGAATTTTTGACTGCATGAAAAATTCACAGAGAGCATTTAAATGATCATGGGGCCAGAAAACATTATGAGCATTTCATTAACTTGAAAGTTTGATAAGCTGGTTACACAGAATTTTAATTAAGCAAATCACTGTTAGAGATTGGTTTTAATCACATTTTACTGGGACGGAATGAAGTGTGAATCATAAACAGGAGTTCTTGTTAAAATGCTTTCATTCACATTCATGCAAAACAGCCACCCACTGATCCATCATCTTAACACCATTTATCAGGAGGACGGAGTACAAGGCAAACAAGAGTACTCACTCTACATGACACCACTACACAGGCTGATATCAAAAGATCTTGTATACTTAGTGTCCTGTCTGTTATGATATACTGTAGCATTACCCAGTGACATGTATTTGTTAAGCAAACAGGACTTTGAAGGACAGGGAAACAGATGACAGATGCCACAATGGCCTCTGTGTTGCGACTCAATTGTAAACAAAGGGAACATGTAATTTGTCCTGGAATGAAAGCAGACAATTAGCAGACTTGATCAGTATGTCGGGGAGAAGCTCCACTTCATTTTCTAGAGGGAGATGTCTTTTAAATTAGAGGGAGAGTTTCCTCTGCTGCAAGGCACAAAATAACCATAATATGTTTTGAATTATTGATCAGTATCAATAACTCAAGGATTTTTTAAATCCCAGCCACTCATATTTCTGTGACAAAAGTCACTTTCTAAGCCAAAAGTTTCTGGTACCTTCTCTTTGTAACTGAAATATTTATAGGGGGTTAACAAAATAATGGAGAAGGTCTTAAAATCTAATACAACTTTTTTCACAATTGCAAACGCTGCTTCAAAGTTGGTTCGTATAAGGTTTAGCTATAACCGAAGCTCATTATTATTATTGTACTGAATAATCCATTGCATTAATTTGACAGGTCAGCTGATCCATAAATGGCTCACACCCATATATTTCAATTATCTTTTCAGCAGAACTTATTAATACAAATACAAATTATAAGCTTTATTTCATAAATGTGGGACAACATCCATTATTCAGCAAGTGCCTAGTCATAATAAGAGAAAGTTTGCCAACCCTACCAATGACACCACATTACGTAAAAACCCCTGACATCATGCAAACTGACAGAAAGGAAGAAAGAACTAGCTTTCTCCTCTCACAGGGTCTAGCTCTGCTCAGCTCTGGCCTGCTCAGGGAAGTCTGGCACATCCTGGCACCAACTGCACGTTTGGCAACCGGCTGACTGATCTCAGTGCCAGTCACTGGAGTGCAATGACAATGATTCTCAAAAACCTCTGAAAAGGGCCTCAGCAGCAGCAGCAGCTGCTGCCATTTGCCAAGAGGCAAAGATGCAGACCACTTCACCCACAAAGAGCTGGCTAAACACAGTCACCAGGGAAACCATCAGAGATGCTCTGGGATTAGTGGGCTGCAGCGAGGCTGACTATGGTACTCGATTACGGGTTTGTAAGAACCAGTGATACAACAGCTTCTCTCTGTGGTGCTGAGCCAGCTGGAGGACAGGTTATAAGTGCTGGTTAATGCATACTGTAGATTATTACTGTTATTACACAGTGCATTAAAGGAGATGTTGTGGTTGAAGATCACAGTTCTCAACAGCTGTGTCCTCCGATGCACTGTTTGCATTGGAAAGAATTAGGAGAAAGACTCAGAGTGGAAGGGAACCTCAGTGTGAAAGCAGCAGTTAGGCAGGATTTAATGGCCTGATATGCACAAGTCTTTTTGAATGTGTTTGTTTGTGGCAAGAGAAAAGCGTTTACAACCACGGGGTTGAATTTCCTACCAGATGATCTGTTCCTCTCGCACATGGCATCCCTCTATTTTCAGCCTCTGAACACCCACATAAAAAAATGATTTCAACTTCAACATTACAGTGGTGTTTTTGTAGCCCGTTTACTGCAATTTACATATTTATACTTTATAACTTTTTTATTACCAACCATTTTCTGAAACATTACACGTTTTAATTATCTTTTGAATGTATTTCTCTACATTTTAGAAAGTCAATTAAAGCCAGTTATTCCAGTATGATATAAAAATAAACTTACTTATAGGTTGGCCTAATAATTAGGGGGAAGGCAAAGTCCATTGACGTTAACGTGATGAAAGTTTGGTAGATTTGAAAAAATCTTTGAAGTTTACGTTTGCGTGTGTAGATGGGAGCTTGGAGTTTTAAAGTATGAGAAGCTGCCAAAGTCACATCACACTCCTCACTACTTCAAAGTCTGTGTATTTTTTTGTTATTCGGGTTTGATTATTTTGACATTACAACTTGAACGTGAACACCGTGCTGCTTCTCAGATCTCAGATACCGAGATTTCCACCAACACGTGCACGCACCAGCCTGGCAGAAATAAGTCAGTGCTTTTCAACCACAGAAATGACCAAAGACTGATAATGTATCTTTGACAAGAAAATGTTCAATGTGATGGAAAACCAATCTCAAGCAATTTTGAAGTCTCTGAATGTTAATTTTCATAACATAACGACAGTAAAATAAATCCAATATCTGCTTGGAAGAACAAACATGTTTGCATCAGTCTAAAACGTACTATATGCTTTGTAGTAAAAGAATTTTAAAAAGGAAAAACACTGGTAAAGTGCCTTAACAGGAACACTGACACTAATGTTTTTCACTTCTTGCTATTTAATCATACACTAATTCATCTTGACCGCACTCACTTCTGTTAAATTTCATTATCGCAGATGACCTTACTTTCTAGTCCAGGCCTTGTGTGATGTGTGATATGATTCCTTCCCTTACACACATATGGGATGTAACTCATTTCACAGTCCGGTGGGTCAACAAGCCTGACAAGGTGGACATACTAATCTTGACTATGAAGCAAGAAGACTACTGTAAGTCCAACTCCTCCTCTACGTCTACATCAGTGGAATTCACAGAACATGAATCAGCCTTGTTGAGGATGACAGGCCGGCTGTCAATATGAGGAATGGATAGCAGGGAAAACAGCCTGTTCAGCAGTGTTGGGCTAAATGACAAAGAGACAGAGTTTGATGAGCTGGTTGTCTTTCCCAGCCACGTTCATCAGTGATGAGGGTGGGAGGAGGGAATCTTGTGTCTCTGCGTTAGTCTCACTGCATCAGCCCGAAAGAGTTGTCAGGGTCAATCAGCCTTGCAAATGGCAAAGGAAGGACACAAGACAAGATGACTGGAAGAGCTAACCAGCTGGAAATGATGGAGAGTGGGAATACGCAGTATATTGGGTTAGAGAGTCCCATTTGACGAACACAGGAAGCTCAAAAAGCAGGCCGGGGCGTTCGCGTATTTCATCAGCTCTAGCGTTGCAGCTGATTTTCCACTTCAGCAGAGATTTTCAATCAACATAATAGACTGTGTTTTTTTATAAAAGCAAAAGCAAGTAAGGGCGGAGGATTTGTGTTGATTCCATCCCGATGCCTCTGCCTCCCTCATCACATTAAGTTAAAGGATGAAAGGTACATTAATTCAGTCCGTGCAAGCTCAATATTTTCCCCCCGTGTGGTGGTTAGCGCCGTCGAGAGGGGAAGTGCATTGTTAAGTTCTGCACTGGTTTTCATCCTTTTCCCACAACATCAACCAGGCTGAGATCTCCTTTTACACCCCTCCCCCTCCCCCTTTCTGTGATTCAGAAGGGGAAGCAGAAAGCCATGGTTACAAGCTGCACTGTCACGTCAGTTTGCCCCACAAGCATCTCTCTCTCTCTCAGGCATGTAGGTGTCAGTACCAGTATCCTATCAAGAAGAGTGTGCATTTGTGCACCAGGATCCTCTCTGGTGAAACAGGCAGGAAGGATTCATATAAGGGAGTGTGGACCGCAGGTATCAGTGTTTTAGGGAAAGTCAGGGAACACGTCTGGCAAAAATAAAGGCAGAACAGGAATTTAAAAGATGCCTGCAGGACAACTGGCCTTTTTAGAGCAAAGTGCAGCCGCGACAAGAGAAGACTGACATTCGAAAGCACAAAGCAATTTGTTCCATGTTATGGCTGTGTTATTCAGGGCAAAGCATTCAGGTTAAGTATGAAGAGAGATTTAAAATGTTCATCTTGTTTTGTCTTCTTTTAATAATCATTTCTTATGCACAAAGAAAATTAAATCTGTCTAATTAACTTGATATTCTGTAATAAAATGGAATGCACAGTGTGTATTTTTGCGTATTTCCTACACATATGCTTATTAAGAGGGTAAAAGGTGTATGCTGTAATCTTTGTTGCTGTGGATGTTTGTATTGTCCACCCTCAGATTCTGGATCGGATTCGGGCTTGAACATGAATGAATGGAATTGAGAAGTTGCCGCTTCCAATCTATTGTTATGTTGCTTTCACAGTTTTACAGTTTGCTTTCAGAACCTCCAAAGCAGTAAAGAGGATGAGGCGGTGCTCACAAGCATGGGCGCTGGGTGCTGCCCCTCGGGAGGTTTCCAGAAGTTGGACCATCAGAGAAGAAAGTGGGATTTTAGGGTGGGGGGCCTGAAAGAGCCTGGAGCTAATATTATTTCAGTCAGAGGCTCATCTGAGGGGTTGCATAACTGGCAGTATGATATAAATAATTTTTCCATCTGTGAATCATGCGAAGCTCATCTAGTGGAGTCTCAGAATAAAAATATAGAGCTGGAAATTAGCATAATAGGTCCCTTTTAATTTGCCGATTTCAGACTAAATGGGTATAAAATAGGATGAAAAGCAATATATTTTATGTAATAAATTATGAAATGGATACAAAAAATTATGAAGGGATCCACTAATAAGATGATGGCCTCCCTCTTACTCATGGTGGCCACTAATTAAGCCTTCAAAAAAGTTTTAAAATCCATCACTGGTCCACACTGTGAGAGACCTGAGAACGTTCCTCTTCCTTCGACTCATTAACTTTCAGATCAGCGCAGTACCACATTCTCTCATGTAACTGATGCCAAATATTGTGTCACACTGAAAAGACGAGAACCATTTCTAAACATTTACCTAACACAGACCAATGCTTGATGGCCTTAAGACATTTCTTTAACAGACAGATGAAGCCAGGATTGTTATAGATTCCATGTCGGAGGAGTGCTAAGTGGTAGAGACAGTTGCAGTCAAAATAAATAGGTGTAATTAGCAGTTGCAGTAGTGTTTTATAAGAAGGATTACGGAGGGAAACGGAAGCCACTCTGCAGACAGATAGAGGCAAGGAAACCCTTTCATGGCATTTATAAAGCTGTGCTCTGCCAAAAAGTGCAAAGGAGGGAGAAGTCCACCTATGCAAAGGTATAATTTGAGAGCTGAATGTGTGTGTGCACTGCAGGTTCCTCTTCTCTACATACATCAGCACTATAAAAAAAATTTTTAAAAGTGTTGCAATCTGAAATGTGGAGCTGCACTCTTAAAAGCCACTTTCATTTTTTGAGATTCATGAGCAAACCAAACAACATAAGCTCAAGGATATTTTTTTCCCCACTCTGAGATCTCTACATACAAATATCTCAGGGTTTGTATCCTATAAGTATACATCCTTTTGATGATTCGGAAAAGCGAGGCCTTTGTAATGTTGTACTGGGGTACGTGAGAGCAACCAGGCATGTTTGCTTCCAGGCAAGCTGCCATGCTTTGATGAGAGACATCATCCAGTGAGCGGAAACAGATGATTAAAATTCATTTCTGAACCACAATATCTAATATGCTATAGATGATAGTTCTGAATTTGTTTTGCACAGAGACGTTTCTCTTTCTGAGTAATGTACAATATCATTAGTCCAGTTAAACTCTGATTGCTCATTTGTTCAATTTACTGCAACTGCCATAAATGTAAGATTAAAACAAGCAGATGTGCTTGTACTTGGTAAACATGTCCGCTGAAATCATGTGATCTTTGCCGTAATTTATGGGTTTCATCGAGTCAGTTGCACCAGCTCAGCAAAAACGTTTCCTCTGAGACGTTTTGTAATAAGCCCATACATCTCAATCATTTTAAAGTTCCTTCTCCAACCTCCTGTTTGGCTGTTCTATTATTTGGTTTCAGCATAGGAGGGATGTGGCATAGCTGGCTGATTTTAAAGTCCAAAAGCTGCAGCACAGAGTGGTTTCGCAAAGATATGTTTGAATGGCTGCTCTTACAGAAAAGTTTTTTTCTCGGTTACAGTATATTAACCCATCATCCACATCCAAACGTCTCTGTCTTCGCCTCTTTTCTTCTTTAAACAAGTTCAATAGTAAGGTGTCCGTACAAGACACATCTTAACTGGAAAGGTCAGCTGTTTGCATTGATTGTGTCTGCCTCAGTGAATAGGCAGAAAGCCTTGCTTTTCACCCAACTGGACATACAGCAGTCCATGTCCTGGCACCATTTCAGGCCCCGCAGTAATGTATTACTGCCAGTTCTGGAGACTTTCTGTGCTGTTTATAAAGTCAGGACCAGATTGTGCCTCTGTTTCCAGAGCTGAGAGCTAAGATTTTTTCTTATTTGTTAAGAAATGCATTTATATCAAGTTGCTGCACAAATATTGAGCTGCATTGTGTTAAAACTGATATAATTTTCAGAAATGGCACATTTGCACACTACCTTACCAACAAGTACATGTATTTGCAAAATAATGAGATTTACATATGATTTACATTCGTAAGATAAACATAAGCAGACCTTTTTGAGAGCTCTTTTGGTTAGTGCTTGCCTACAATAACAGCATGTGAGTGCTGTGTGTTTTCCATCAGTCAGCCTTTTAATGTAGTGTGTGCCTGAACAGCCAGCTGTGAAGGAACGCCATTATTTCACATTTCAACCTTGTGAAACATAATTATAATACCTGTCTCTCTTCATTTCTTTCAGGTGTACCAGTACATGCATGAAACAATCACAGTGAATGGCTGTCCAGAGTACCAGGCGAGGGCCACAGCTAAGGTAAGAACTGATTTGGAGGGCTGGCTCTACATCAGTTATCAAAAAACATTAAATATGGTGGGTGAAAACTAACTAATGAGTGGCGAACTATCTGTTAATCACATTACCCTGTGATATCATTCTCATCTATTCTGCTGGCCAAAAGAGAATGAAATTAGCAAAGTACGTTCCACTTTGCTAACGGCCCTCATTAAGAGTGTGTCCGTGTAATTAGGCAATAACAAGTGAGAGTACCAATTTTGTACAAAAGGCTGAATGCCAATTTCACATGCTAAAGTACTACCTCAAGGTTTTTGCTTTTATACCACAGTTTTAATACTGATTGTTATGATCAGCTGTAACAAGCTGTGACACAAAGCATATTGAAAAAGTGACTAATTGTATGTTTACTCAGAGACTCAGAGACAAGAGTTTGAAATGATTTCTCTTAGAATTAGAGTTTATTTGGAGAGCTTTAGGATGCTCGCACATTGCTCGTCCCAGTGTAGGTTGTTTTGCAAATTGTACACATTTCTTGAATCTTTGAAATGGAGGCGGCGAGTTCAAAGTTAGCATGACCTGAATTCGTAATGGACACCATTATGAGAATAAGACCCAGGTTGAATGATGTTGAGTTTTGTCACATATTCCAAACCAGTAGATTTAACTTAATGAATGTTTTCCATGCAGTCAGAGCACTGCATCTGCAAGAGACTGGCTCTGTTGTGACCAGATCTGTGCCTGTCTCTGAGTTTTAAAAGGTTTTGTTTATAGGTCCTACATCCTGTCTCAACCTCAAACTGATTCTTTTATTTAAGGTACACGCACTTTAAGAATGTTTTTAAGTTACTGAAGTGTTATCAGAAGCTCAGTTTGGGGGAAAAAAACAAGGTCAGGCAAACTTGTAATCAATACTGGTATCAAAAGCAGACATCATTTTCCCAGAGGAAAGACTCACAGTATATTACAGCACTGAATGACCTAAAAGTTTAACGTCTTAGCCATTACTTCCCCCTCAAAATGAGTCCACTAGAATTCCCAGTTCTTCACCCTTCAATTAAATAGTCTTCAGTCACTAAATGTCATTGACTTGAGCTGTAAATCCATCTTCAGTTCCACATAATGTTCCCCCTGAATCATCATATTAGCAGCCATGGGAATTCCATCTAATCTTTGTTCTGTTTTGCTCAGAACCATAAAACACAAATTTAGTTTGTTATCATACTGTTAGCTGTTGGAAGCTGTTGGAAGAAAAATGACCCACTGGAACAATATAATGTGCATATTTGTTTTTCTATTATTGCATCTGACAGGCAAACTGTAGTAGACTGATTTCTTTATTTTGTTCTTAAAGTTTTTAGTGCACGGCCAAATCAACGTGAGATAAATTTTGGCAGACTTTGATATTTAATCCCACCTTGCAGCTCATACTAGATTCTTAGTTTGTGGATGTAACTTATATAAGATGCCAATCAATGAAAAAGTTAATCCGTTTTCACATCTTTGCTTCTTCCACTTGACTGTTTAATATTTCAGGATAGATTTTGTTTTCTGCTGCTTAGAAAACATCACATCTGCGTCACAGGTGGGAAATTTCCAGGTGTGCTGTGAACGCAGAATGAATGGACTAAGCTAATTTTGGTACACAAAAGAGATTAGCTTGACCCGGTCACTTAAGCAGGACTTTTAATCAGTCCCTCACCTGTGAGAGACACAGACCTTTATGAAGGAAAACAAAGAGGGAACGCTTGTCTGATTTCATGTGAAGAGGAGGAAGACAAGGATGTGGTTGATGAGATGGGGGGTGGAGAGGAGATGAGAGCACCTCTCAGTCCTTCAGTGGTTCAATGTCCAGCTGGGTCCACTCCTCTTCAGTACATCACAGGGAGTGTGTGGAGGATGTGAATAAAAAAGGATGGCAAAAACAGAGGGAAGCATGTGTGTGTGTGTGTGTGTGTGTGTGTGTGTGTGTGTGCGTGCGTGTGCGTGCGTGTGTGCGTGCGTGTGCGTGCGTGTGTGCGTGCGTGCGTGTGTGTGTGCAGAGAGACTGTGCGAGGCTTAAAATCGTGAGCCCTGCTGATCAGCTCGTTCCTCCTTTGTTGGCTCCACTAACACTCTGCTTTGAGCACAATACTGCAGAGTCTGGTGAATTGCAATTGAATACCTGCTTAAAGGAATAGTTCAACATTTTTGATACTCATTCAATTTCTTGGAGAGAATTGCTGAGAAGATCAATACCTTTCATATAACCGTGTATTAGTGCGGCTGTGTGTCAGGAGGGTGATTTTGCATTTCTGTTTGTGTACAGATTGAACAAACAAGATATAATGTATGGATTAGTGAGCTTTAGAGGTGACCACAGGTGTATTTTTGAATCTTGCACAGAGCCAGGCTAGCCGCACCCCCCCTGTTTCCTGTCTTTAAGCTGAGCAAATTGCCTGCTGGCTGTAACTCTGTACTTAACACACAGTAACATCAATCTCCTCATCTAACTCTAAAAGCGAGGAAGCGTACAGTATTTCCCAAGATGACAAACTATCCCTTTGAACAGGATGCACAAAATATGAGGCAAGACTTACAATTACATATTTGTTACTGCATTTGGACTATCTCCTCCTATTTGTCAAATGGATACCATTTACTGATCTGATTTTTTTTTAATTAATAACTAGAGCACAGTAATTTCATTCTACAAAGAAATCGTGACAGTTAAGCTGGAAAAAAAAGTGTCTTTCTCTTTTTTCTAAGCCGGAAGCAGCCATGAAGACATGATTTAAGCAGCTTTAAAACTCCCTCCTACTTTTCTTTCTTCGCCCCAAACTTTGAGAAATTACTGCTCCTAAATCTGTATGAAAATTGCATATCCACTGGGCAATTAAGCACACAGCTAATGGCCTGAGCTGGCTTCGCTGTGAGGGCACTCTCAACTGGGAGGACTGGATGCTTTTAAAAGTTTTTACTCTCTCTAGAGACATTCACTAAGCCAAGCCACAGTGCCAATTGCATTCAATAAGTGTCACAGATATAGTCTGAAAGGAAGAGAGATGCATACTGTAGCACTGAAAGTGAAATGAAGTCTATAAGCTGCAGCGGCAATAATGACGAAATATGTGAAATATATGACGATGCTTCTGTTCGTCTGCCTCGCGAGTGCTTTGGTTAGTGAGACTGCAAATCTCCCGACAGTCAAGATTTGCGTTTCACCTGAGCAACTCGATTCTCTTTGATTGCTTCATTAATGAAATCAATTCTGCCTCTAATTCAAGGCCTGAGGCGCTTATTACTGATCTTAATAGAGATAGGGAGTATCAGGGCTGTGTTAGAAAAAAAAATAAAGGGAGACGATTATCAAGTGACTTTGGATATGTTAAGTCATACTTATACGGTGTAGTGTGTCTACTAAGGAAGTATCCCCTAGCAAGCTTTTCATTTAAAATGCCTCCCGTGTTTGAGAGGCGCCGGCCATCTGTCAGATTGTTTTTTCGTTTGCAGAAACCCAGATAAAGTTGTGAAGGTCAATGTGCTGTGAGGCCTGGGAGGCGTTGGTATGCATGCTGAGGAGCTGCCTTTTAGCTTCACAGTGGGACAGGCAGGGAGGGAGGAGCAGAGGAAGAAAAGGAGAAGGACGGGGAGGTGAGGAATGAGGAGGAAGAGGGGAAGTTGAGAGAATGCAATAACCAAATTAAAGCAGGCAGCGGGAAAGGAGATAGAAATGAACAAAACCGTCTGAGCAGAAAAATGAATGTGGATATGAATATGCATATGAGTATGGAAGAGAGAGCAGACATGGGGATGCTGCCTGGATGGAGCATCAAAGACCTCAAAGTGCCTAGCTACCCGTCTTCTGCTGGGGAATCTGGATACACATCTGCAAAAGCTTCAGACAGAACCACCCCGTACCTCCTTTTTTATCCTGCCTTTTTCCGATCTACCTCACACATCATAAATGATGCTGACATAACAGGGAAGCACCTGTGGCAGTGCATCTGTGGATCAGTGGGCACAGGGTGTCTCTCTCTCTCTGTCTCTGTTCGTCTGCCATTAGCTTTCCCAGGCTGGGCTAACAAGCTCCTGGATGCTTTGTTCTGAACGCACAAAGAGCAAGGAGCTTGGCCTGCATTTCAAAGGAACCCCACCGCCAGCGAGCAACTTCAACCAGCTGGTAAAGATACAGAGGGTGAAAGTTGTCTGGCTGCTCCTCCAGCATGAACTTGGATGTGCTAATCCATGTGCTTAGAAAGCCAGAAAACTTCTTGTGTGGAGTCTAAATCCCCAGCCCTGACTAAATCCCAGCGCTTTGTTATGGCCATCTTTGCTGAAATGAGAAGGTGCAGCAGAGGTTCGCAGTTTCTATCCACCTTTCAAATCACTGTGTAATAGTATTAAAATGTGCTTCTTTGCAGTCATTTTGAGAGTAATATGCAGACTGTAAGGCCTTTGAAGGCTTTGAACTGTTTTGCTTATACTGGGAGACATTTTTCCATCGCAGACTTTTATGTTGACATGAAGGTGCAAAACCTACTGATGGTCATGTTCAACAAAAACATGAGAAGTTGTGTGTGTGTGTGTGTGTGTGTGTGTGTGTGTGTGTGTGTGTGTGTGTGCGTGTGTGTGTGTGTATTCTTATTGCGACCTGCCCCTGCTGTCTCTGACTCTACATGCACATATTGTTTTTGGCTTTTATAAACTCAAACAACGTGCCTCAAAACAATGTGTGTATAAATGTGTTTTTGTGCTCACTCACCAAGCACCATCTTTTCTCTTTGCTCAGGCCACAGTCGCAGCATTTGCCGCCAGCGAGGGTCACTCTCACCCACGGGTGGTGGAGCTACCCAAGACGGAGGAAGGGCTGGGCTTCAACGTGATGGGCGGCAAAGAACAGAACTCACCTATCTACATCTCCCGTATCATTCCCGGAGGCGTGGCTGAGAGGCACGGCGGCCTGAAGCGAGGGGATCAGCTCCTGTCTGTCAACGGCGTGGTAGGTCCAGCCATTGATCAGAGGCAGAGTGTAAATAAATGTCTCTGCCCCTTTTTTATTATTTGAGCCTCCAGTGCTGAGCTTCCAAAAAATGTGTCCTCAAATGAAATATTTTTAGATTTCTTAGTGAGATCAAAGTGCTGCATGTCTTGAGTAGAGACTGGAGAGACTTGAATAACACAGCATTTTCACATGATATCACACGGCATTGAAAGTCAAGCAAATATTCATTCATTTTCCTACGAGCGGTTACTATTTTAAAGACAAATTCAAATCGGCTTCCTTTAAAATCCCACTCTCGCTCTCTGTGTCTAAACCCCCTGCAGAGCGTGGAGGGAGAGCACCACGAGAAAGCGGTGGAGCTGCTGAAGGCGGCCAAGGACAGTGTGAAGCTCGTGGTTCGCTACACCCCCAAAGTGTTGGAGGAAATGGAGGCTCGCTTTGAGAAGCTCCGCACGGCCCGGCGGCGCCAGCAGCAGCAGCTCCTCATGCAGCAGCAGCAGCAGCAGAACCTGGCCTCTCAGCAGAACCACATGTCGTAGGTGAGGCGCTTCATTGCTTTAAGGGTGAGGGGTGGGTGGAAGGCTGACGCCAGGAACACAAGGTAATATTAACTCATCATTGTGTACTAAACACTGGACTTAGCTGTTCTAAAATCACTGCAAAGCTCTGCTCCCGTGGTTTGTTGCTCTATTTCAGCTCACGGTCTCAGTCTGGATGGCTGACTAAGGTCAAATCGAGATGAGCACAGATTATCTTCGAGTTTCAACAGGGACTTTTGGATTAGAAGTCTAATAAAACATTGGACTAAAATGGATGTAATAAAACAAAATCAGGGAGGGTAGTGGGTGCAGAAATCCACACACAGTACTACCCCCTATGAGGATGTGCACAGCCTGAGGCTTAGATCCCCCCCCCAGCTGTTCCTGTTTCAAGGTGACTGGGCTTTTTCAGTCTGAAAATCCTGCTGCCAGAGTTATTAGTTTCTTCAGAAAGCTTATTTATAATTTATGGCATTTATTTACTTTCTTTATTCCTTGTTTTATTAATTCTATCATGTTTATTTTATTTTGGGTAACGTGGCCTGTTTTTTTTTTTGTCTATCTATCAATTATGAAGCATTTTGTAAATTTGTTTTTAAGTGTGTTGTGATAAACACTGTTGCGTTTTGAGTTGTCGAAGCCAAGGAACATGGATGGAAACAGGTGAAGTGGAAGCAGGTTCAACTCTCCTTTGAATTTTATTTGCTATTCCCTTCTTTGTCATGCAAGCAATTGTAGTGGGAGCTTGGGTGCAGGTAGCAGGCATTTACATCCTAGTACGAAGCCCCGAAACCTCAGTGGTATATTTTGTGAAAACATTACCGCGTCTGCCAAGTTCTGCCAGTGATTCTGATGTAAGGGCTGTAAATAATTGAAGCTTAAACCGATTACATCTGTGGCTCATGCTCTGCAGGTACGTGGATAAGCAGATGCAGCCTGCGGTGCTGTTACTTAGAAGCTACAGCTGAATGGAGGGCCTACGTACCTCTGCTCGACACAGTATTTTTACATTTTAGGGTCCACATTTGGAACAAAGCTCTGCGCTGCCCGTCAAACTGAAGCAAACTCACACTTTCACTGAGTGAAAATAGCAAAACTTAAAAGCCAGAAGAAACTTTTCAGACACTAATCAGACCTTGAAGTTAAATCATATCATGCTATGACTCATTTAGCCCAGACTTTTGAAATTATTTAAGTGTTTCCCTGACGTATTGGAGGCGGGCATGGGTCCAAGATCTCTGTGGCACTGCCCGTTTGATGCTAAATCCCTCAAGCATATCTCTTGTCTTGCACTTGGCACGGCGCAGCTTTGGAAGGTATTTGGGAGCTTGTAACAGTGTGTTGTAATGGAGCTACAGACAGGGAACTGAGCAGGGATCATGTTTTATCAATGCCATCACGCCGATCTCAGAGATTTAGTTTGGCGGCCAAGAGGCTGCAGTGACACACACAAGCGGACATGAATCCCACACATGCCACTGGTTTGCCTGGTATTCAGCACTCTCTCTCACTGTCTCAAACACACACATCTCCACATTTTGATAGTTATCTAACAGTATCGGTCAGTTAGATAATGATCTAAACAATATATGTAAAAAAAAAAAAATCACATCTGCTCTTTTTTACTGAGATTAAATGTTTTATTTTCTAAAATAAAGCAGTGTTAACAGTTCTGAGGTGGGTGTAGGTATTTCAGCCAAGGTAACCTGTGTCCACTATAAAACCCTGCATGAAACCCTGCATATTTATGTGCACAATTACTGACTCCAGCCACATCAGCTAAACCCTACATACATTTTCCTAATAAGTTTAGAGTCAATATAATTACGTTTAGTAATTATCCCATGTGTTTTAGAGCCTGTGTAGTGGGTATGACTCTGCATTGTGTTGCAATTAGGATTTCTCTTTCTGGTATTTAGGGCGTCAGCATAACCTACATATAATTGTTGTAAAACAAAGAATTCACAGGATGCACACACACTCAGAATAGAGGTTACAGGTGGATCTGTTATACTCCAGGAACATTAAAAGTCAAAATCATTAATTCACAAGGATCTGAGCCTGGTACAAGAATCAAAAAGCAGTTAAAGGCTATGATCAATTCATAAGGTCATCAGGCAATGCAGGGTTAGCTTGATGCCACTTAAAAAAAAAAAAAAAAAAAATCGGTTCTGATCTGTTTCTAAAAACGAAGTGTCAGCGAGCTTTGAGGCATTGCTCTCAGCTTGTTTCTCTTTCGCTGTGATCCGCAGGTTGTTCCAAAAGAAAAAGAAGTGAAGGAGCGCGAAAAGGTGGATCTCAAAGACCATCTGTTTGTGTTGAAGATCCTAAAGGAAGCGTTCTGTCGCGAAGGAACCCGACAAGTAAAAGACTTTTACTTACTCTCTCTCCCTTCCAGTGTACCACCGATTACTGAGCAAAAACAACGAGAGCTGTTTGTCCTGAAACTGGTGCTTTGAGGGAGGCTAGCACTGAAGGTCGTCCAATTTAACTTTGTATTCCCTTTTATAAGTTGTACTCCCTGATCGTGACTCTTACTCAGACTCCCTTTCTTGTGTTTGTTGTTTTGTTTATGGTCATCCATTTCTGATTGCTTACCGACATCCAATACGCCGTGGCACCTTTGCCATAGATATCATTTGTACAGTGGTGTTTCTATTGATTCTTCAACTGGTGCTTGTGTCTCTGTATGAATGACCATTGATTTCTTTTTTTTTGTGTCAGACTTGTCCCGTTTTGGATAAACGTGAACTCTTTTTTACCTTCTATATTGTAGCAAGAAAAGATTTTTTATCTTGTAGATTTAGCAATAACAGACATTCTTCAGTTTTACATTTAAACACTAAATTCACAGTCTGATACACACAGCCGACACAGAGTTTATGGGATGGGTGCAAAATGTAAATCGTTGTAAAGCAAACTGGGTCTTATGCACTGTAAGGCAGCTTCTGAGTCCAAAGCTATCCTCTGTGCCATTTAAAGAGATTACTGATTAACAGGTGGCAAGTACAATTAATGTGCAATAACTGCAATTCATAGCCAACTTTGTAAGTTACTCCCAGCTGAGATTTATCTAGAAAATGAGTCACAGAGAGGTTCTGATCAATCCTCAGAAACATTACCTGTGTCCTACAAACAGAATGTCACCATTTGAATGGAGTGGGAATTCAGTCAAAAAAGGCTAGAATTATGTTTATTTTCTAGACTTCTCTATTTTATAGTTATGAGAGATTTAACATAAAGTTTTATTGTTCTGTTAAAATATTACTTATTCCTTCGAAGATGTGCAGATTATTATTTAAAGTCTATTTGTTGTACAACAGCTGAAAACTAGCACATAGTTCATGTAAATCTTTTCAGTTTTGACTACGATGAGACTGAGTAGAATGTTCTACCTTCTTTTCTTCCCCTGTACCTGTGAGGAAAATCTGTGTTCTCTGCCAAGTACCTGAGTCTGTATTTTTCTCTCGTCTCCATCATTGGTGCTAAGTGCTCCTTGTTGTTTTTCTTTGTCTTTGTCATTTTCTGTAGACAGCACTCTTTTCTTTATTTGTTCCACCATGCAGACCTTAACCCTTAGGATGTTTCTTCTTCTCTTTATCTCAAATCCAAAACATAAAACACAGAATTCCTTGTTTGCCCGAGAATTTTATTTTTTTCCAAGGAGAATCCAACCAGATGTGAGTTGAGGATATCCAATGAAAGGCTAAGTTGCATTTTTATGAAAAAGTTGCAGATTATTTCTTTGGAATGGCATCGTTGATTTATTGATGAAAAGTAAGGAATCGTTTTCTTTTTTAATCTATCCTGATCTCTACATTACATCTAATTGTACGAGTCCAGCCAAGCAAAATTCTTCTACATGCATAAATATGTGCCACGCTGCCAGATGTTACCATTTCCTAAATAACCTGTTAGCACCTAGATCACTCACAGGTGATATTCATTCTAAGGTTTTATAGAATAATCAACAGTTTTTGTTCCTCATCTTTTTTTTATGCCACTGCGACGACAGCTGTGGTCGTCCGTCCCATTTTCATGACCGTGGTATCTCAGGAACACCTGGAGGGAATTTTTCAAATCTGGCACAAATGTTCACTTGGACTCCAGGATGAACTCAATAGAATTTGGTGGTGAAAGGTCAAAGGTCAAGGCTACTATGACCTTACAAAACAAGTTTTTGGGCCAAAAATTTCACAAAAAGGATCAAATTATTTTTACATTTTACATCCAAAAGGTCAAAGGTCAACTTCACTGTGACATATTATATATTCTACAAAACCACTTTCGTGACCATTATTATAACTTATTATTATAACACCATATGTTTTCACTACACACATCATTTGAGTCTGGACAGACATGGATTTAAACTGCAACTTGTCTGGTTGGCAGAGGCGTACAACTGCAAGGCGGCGATTCTGATTTACATCATTAAATCACAGGTACTCTTTCTTAATCGATTGCATTTTTGAAGCTGATGGTCCTGTACTTACCATGAAGATGAAAAAAGACAACAAACTGTTGATATGCAATTGTTATACATACTATATTTGTATAAATAAATCTATGTGCTTGTGTACAGTGAACACTTTGTCGACTCTTCCTTCACGCTGCATCTTTATAGATTTAGTATGTATATGACTGTGAACAGGAGTCTCACTGACGACATTAGCGGTTAACTGCATCGATCTGTTACCTACTGAATGATTATTTGCAAAGAAATAGATCAAAAATATAGATCTGTGAAAGTTTGATCAGGGCCAAAGTCAGAATTTCATAAAAACTGAGTCCAAGTCCCCAAAGAGTCAAAAAATTATTTATATAAAAGGTTTTGGTGGGAACAGAGTCGAACAGAGTGCTGCAGTGTGCAGTGCTGGAGTCTGCCCAGTCATACAAATAAATGTGTTCAATCATTGACGATGCTGCCTCAGCTGCTTAGACCCAAATATACCTGCATGCAGGTCTTGTTTCTTGTTATTTTGGCAACAACAGCTTGTGATCACCTTCCAGTGGTCTAAATGCAACTGCTGAAGGTGGGGTGATTAAACCTTGTGCACTGAAGTGTCCCTCTGAAAGCTTGTCCAGGATCTTAGACCTGGAACAGAAAGTCAATGGCCTTTTGTTAGCTCAATACAAAGCAGGCACTGAAACTAATAAAGAGACTCTTGTAAATGGAAGGTACTAAACTCAAACGGTGACATTAGAACCACAAAGCAATGTTGTTTCTGTACCGGCAATGTGTTGTACATGGTGTTTCGTGCAATAAAATCTCTGTTAGAGCTGTTCTCCACCAAATAACCACCTCTACAGCAGATGACCACAGCCTGAAGTGACAAAACTCAGTGAATGCAGGTGACATTAATCAAGGTGACAAATCCCTCACCAGCGTCTATGACTGTTAATCAGGAGGAAAGAGAGCCTGAATTTAACACCTTCTCAGGATCACATAGCAACCGCGACGAAAATAAAGTGTTCATCTTCTATGATCAAAAAAGACTCAGCTCTGATTCCTTGTTGGGTTGAGGCAAAGTTGATAGAACTATATATATATATATATATATATATATATATTCTACACAATTTTTCAAGTTTTAATGTGTTAGAGGTGTGAAAACACTTTTCATCACCTTCCTGATCTCTTTTCTAATTTCCTATCTGCACCTCTGGGCCTGAAATAGCATTGTGTTTTCATGAGTTCAACATGTAGCTGAGCTACATGAGCCAAAAAACAAAGACCCTGTTCAGATTTAACCCACCGTGTCTGGATCAGGGTGGACTGAACTCAAGAACCTGTGCAATATCAGTGAAATGAAAATGGCACAAGTTCGTCTTGCAAAATGATGACACTTACTGGTCATAGAGTTCTGTGTTTGAATTTCAAAACTAAGATGTGTTAATAATCCTCTCTCGTCTTGTAGGGTTATCAATCTAGAAAAGCACTCTATTTCCTGGTTCATAAAAGCGTAGGACTTTCACTGTGGCTAAAAATTAAAAATATCTTCACCAGCACACAATAGAAGGATTAAATTGTAAAACCAGCTCTTGAGAATTCTTATCTCTTTCATTCCAAAGGAAAATATTATTTGGACGTAGACAGTTTTATCTCTGAATTGCAGGTGTCCCACTGCTAAATGCTTTATCTGCAGACGAACTGTTTTTCTTGCCGTTTTGTTTTTTTAAGCCAACGAGCAAAACAATGAATCTCTATCCCAGTGGCACCTTCCCGTTCCTGTGGCTTCATGCATACAGCATAATAAGGAATTCCTAACTATTCTCCAGGTTTGATGAAACTGAACTGACACTAACATGTAATATCATCAAAATATCAGCTGTTTTATTGAAAAGTATTAAAAAAGTGCTTGAAACATAATGTTTGTTTTAGGATTTCTAGTGGTTTAGATCCACAAAGTGCACCTCCTTCACATCAAGTCCTTCTCTATCTTCACAGTTCCTGGCTTTGATAGCTCCACTACATCAGAGATTTTGCCCGGGGGCAGATTTAAGTTCACCAAAAGACCACAGCTGAACACCTCCAGTGTGAGATCAGTATTCTCCTCAAATATGTGAACACATATGAATTAATCTGTCTTCAATAGACACAATATCGGGGTGATCATTTAGAGACTCAAAAATACATCCCCTGGGTGTGAACCTGCCCGTTAATATTGATCATTAAAATCCAAACCCAGAGGCTAAAATGATGAGTCAGATGTTAAAGTGGGAAATAGAAGAAACACCTCTCTCTTGTGGTCGTACTGAGCACTACAGTAATGGCTATGTTGGCCCCTGAGTCATGCTGAGTTACTTTATAAATGATGTCCATTCTCTGTCAAGATTCACTCAGAACAAATAGATAATAGTGAAAATAAACTCCTGGATTTTTACCTGATTTCATGCTCGATCTCAACAATCTTGACGTGAACGCTCTGTGTGTTTTGTGTTGACACTGGAGGCTCAGTGAGTGAGCAATTCCTGAATCACAACCATAGAGTGGCCATGGAAAATGACATCAGTGACATTTGGAGCGTTGTATGCAGCCACAGAGGTTAGTGAAATACAAGCCGCTGCAGGAATGTCCACAATGTTTCACAGCAGAGAGACAGAGCTCAGCTAAACTGTTAGTGTCTGCCTGTGGACAGTGCTGCACTCTCTACAGTGGTGGAGTAGAAGTATTAAGAAACATATTGAAAGTAAAAAATATATAAAAATATTTAAGTAAAGCACAAATACTTCACAACTGCACTTAAATGCAGGTCAGCAGGTCATGTGCAATAAACAATGTTCACTGTCTTTGTACAAATTCTGTTTACACTGTATATTTCTAACCTGGAT
>JBBMJY010000015.1:3658893-3670273 GCA_037833715.1 Toxotes lorentzi | reverse complement strand
CAATTTCGTTGTACTTTTGTACAAAGTATGATTGTGCAATGACAATAAAGATTTATCTTATCTTATCTTATCTTAGTTCTTACAAGTGGACTTTACAACCGATTATAAGGAACACGATGCTCAAGCCAGAGAAAAATGATTTGAAACCATCATGAGATGCAATACATAAAAGAGATGCAAAAGAAGTGAAATAGAGAACATCTGAACAATACAGATTTTTTTTTTGTCATTTACCCCCATTGGAGCACATCAGAGCAAGAGGAACAGGACATAATGGAAAAGGAAATATGTTTCAGGAAGAAGAAATATGATCAGAAAAACAGTAACCATGAAAAAAAAACATTTTCAGTGTTTGTATTGCAGACTATATAAACTAACAGAACGATCAAAGAAATGACGCAGTATGACACACATGTTGCACTCACCCCACCCCCCTCCCTCTAAGTGACACATTAAGAACAATTAGAGGCCATTTGTTCTCAGCTCTGGTGCTGATGGTATAATCAGGGTGTTATTGATGACTCACATTTGGTAGGAAAGAACAAACAGGTACACACAGTGCTGCCTCCCCCAAAACACACTCCCCAGCACATCAAAGGTGCAGAGAGAATAAAACCTGATCAAAGGTGGACAAAAATAGTATTTGTCATTTTTTAAACTCACAGCCCCTTTTTCGTTTTTGCACTGATGTCAGCGGGGTTGTCAGTTTTTATTCAAATCCTTGCTGCGATGCCGAAAATAATTATATTTTAAGGGGATAAAATGCTTTCACACTGCTGTAATGACTCGTATGCGGCGGCCTCCTTGGGTGATTACAGCAGCGTCGAATGATTAATGGTATCAGGTGACCTCTATCAGGCTCTAATGTCATCTTTACACCTTGTTAGCTGGAGACAGGACGAGCCCTGCGTGAGAGTCTCGTCACATAATAAATAGTTTGCCCTTTTATTTTGATGAAACCACCCTTTTCGTGCGTGTATTGATTATTATGCAAATGGACACGAATCTGCTCTCTTAAATGATTAATTCAAATGTGGTGTTAAGTTGCAAACGCATAAAACTACGACTAATCAGTGTTGTAATGATGGTAACTGGTTTAACCATTAGATAGTGTGTTACTGTGTCTGTTAACCTTGTTTTGATGAATAGAGTTTGTTCAGTTTACAGCAGTGTGAGTGAGTCGCCTATTTTGGCGTCATCTCGATGTTTCTGTCGGTGTTTTGGGTGATATTCAAGTCTGCGGTGTCTTCACATGTATTAGAGTGAACACCATCACCCTCAGTGACTATTTTAGTTCCTTTGTTTTTGTCATTATTTTAGCTCCTAATTTAAAGGAAGAAAAAGCTTCCAAAGACACAAATACAAAAAGCTCAAACTTTTATACATAACAGTGAAGGATTTAATGTTCACAACAACATGAAAAGTAAGAAATAACACTGCATAAATACCACTTCATGTTGGAATAATGCAACATCACATTAACTGTCATTATTAAATATGTCTCATTGGGTATAACAGCATGTATAGAATAAATGGGCATTTACATTACATATTTACAGTCTCATGTACAATATAAAAGCTTCTTGCCACAGGTCCTCAGATTCTGCTGAGTCTCCTTCAGATTTACACAAAAACTAGTTCTTATCTCTTCTTGTTGAAAATGCAGCTGGCGGCCGCCTGTGGCAATATATCCACGTCAAAGAGAGGTTTTCTTTCACAGGACGTGGTACACGGGCCGGGATCCGGGGCTCTCTGGTGTGCTGGGCTGCGAGTCGGAGCTGCTGGGGGAGAAGGTGGCCATGTCTCTCAGAGTAGCTGGTCCACAGCTGGACTCCACCGAGGAGAGACGGTCCACAATGCTGGAGAGACACTCGAGACTGGAGGCTCCGGCTGCTTTGTCGCCCAAACTCTCTGATAGGAGGAAGGGACAGGTGGGATCAGTCAGGTTCCAGATGAAGGGATAATTTACAATGCACTGATACAATGCTGCACATGAACAATTATGTTTTAATTTTTTTAAACTCCCGGCACTGTGGGACACACAGGGATAAAAAACTCAAACATTTAAAGTCATCAAATATTCTATTATTAGACTTTTAAAGCTCTATTGTAGCAAGAAAGCATGTCATATTCATATCAGGCTGCTGTTATGGTCAAAAGGTCTTACCAGTCTTTGCATACGAATAGCTGTTGCTGTAGTTTGCGTTCAACTGTTGCCACACTGGACTGTTGCTGCCAGCCTGGAAGGAAATAAGAAATCAAATTTACCCTTGAACCCATTAAGAAAAAAAAAAAAAAGACAGATATGATGTGTTATATTTATATAAATACATGTGGGATAGGAAGAGGCAGAAAAAGAGGCAAAAACAAGCATTGCTCTTCATGATATTCTGGACAGGCTAATAAATCCTGAATTCTAAAGTTATGGGCTTCTTCATTTCACATACACCTTAAAGCCAAAGTGGCAGTGTGCACTCCCTTACCCTGCCGGGTTCTGAGCGTGGCGAATCGATTGTATCAGTGGAAGCAACACCAGTTTGTGCAAGACGACACTTTCTCCTAGTAAATCTGCAGAAAATCCTGGCAGCGGCGCAGAACATGCAGTCAGGATGGAATGCAGAAAGGCACCCAGTTTTTCCTGCCAGACTTCAGTACGGTGGATTTAGCTCAGTTTATTAGGGCTATAAAGTGTCCGGTGGTGGGAAAGCCATTATTCCATCCAGCATTATAAGTTCTCGTGCATTAACTAATACGCTGTCACCTTCACAGTGTTACTGAGAAAAACTAACTCAATCTGAGCTGTTGTAATAAGCATCAGAGAACAGAGACACATGTAAGAGTACAGAATAGATGTTGGTATTAAAGAATTATGGGAGAGTATGACACGCATGAAGAGATGTGGTAATTGAGGTCTTGGTGCAAAACAAGCTTATTTGATTAAGAGGCTTCTAAATTGGAAATCCAGACTCTACATTGAAATTAAAAACTCTGCATGGTAATGAGAAATGGCAACAGTGCATAGGCTTAAATTCAAGACACTGAGGACACATTTTGTCCACAGTCGAGGCCTTTTTGGGTGAAGTTCCTATTAGACGAACTCCTGTCTCACATGTAGTAGACCTCATTTCTCTGATGGACATGTTAAAGGATTTACAGCCACAACAGGGCCGCAAGACTCTGTACAACCAGATGTTTGCCTGAGGAGGCTGAACCTGTGGATCAGAGGTCTTACCATGCCGTCAGAGCAGCTGGAAAGTGGGCTTCCTGGCTCAGAGCTGCTCTCCCCAGGTAGACCGTAGTAGTTTTCCACCTGCTCTCGTAGCAGCTCCTGCAGGCTTTCGATGTACTGGATGGCATTGCGCAGGATCTCCACCTTAGGCAGACGCTGGCTGGGGTTGGCTGAGGTGCAGCGCCGCAGTGCCTCAAAAGCGTGGTTGACCTTCTTCAGCCGCCGGCGCTCACGCATGGTGGCAGCCCGTCTGCGGTCGACAAAGCTGGACTTGCGTTTGCAGGCCTTGCAAGCCCACTGGAGGCAGTGTCCCGGCTGGTGTGGGGCTCCGGGGACCCTGACATGTTCATCCTCCTCTGAGCCGGCGAGCTCCATGCCGGGGCCAAACTCCAGGCTGTCTGGAGATGAAGAGCACGCTCTGTCGTAGTAGACCTGGGACGGTGAGAAGACATCCATGACTTATTGAAGAAAGGAGCCTGAATGGATGGAATGATGGGCGCAAAGGAAGGAAGGCGGGTAGAGGAGTGGGGTGAGAGAGAGGAGACCTCTGAGTGATATGAAGGGTCTGTTGCCCCAGGCCCCCCTTATATGCCCCCAGGCCAGAGCCCAGGGCCCACATTGGCCAGATCTAATTACCATGGCCCATTGGCCCAGCCAGAAGGCAGGCTGGGGTTAGCTCAACTCCCTCCCTACCCCATCCCAAACCGCTGCCTCTCACCCCCCAGTACCCTGCAGAGTTTCCCACATCTGCACTTACTGGTGTTTTCCCACTCATCACCACTCTCTCCTTCCAACAGCCCTTGTCCTACAAGGCCATGATGAATACAATGCTTGGGAATGTTTCAGGAGAGTGGGTGAACATTTGCAGCTTTAACCACAACATGACCTTTCTTCAATATTTCTTCAAATTCAATTCATAAGTGCTTCATTCTGCTTGCTTTATCTGTAGCTGGCCTGCAGGCATCAGGTCATAGCTGACAACAAAAGTGACACTTTGCTATAGAGACATAAATATTAAAGTGCTTTGTTTGGTCAAACTGTGCAGAAAAAGAGGGTGACCACGTGTAGGAGTATGCAGGCCAATTTTTACAGTGAAGACAACAGCGTTGCAGATGCAGCCCAGCTGCAATGGAAGGTGTAACATTTCAAGCCCAGTGAATTCACATTACAGCGGTAAGCCCCCTCTAAACACCCCAAGCTCCTCACTGAAGGTGCTGTGAATGAGGTGATCCCTGTTTGCCAAAGCTCATTAAAACAGCAATTACACAATTGACACCACTGTGCAACTCCCTGCACCATTTTGCCTCCAAGGACCAAATTTTAACCATTAAAAGTTATTGACACAAGTCAAGTACTTCAATTCAGCACACAACAGATGGCCATTACTGTGCAGCCGTTTTATATTCAGGTGGAGGTCTGAAGGTTTTAGGGGGTTTGAGACGTGAGGAATTCAAGGCTGTTTGACTATACTGCAAAAATGTTAACGTGTCTCTTATTTTTTCCTTTTTTATACAGGTAAAATAAATCCGTTTTTTTATTGATCAAATCATCTCCAAACGTTTCAGACATTTACCCTTTAATCAAATGATTTTGTTTACCTTGATATATTTACCTTACTCTGCTTTGTTGCATGCTGTTGGCATGTGATAGAGAGGTGTCCTAAACCGCGCTGAGGTGAAGCTGAATTGTCTATTTGCAGAATTGTCTTACAACAGGCAGAGACTGTCAGACACAACGGGTTTTTTTGTTTTGTTTTGTTTTTTTGCAGGTCGACGCTGAGGTCGCTGACTGGTTCAGGTAATTATGTTGTTGACAGCTTACACGGATACAATGCGGATATTTCTCACAATGTGTCAAAACGTTTGGCGAGCCCCCAGCTCTGGGAACTGCGCGCACCTAAGAAAACACCAATACCTGCTGCCCCTGAATTGCCGTCGGAGTTTGGATTAGGCACAGCTGAAGAAGACATCGGCTCGCCTGCGCTTGTAGCCGCTGAGAAGATCAAAGGCTGTTCGGGCTGAGGACAACGTCGGCGATGAGAAAACCTGGCTAATTTAGGCTGGAGTTAGATTGGCGCAGCACATGGCGTTATTAGGGACTCGCGGGGTTTATGTTGGCGCAGTCTTTGCGCACAGGCCGGTGCTGTGATCTGTGAGCCTGCTCGGTCTCTTGGGAACTCACTGAGTTTGCTTTTTTGTTGTTCTCAAGGGTCAGAGACAGAGTTAAGTGAAGGGCAGGAGGTGATCTTTTATGTCCATCTCCCTCACGTCTGAAAACCTTATTTCTTCCAAACTGCCTTGTGCTTTGACTTAATATGCTGCTTGTTTAGTTCCCCCTCTGACACTCACACAATTTATCACTTACATTCCTGCAAAATAGATTCTGGTTTTGGCCAAAGTGATGCACATTTTTTATTTCTTTTCTTCTTTTTCATATTTTAACTGTGAAAATACTTTTCAGGTTTGATTTTCACGTTGTTGATTTTTTTTCTGGGTGAAGAATAACTGCACTGTGGTTAAGAAAAATGCATATTTAATGTTGTGAAATGGAAACCGATTCACCTAAAGTAAATAAAAACAGGGTTAAAATCTGATTCAAGGGGTTTTTGAGGCTATTTTTCCCCCACATAAAATCCAAGTCGGTTTTACATTACCCACAAGAATTAGTGAAACAAAAAACATTTTGAGTGGCAACACCATTTGTTTGGCAGTGAGCAGAGAGAGGTGCACTGACAGGCCTGCTGCACTGAATCCTTTTCTTAGCAGGATATTCAAGGAAAGTCTGGATAAATCAGAGCTCTCAGCCTCTGGGCTCATTCCCCCTCCCATAACAGCTCGCCTTTCATCAGCTTTGACTTTTAAAACACTGCTTTCACAGCCAAATGAGAATTATATGGTGTCATCAGTAACACCGAAATCCCTGTAAAGTTAGACAAGAGAAAGTTGGGGGGCTCTGAGAGGGTGCTGGTTCTTTGTGGGGAGTGCATGCTTTCCATTTGACGAAGGAAAAATAAAATAACACAGCAAATTCAACTTTATTAACAGACCAAAAATGCAAGTTCATTTACATTATGTCAACAAAAGCTTTACATTTTAGACAGTGATAAGCACCGACACTGAAGCAAACAGGACGAACTGTGAGTGTTGATGTTGGGTCCACAATGCTGGTCTGTTTGTGGCAGAAATGTACATGAAATTGGCAGCTTACACTGTGGAGCTGCAAATGAAGTAACGCTCCTATCACAGTGAGAGAGTGAGTGAGTGAATGAGTGAGCAGGAGCCCCATTAAAATCACATTACTGTTTGGAGCTATCGTGTTTCTGCGTGGTTTCGACAGAAAACAGGATATTTGGTAAAAGATACAAATTGTTCTGTTGAAAAGAACCATTTTAAAAGCCCTGGTTCACTGTATGTTTTTCGGTTTTTAATTCAGCTCTGGTGCTGAAGAAGCATTCACATCCTTTACTCAAATAAAAGCACACAAAAATGTAGAAGCGCGCCAGTCCTGCATTCGGTAAAATGGACAGAACGCCCCATTTCAAGTGTTGTATTATTAGTGTTGCTTCATGTTGCCTAAGCATCATTTCAGTGTTGTAATTGGTCAAGGAGGAGCTGACTGTAACTGCTCTGTGTACTGGGGGAGTGTAAGCATTTGTTTAGGATGGAAGTTTTATGTAAAACAACCTTTGACCATCAAGTCAATCAGTTGATAATTAAAAGGCCAACTATAAGTGATGCACCTGAAAATGGGATCAACAAAACAGGCGACAAATATGAAATAAAACCTTAAAAATGAACAGTTATAAGAACCAGGAAATAAGCAAGTATCACATGTGATTAAATAACACCTTCTAAATGCTTTTGTGGTTCATCTTGGCATCCTCAGCGCACTCTTTAGACACTAACAACACCACGAAGGGGATAACAATAAAATTTTAAGTGTGGTTTGAGCTCTCCCCCCGGTTCTTTCTAATGAAGTGGAACAGTAAAGGCAGTAGAAAGTAATACTTTAAAGTACAGCATGTCCTCAGGCCTGAGAGATGAGGCAGAGTCCCAGAGGTCAACCAGGACTCTGTATCAGCCACAGAGATCTGAGCGCGTCCAGTGCTCCCTAACATCATCAACAAACGCCACCCCCCTCTCATGTCAAGACACGACAACAAGACTCCATGGATTACCATGCCGTTAGCATCATGTCACACATTTTAATAGCTCGCATGTAAACGCTTTGCCGTGCGATGACGAAGCAAGTGATGATGAATTAAGAACCAATGGCTCAGATAACTTCATTATCCCGCTGGGCTTTGCACTCATGCCTGATGCCCAAGTTTCCATGTCCCCAGCATATGATCGGAGAGGAGAGCAGAGGCATGCTGTGTTTGCAGGGGACTCGAGTTACTGTTGTGGGATCAGGCCTTCTGGATGCCAGTTGGAACAAAGAGAAGCAGCTCGGCAGCAAACTATTCCAGGGCAGTTTGGACAGATTTCATGGACCTCTAATAGTCGTGAATGCTGGGGGGACCCGGTAGAGCTTGAACCAGTGGTAAAGCACAGAGATGCAGTGAGGAGAACAGTGACAGGTTTCAAGAAGTTTTGTACATTACAAATCATAGACTGGATATGATCAGATGCTGGCGCTGCCTCTGTTCGTCAAATACAAAGAATGAGGAATACAATGGTTTGCTATGTTGCAAAAGTAGCACATTTATTTTCATGGTCAGTTATGTACAAATATTTAAATACAATATCAGCTTTTTAAAGTGTTTGTCTTTGAATACAAAATAAATAAATCTAAACATCACATTATTATAAAATATGTACAAATGTGTTGCTCCTGCTGTACAAATGAAGACTACACAACAAACAGAAGCCAGAATGGCTGACTACCTGTGGAAATAATTTAGAGATAAACAATGGAAACTGAAATTTTAAAATATGTTTTCTAGCAAAAGTTTTCACTGTTTCAGTTTCAGTTTTCTGAGGCGTCCTCGCTGAAGCTGATTTTCTTGTCGCTGGTGATGCTGTCCACAATGGAGGAGAGACGCAGGAGGCTGGAGGATGCAGAGGACTCACCGGTTCCTGAAAAACAACAGAAATTGAGCTTTAATCCCACATGACTGCTGGTTTTTGTTGTGTGTTCTGGTGGTCGTGAATGAAGTTTGACAGGTTTACCTTCTCTCTGGTTTATCATCGCTGCAGTGGAATGGTCAGCAGAGGTCGGCCAGGGCTCAGACCACTTTTTCCAGTGGTACTCATGACTGGAAACCTGTAAGAAACCCAAATCACATGGTTCATACATACATGTACATATTTACATTCAAGATTACTCCCATAAGAAAATGATTAAGATCATTGTAAGATCACAGGGAAATATTAATAGAAAAAGATGTGTTTGTTAGATGTTTGTGATATTAGTGTTGTCGTTTCTGAGTATCCTAATGTTAAGCCCAGCTGAAATAAAAATATCATAGTGACAATAAACATGCCTATAATGTCATTATAGGCACCAGAGTTACATTTCAACAGGGAAATACATCTTTGAGTTACCATGATGTCCTTATGAAGTCAGCTGAATATCACAGGCTGAAAGACTCTTAAGGAATATTATGGGAATACTATGAGGGTTGTGTCTGATATTATCTTACACTGTGTTCTTTAGAGTTAGAGTTATGGGATGATCCGTTCTGGGTTTTCTCCTGCTCGTCCAGCGTTTGCAGCAGGTCCTGTAATCTCTCAATGTAACTGATGGCGCTGCGTAAAATCTCCACCTTGGGTAGCCTCTGATTGGGGTTGGCCACGGTCTTCCTCTTCAGCTCGTCGAAGGCCTCGTTGATCTTCTTGAGCCTCCTCCTCTCCCTGAGCGTGGCGGCCTTGCGTCTGTCCGTCGGCGCTGCCTTTCTCTTACAAATCTTACAGGCCCACATGAGGCACTGGCCCTCGCAGTGCGCACGGAGTCCCGGGGGCGCAAGGACGTGCTCCTCCCCGCTGCTCTCCCCCCCGGTCTCGGACGGAACATTATCCTGGCCCGGAGACAGCGGGCTGTCATTGCCGTTGTACAGAGGAGACACCCCCGCCATGTCCAAGTGCTGCAGTGGTCCATGATCTCCTTCCTCCAAATAGCGCAAATCACTGAAAAGATAAGCGTTGGTCTCAAAAAGGTCCATCATATTGTTGCGCCCCTCTCTCTGTTTTGACAGTGGGACTCTGGCATTTAAATAGAGCAGCAGGGACACAAGTCACCAGGCTTATATATAGAATGTGAAACTCTATCCAACAGTTTGGCTGTCACACTGCATCAAGCATCTTTTTTTTTCAATGGGTCTTTACAACCCACTGACTTTGTGTAGGAAAAAAATATACAATTAAGGCCTTTGTATGGAAATGTCACCACAGGTTTCATGACAGGTGCTTTAAGTTCCAGCGAATACTGCTGTTCCACAGTTAACAGGGCAAAACTGAGTGTGAATGAATATGGAGAAGTAGTGGTGTCACATTCTTTAAAGACAAACTTTATAAGGGTTTTATGATTTATACTTGTAAATAATGGCTTTAATAGTTAAATAATAATTTATCTGTGCTTTTAATCTCATCATAGTGTGATTAAAGGTTGTGAAAAAGGTTGATAAATGCATTCAGAGCACCACTTGATTTTTTTTTAATGAATGACTGAATTCCTTTGTGTTTTGTGTGTCATACCACTGAAATTGTCCGTCCCACTTGACACACAATAACACCACACATAAATAAAGGCGTCCAGCAGCTGACATTTAAGGTGCAAGGGAAAAGCACATAAAAATGTAGAAGCAAGGAAAAACAAATCAATGTTGCAAACTAAATATATGGTAACACATGTTTTACACAAAAACAAAACAGAAACACGATACAAAATCTGCCTGTACAACACATTTTTGTCTACTCTGGACTCTAACAATGCACATGTTTGTTTTACAGTGTGTATATTACACTTACATGGATATTTTATTTAAAGTAAAAGTGTTCACCAGTTGTGCCTGCTGAGATTATGATATCATTCACATAAAGAAACCATCTAATCCTGCACACACTTGAGATGTGTTGTGCCTGTTTTAGCCGGTGGGAACAGTACGGCCAATTGTAACTTACAGAAAATTCCAACATAAATAGATTGGAATGTGCAGAGTCAAAACAGCTTTGAGAAACACACGGATGGGATGGTATAAATAGGAACGTGGCTCGTTCACCTCAGATTCATAAAACAGATAAAAGCCTGCGAGGAGGTGATATATAGCCTGTGGCATTTTTGTTACAACCTGAAAGGTCTACAGTTGGAAACTTCACAGGCAGGAATGTGAGGGATTCCTATTTTTGTATGGCGGCACGACCTTGTGTTATGAAATGAAACGAGATGGACTCACAAGACAGCAGCTTTAGACACAGTCAGACAGTAACTATTCAAAACCTGATGACTGTCAGTTTATTTACTGATGGAACCATGAAGAGCAACTCTGGATTCAGTCACATTTAGAGGGACCTTGAGGGGGCAAGACACTGGCAGCTTAGAGCTGAGTGGTGTGCACCACAGCATGCTTTACTTCTACCCTATGGATGTCCCTCCCCCTCTCCACCCCCCAGCTACAGTTACATTGTTGTGGAAGATTGAGAGTCGCGGGTGCATTTCATCATTTGTCTGAAATACTGTACTATGAAAAGTCAACACGGTTTCTCATTTACATAGACGTGGCTATAAATTGTCAGTTATAGCACCCGCACATCATAACGCACCAGCCGCCTACTTGTAATCTCGGCATGGAGACTCATGCTGTAGTTACACCAGAGAGCCTCATTAATGCAGCATGATTAATGTATAATTAATGACACCCATTAAAAAAACCCTATAAAGATGATGAATATACTGTAGTAAAATATTTTTAATCTGTTGTCAGTTAAAATATTACAAATGTATGAGGTTTTTTTTTCATTCAGAGGAATGATGTTCTCGTGGGCAGTCTCTTGAGGAAAGTAATGCAGCTTTTATTACTGGTTTGCTGTTTGTGAGTTTGTCATGCAGCAGTTATGTACAATATAGAAGAGGGAATGAGAGGAGTGTGTGTGTGTGTGTGTGTGTGTGTGTGTGTGTGTGTGTGTGTGTGTGTGTGTGTGTGTGTGTGTGTGT
>JBBMJY010000015.1:3609517-3658793 GCA_037833715.1 Toxotes lorentzi | reverse complement strand
TGTGTGTGTGTGTGTGTGTGTGTGTGTGTGTGTGTGTGTGTGTGTGTGTGTGTGTGTGTGTGTGTGTGTGTCTGTGCCTGTGATCGTGGTGCATTAAGCTTTCTCGAGTGAGAGGTGTTGGTTTCGGTGAACATTTTTTCAGGTAAGACAGAGTTTACATCCCATGGTTGCCGTAAAAATCAAAACAAAACTAGTGCTGCCTTCCCTGTCACTGCCACTCCATCATTTTCATGCAGACAAACAGTCACAGTGCAAAGGAAAAGTGATAAATGATGAGGAATGAAAAACTATGATAAACACATGCGATAGATCGTTGCTCCAAATAATAGAATATGAAATTGAGCTTGACTTCAAACTATAATTGGCCTCGTTCAGTGAGCTGCAATGAGACGTACACGATTTTGAGATGAATGGAGTCGTGTCCCAGCTGTGCCCTGAGCATGTATTCCCTCCCCAGGGCTACTGTGCATCCTGAATAGACCATAAATTCCCGTCAGTGTCAAGGGGTTGACGCCTCAGCTGTCAGGGAGAATCATGGGATAGCCTGGGTAGACACTCAAACTATAGGATCTGGCCTCTCAGGGAAGGTGAAGGCGGAGTCAGGGTGGACTGCAGGAAGCGTAAATCTGTCTGGAATCCACAGAGGCTCTGCAGTCTGAACTCTGCATCTAAACAATGGACATTCATGACAAAATCTGAGTGTATATGTGTAAACTGACACCATCATCTCATCTAAAAGTTCCATCTAACATAATGCCTTTTTGGATTGGATTGATCAAAAACCAAATTCAGGTTTTTCTTTTAAATGAAAACATGAATTTATGTTTTGCATGTATTCAGCTCTACATTTACTTTTACATTTCTTGCTACGATGCTGTGCTATGAGAACACTTTTCTAAGAGCCTCAGTATTCCAAACTATAAAGTAGGATGCGAATCCCAGCAGTGACAGTCAGTGTCTCCACCAGTGGCACTCTGGGATTCAAACATTTTTCTCAGGTGAATAATTGATCGTGTGCTGGAGGAGAATGAAATACACCAGTGTACTACAGATGTCTTCCAACCACAGTGATCGTGTCCTCTTTAAAGAAATAAATGATTCATTCAGTATTTTTGTAAGTTTCTCTGAGGCTTAATGGTTTGTAAGAACACTATTACAATATTTAATATTTATTTATGTGAATGTGTAATAATTAATCACATTGATCAAGTACTATTGATAATGTTTGTGGTCAATGCCACACTTAGCCCAAAGGATAAAATCATATGCTGGTTTGGCGCTGCTGAATTCTAGAAATATACCATTCACTTTTCTCAAATCCTCACTGTCACACATTTTTCTCCCTCTTTAACTGATCTCAACTTTTGCCGCAGCCTTAAAAAACCCCAGACCACCACACCTCTCATGCTCTCACGCAGTTCCTGTAGGAGCTTGTTCACGCAGGTCATGTCCATGTGATTTTTCTCCTTCTAGCAGGTGTTAGGAGGTTGATCCAGTTAGGACTAGTGCTGACATGGGGGTCACAAACAGAGCTGATAATGAACATGAACTGCAGGACCTCTTCTCACTCGACTCTCCACCCCCACCAAACACCTCCCCCCTTAACTGGACCTCCTGCCTCAGACAGGCTGTGCAGTCATTGGGCTGTTTCAGAGGAAACTCTGAGCACCGTGACGGACACACTGTATATAACCCAGCTCCACACCTGGGATATGAATTAGCCAATCAGAGGTTAAGTACCGTGGTCATGGGCCCGATGACAATGCCTCACCTGGGATCACGACCTCTTGACCTCCAGGATCACCGGCCTACTGACTCTGCTGCAAAGAGAGTCTGATGAATGAATGGGAAAAAAGAGCTCATATCTCAATAAAGAAAAGATGTTTGGACACTAGTCACAAATATTTCACCAGATTTTCACCAGATTGATTCAAAAGAGAAACCAAAAGATGGATGGATCATTTCTGTGGTTTGTAGAGTGACCTCTCTCTGAGCTTTGTAGGGAACTAATAATCTTGTCACCACTGAAAAGTGTGTGTGACAGACCATGTGCACCATGTGTTGTTTGAAATTGGATTTGTTGTTTCCAAGATTACAAGCCAATTTGGTAACTGATAGTTTGATCTTAAATCCTAAATAACTGGTTATGTTACAGTACTGTTAATTATTACTTAAAATTCCAAATCAAACTAGTGAGCTGAATGGATCATAACCCGTCTGAGAAGTTATACAAGGAAGAATTTTGTTTTCCACACTGTACAAGGAAATTCTGCTGTGATTTAAAAAAAAAAAAAGTGCCCAAAAACTGTCAGTCATAGCAGGAAGGAGAGCCAGTCATTACAGAACAGTGAAAAAATAAAGACATTTCATGTGCCATGGAAGGTCAGACACAAAGACTGCAGCAGGTGGTTACAATAAGCAGAAATTCCTTCTTTCTGTGGCTCTGCTCATTTGCCAGTTTCATTACCAGTAAAATAATTTCACATGTCATACCAGTACATGCTATTAATAGCCCTTTGAGAAAGTAATCTTCTTTAGCAAAAAAAAGAAAAAAAAACATCTACTTTCCAGAGATTACTTTGGCCAGTAATGAGATGTCTCTTACCTAAAACTTCTGCTTCTATTTCTGTTCATACTCACCATATTACCACTCAAAATGACTACTTATTTCTCCTCAGTCTTTTTTCTCAAACTGCTACCTCAAATTACAAGCAGAAAATGTTTGACAATAATATGACCATTGCTACTACCTTGCTACAGAGGAGGGTTATCAGTTAAGCTTAGAAAAGCAGGATTTCTTTTTATGGCATACATTTTGGGTTTTGGCTGGAACAACATTGCAGGAGTTGGGAATGAGCCAGGTTGTCAGGGTGTCATGCATAGGGCATTTTAATTTTTCATGTTTACAACAACTGTGCAAAAGTTGACATAGATGAGTTATTCCTATTGTGCAACAAAACTCCAGGCCTATATGCACAAATTCATGGTCCTAGAATTCCTTAGAGCCTTACTGTGCAGGACTGGAAGAGTGCCAGTCGAGGCTAAAGCCTTGCACAAACAATGGCTCCCCTCCTTGAGCCAACCAGGCCCTGAGACAGTCAGGAGCAGCCAGTATCACAGGCCCTACCGCCTGTATGATAGCATCTCCCACTGAAAACACAGCTAATCTTTTTGGCGTGGCTCCCTCAAACTCACAGGCCAGACTCAACGGTGGTCAAACAAAGCGGGGAGTAACTGTCTCTGGAGCTAAGCTAACAGACGGCTCCTCTCACTCGTGCCCTGAGCTGAGGGTTAGACGTGGGGCTTGGGTTTCAAAGGCAAATGGGGAGGGAACACTGATGGCATCTGCCTTCTCTCTGGTGGACGACGCAGGGATTCAGTTCAAAGACCGAGCGGCTGAAGTGCATCAATTAGCGAGGGAAAGAGCTCGCTAACTTGCCCGTTCGCCAGCCAACTCTGTATGACCTCAGAGCATAACATTATGAGACATGATGAGGGTGTTGCACACTGGTCAGGCAATGTCAGTAACCCTTTGCAAATGGACCGGTATTGATAGACAGACTTAAAGTGTTGCTCCCGCAAATGGATGCAAAGAATAATAACTGAGCGTTTAGTATTGACAAAAGAGGAAGAAACTCTAACAAACCTAAAGGTTTGGCAGATTTTTCCAGCTGTTCACATCCCTAATTTGCCGTTGTTTCGTCAGCTCTATATTGCAATACACACAGAGAATGGCCGTCTGTAGCTTATCACCTGACAGCTGATGGTGATTTAGTTCGGAGTGATCCGAAGGTCCTAACTGATTGATTCTGTCCTCATTCAGGAGAGTGATGGATTAGCCCTATGCTGCTCAGTGCATATGTGTTTGGTGTGTGTATCCCTGTCTGCCCTCTAGACAAAGCCACTGATGGGGACTTAGAGGGGGCACTGGCCTTGACCCAGCAGCAGACGATAGGAGACCCTCGTCTGGCCAGTGAGGTGAAACGCTGACCCCGTTGGCCTCTGTCTGGAACCTCTGTGTTTCACTCCTGCTCGCATTCATGTACTTTTTGGCAAGTATCCCGTGAAGCAGGATAAGCATTATGACAGGCATTTCTCAAAAATGACTTTCACTGTAAAAAGAGTGGGGGAAAGTCCAAATCAATGGAGTTTTTATTTATTTTTTTTTTTTTTAATCAAGGCAGTCTGAGGGTTTTTTTTTTTTGCTGCACTGCTTTGATGTTGCAGCCTGTAAACGATACGGTGGAACATCGCTATCATTAATATCACACTGCCTCTGGGAGTCGGGGACGTAGCCAGCGATAACAGAGAATGAATCCAATCATCAGCAAGTGTGACTGTAGCCATGGCAACTGCTGTGACAATGATCCACCAATATTAGTTTTTCCTGAAGTGTCTGAGCCGAGAACAAAGCGTGTTTTGTTACAATGAATATTAGACTCTTGAATAACAACAACAGCAGACTTTTTTGGGGGGCGGGCGGGGGCAGGATAAAGTGCCTGGCTCCAAGAGAAATTAATGGGATATTGATAAATGTCAGTGTTGACGCGTGAGAAAAGGGGAACTGCTGCGCTGCATAATTGGTTATATGGGGGTGTATCACTGAAACAGCAGATAGCACAAGGGCACAGAAGTTTTGGCTGGATGAGGGTATTAACATGATAGCCATAAAGCCACAGTGGGTAAAGAACATAGCCATGTCTGGCTCAGCCATAATGGACGGACTTTTGTTACCCAAAGCCAGTGTTTTATGCTGCTGATTCAAACATGTAGTTAATATGAACCTTCCTCCAAAGGCATGTCATCCAAAGTCAACATCTTCTGACAGGGGCTTTGTGGGACATCTTTATTTTATCCTCTTGAATATTTTTGAATGGTGCTGAGTTTAGTGCCATCAGTGATGATATGCACCATTATTTCATGTATATGAATCATGCGGGCGTCAGTAAAACACGTTCCTTACCTTGAATCCACACACAAGTCTCTTTAAACTTCTCTGATTTGGAAACTCAGTAGAAGATAATGGCTTTTAGCTTGTTTCCTCTTATCACTGAACTTTGACAACTGATACTGACTTGCATCCCCCTCTGAAAACATATCTCAAGCCTCGGAATTATTAGTAATCCTATAGTCTGGGAAATCAGAGATAGAAACTGTTCAGCAAAGAGATGAAATAATAGGGTGGGTTATTCAGATACTCAAAACACCCCCCTAAAAGTGTCTTAAAGCTTAAGAGTTCTTTAGTTTGGGAAATCAGTAATGAATAATAGCTCTAACGAGCATTTAACTAATCAATTAACTTAATAAGGATCTCCGATATTTTGTACATGTGTAACATGTACATTCCCAAACAACCAGCTATCCCTTTACATTCAGACTGCAAAATTTATGATTGTCTGACTGGGCTGAAAGCAATAAATGAAATGTGATTTACAATTGATCCTATAATGTTGACAAATGGGCTCAGGGTTGGGTCCATCCGAACGTGTGTGGCCCACAAAATGTAAGAGAATCCCGAGATTCCCACTTGTGACACTCGCATGAATTATTCCCAACAGGTTGCTCTCTGCACCCAAAACCTTGTGGACTAGCATTACTGTCTAAACACAGGAGAGGGTAATTGAGCATTGATGATTGTGTGTCTGCAGTGTAGTCCAAGTTAAGCGTGTGTGTGTGTGCATATACACCCGTGCCAGCGGTCATGGTAAAGCACTTTATTCTGTTGGTGCCGTGCTGTTGTTGGTGCTCAGGTCCATCAACGTGCCTGAGGAAGGAGCCGAGTAAAAACAAACAAGAGTGTGAAACTGAGGATCGACTGTCCCATCTGAGGTGCCACTCACATACACACACACACGCAGACACAAACACATGAGTTTTACAACATGCCTGGTGCCATGCATTTCACTGGCCCTGAAGGTCATCGCCACCTGTTTGATACAATAAAAAATCTAGTGTTACTGTTGTGGAAGTTATTGGAGATTGAATTTCATGGTGTGTGTATAGTGCAGGTGCATGCAAGGAAATGATCAGATTGGTTTAGTATAACTGATAAGGAAGCATCTGTCTACACTTTACAGCTATTTAATTTCATTATCGTATAAGCAGGAAGACATTTATTGAGACAATGGCAATGCTTTTGCAGAGAATGAAGAACATAATGAGTCATAATCTGCTGCAGAAATGAACTGTCAGCCCAAAATAAAGGGCAGGACAGGCTGGCCGGCTCTGCTCTGCTCATAGATAGAGAGTCAATTGCTGTGAGAAGAGAATATCTTTTTACAGAGAAAGTCCCTGGCTGAGGTTTTAGGGGACGGTTACCCTTAATGACTTAATCCAACTTCAGTCTCAGTGGTCTCAGCTCTTTGCATGTGTATGTGTCTCTGTGTAATCCTCACTGTGAGATGGGAGCCCAGAGCTGACCTCACTGTTTGGTTTCACAGGGTCTCCGGGGGCCCAGGGTGGTTCTGGGGCTGGTCCTTACAGCAAAGCGGTCTGAAACACTGACATGCAGGCCAAGGTCCACGGGGACCGCCAGTCCCAGCTCCTGTTACTGCTGGGTTAGTCACGCTCTGTGAGATTTATGTGTGGAACAGTAGAGAGTAGAGAGGGTTTGGGTTGCACGATACCACCAAAGTGTTGCGATATTAATCCTCTGCAGAAATGAACTTCTCTCTTCAAATATTCTAAAATGTGCAAAGAAAGTAAAGTTAAGTAAAACTGCATTACAAACAAAAGTCCTGCAATGAAGTAAGCGTGAGTGGCAAAGTATGAAAAGAAAAACTGCTCATAATGCAGACAAATGGCCCCATGAGTCCTACATTAATGTAGTATAAAGTAACATAGAAAGGAAATACTCTGAACACTGACTTCAAACAGATGTGCTCAAAATGCCAGTGTAGTCTGAAAATTTCCCATTACCCATTATCAACTGAAATTGACTTGTTTCAGGAAGTTTGACTTCAAATAAGAATTAATAGCGCAGCTATGGAGAGAGTAATCAAGAAAATCAGGAAACTAGAAAGCAAAAAATGAAAAAAAAATGAAAGTGATTTTCATTGGAGACAGGTTGAAATAATGATACTTGACTGAAACATTTATTTAAGAATTTAAGGGGTCAGTGAAAACAGCATGTTTGTAGTGAAATCTCAGACAGAGAGCTGGTCCAACTTTTTGCTCCAAAGTTTGCCTGAAACTTTATGGTTAAAATTTCAAAGGAGAACAAACTTCACGCTCCTTCTCTCCACATGCACCAACACTGTCTGTTTCTAATGATGTCAGTTGTGTCTCATTGACTTTGCAGTAAACAACAACTGGCAGAACCTCATTATGCATCATTGACTGAACAGCGCCTGATGTGTTTGCTAAGCATTGGTACAAATGGCATTGGCAGGAAAATACCTCCAAATAACTCAGATGTCGATGTCAACACGTTCCCAACCACCATAAATTCCTCTGTTAAATTTTGTGGCCCTTGCATCACCAACGCAAACTCCCCTCTGATCTTTAACCGATTTTAACCAGAACTGATTTTTCTGGAACTTTCTCTGCTTTTTGTTTTGTTTTGTTTTGTTTTGCCAAGCAGTGATTCAGATGTTGCTCAGCAGACGCTTTCATGCAGTTTACAACAACAATCCAACAAAAGAATCTGACAACATGTCTTCATGTGGAGACCACACAGCTTGATAGCTGGATGTGTGGTGGTCGTTTTTAAAAGCAAGCACTTGTCCTGGCTGACATTTGGACAGGCCACTGGTTATTGTGTTGTTTCACACTGTTTAGCGTTGATAGGGTGGGCTCGTGGTGTGTATGGAGCCAGGCAGGACCACCTCTTTGGTGGCTGACCCTGGGTGCTCGGGGCATGGGGACAGGTGGACTGGGACCTCCCATACTTAACCATGGACCTCCAGTAGAGAATACTTAGTCTTGTCTCCCCAGGTGGATTAGAATATTGGCATTTCTTATGCAATTAATGTTTTTTTTTAGGAAATCATATTTTTTAATGCACATTTTGATGTGCTGTGTGCTCATCGTGTGGCCCTCAAATGTTTTTGCAAAGCTCAGGCTTATTTCCATCAAAAATAAATCAATTTCCATGAGCCTAAAACATCTTTCCTCAGAAGTTAAACACCTAATTGCTGCTGCATTTCCCATCTGCAAGTGTTGACTCAATGAAAGCTGTGTTACACTTTATTCTTTGTGTAGGAGGTTTTAGCATCCCTGTGCTGCATAGCAGAGACATAAGGGCTGCACACACACGCCCCTGCATGGATGCAGACCACAAACAGGCAGCATAAACAATGCAGAGTCTGCCTTGTGTTTTATCTCCTTGCCACCCACAGTTTACGCCAGCGGGGAGCTGAAACCTTGCGCTGCCCAGGGTTCATCCGTAAGCCCCCCGGCTAATCACCATACCCAAGCCCATCACAGAGCAAGGCTCCAGCCCATTAGAACTAAACCACCCTCTGGCTCCCAGTCAAATTATTAAAACACAAACTGTAACCTTAAACTGCTATTAGACATTATTTCAGTTTCCCACCAGCCCAGTTCCGCTGCCGCCTGAAAATAAAGCCAGATTCGTCTGCATGTTCGCCCCTTTGGAGAATTTCAGACATTGTTTTAAGAGAGCGGCGCTGATGTTTGAGACCCTCACGCTCATTTGGACATTCTTTGTGAGTGAGGAGTTCCTTTGGGGGCGATGTTTGAGTTTTGAGTCATTTCTTCACGCTTCTCGAATGGAAAGAAGACAGTCAGGATGATGAACAATAGGAGGGAATGGAGTCATCTTAGACCAGTGATTCCCCTTTTTTCCCCTCTGCTTTTCTTTGGAACTTAGACACACCAGTGTCCAGGGCTGACCTGCTTGACCCATTCTTAACAGTGCTTGACAAAGGCATGCACATCTTTACTCTCTACAGTGGAAGGCTACCAGCACCCTGAATTCATCTCTGTAGTCGTAATTTAGTCTTGTGAAAGAGATAATTCAGCAGCAACCCCCTGATTCCAGAGCTGTTCTGGCTGCTCCTCCCACCTCCTCTGTGTTGGGCCGAGGCAGATGAAAAGCTGCATCGTTTGCTTGTTGGTTGTGTTTGTTGGACATGTTTTCCTTGATTCCCTCTCCCCGTGTGGTCTCTGCCAGGCTGTTTTCAAAAACCGCCTACCGAGCCTGGGGAGAGGTGGCAACGAGGATGAAGGAGCTCTACACGGCAGCTGAGTCTTTACATGTCAGAATGCTGTTCTCACTGAAAGCACAAAAATTTTGAACCACTATCTCGTCATGGTCATACACACAAAAACCCACCGTCAACTGAAACATGCAGCACACTGGGTGAAACTGGTTAAAGTGTCATAGAATGGCATGTTGTGCTGGGATATTCCTGCAGGATGAAGGAACTTCTTGACTGATTTAAGTTTAAAAATAAGAAAATATGAAGGAACGTGACCCTTATGTGACTGTGGCAATGACATGATGGCAGCACTGGGCTGGTGATTTGCAGGTCAAGGACATTTAGACGTCACGGTGAGACAAGACAAAATCTAACTAAAAGGACTTTCCATAACCTTTGTTTAACAGCATTTCTATGAGTGTATTTGAACATGTGGTGAGCACCTGCCTCACACTGAAATGAAAGCTTCAGATTTTGCATGTCCACAAGTGTGTTTAATGGCTTACTTTTTACCCTCCATAACTTATATCCCACTGGTTTACAACTCTGAGCGATCCCACTGACTGTATGTAATATTCTGTTTCAGGAGGATGTACGTCCAGTTAAGGAGTCTTAATAGATCAAAGCCTTAGAGAAGTTGCTGCACAGTGATTTGTACTTTAAAAGCAGTTTTTAAATTAATTTCCTAAAAAACTGTCTTGTTTGGCAACTTAATATTAGAACTGGAACTGTTTTTTTTTTGTTTTTTTGTTTTTTTCATGTAAAAAATACTTCTAACCTGCTATCACTCCACATGCAGAGGTGTTAGCAGGGAGTACTCAAGCTAACAAGCTACCAGTGGGTAGCTGGTGTTAACATCACTTAACAGGATCAGCTTGTAAAGTCCTGGGTGTATTCTTTCAACATTTGTCTTGTAGTTTAGGAAATATTTTGCTTATCAACAAAGGTCCTCACCTGGGAAATGGTCAGTAGAAGCAGGATGAAGGAGGTCTGGCATGGTGGGTATAAAGGGAGGAGCTGTAGGACAACTTGGGTAAACACAACAGGGTCATCCAGGGTTCAAACCCAGGAGAAATAACATGCTGTCTCACTCTTTTTCTATCTCTCCATTTTCTATTTTTTTTCTCGTCTTTAATATGTCAAAAGCTGCAGAAACAGTTCCTCTGACTTCTGTCCTCACATATACTGTGAAACTTTTCCACTACAGTGATACACTACCCTGCAGAGCTGTAACCGATAAACGATGAGTGTATCTGCATATCATACATGTGTACGTGCATGTGTTTTTGAAACTGGGTGAGATCTATCCACAGAGACGCTCCTGGACAGAATGCGAGGAATTTCAAAATCCATCTCCCCGTGCAACGAGTACAAAGATGATTTGCACCCATGCAGCCCCAGCTTTATATCACTGCGAAGAAGCCTTCACTTCACTTCACTGTGCCCCCAGAGTTAAAGTTACATGATGAATGACAGGGCAATCAGATCAACTTTCCATTGCAGCAAGACACTGCCGCCCTAGAGACAGCGCAGGAGGAAGAATTGTTTCACAGCCAGGCCAAAAGGACATCCAGATAAAGAAGAGGCGGATATGGAGTGTGAAACTTAACAACAGATAACAGTTGATACAATACATTTCTGTAAGTGACCAAGTTTTATCTCTTCAAAATAAATCGATCTTCATAACCTAATTATCCTGAGAATAATATGAAGAAGTGCGAGAAGGGGTTGGGGTGATGGGGTTAGAGGGGATTGGGGTGTCACTGCTCCGCTGAGCCTTCATTGAGCACTTGATGGATGCTCTGTAACCAATGGAGATAGAGTGCCCCCATAGCCAGGGCGAGCACACAATCTTCTCAGCAGATTAACTCTCATTGATTTATAGAGATTTACCTCAGGAAAGAAAACAGCTGGCAAAAGGACAAATACCAGAACTGGCAAGGCATAAATTCAACAGGAGAAAAGCCAGCACATTTGTTAAAAAGATGATTCTTATCACCGTAAAGCAGATAGAGGATAGAATTACTGAGGAGGTGCTTTGTGACATAAAACAACAGGACTGTGTGGCAAAGAGAGACACTGCTTTCCATGAAAATCACTTACAAAAAGCAGACAACAAGCTACAAAAAACTCTTTAAGCTACATTAATGGATTTTTAAAAATACATTTATTTCATTTTATATTTTTTATCTTTGGATTTCTCTTACATTTTTTCCTCACCATGCTTGGTCGTATTTTGGCCAGAGAACAATGCTGTGTCTTTATTTCCATGTCTTCTACAGGGATTATCAGATGGTGAACCTACTGACTTTTTGCCTGGAACATTGAGGTTATGTAACTAAGCTTAGCAAAGGTCAGTTCCCTTCTTAAACATCCCGCAGTCACAGAACAACATTACCACTGATTTGAGTTAAGTTTCTGTTTATCTGATGAATGTAAATCCAATATACTTTCTCCCTTTTGCTTTGTTTTGGTCTCCACCAACTCCCGACAGCATGTTTGGCTCGCTAGCTGCTACATGTTCTGCACTATGTTTTCTGGCTCTGTGCTAACTTTGTCTGTCTGTCATTTGGTGCTTGACAGGTAACACAAAGTGGATTTATCAGTGCAGACAAAACAGCGAAAACATGTAAATAAAAAGCATAAAATAAAAAGTGTCAGTCCTTGTAACAAACCCACAGAAAATTCTTGCCAAACTTTGCTGCCCCTCAGGTCTGCTGAGCTTTTCATCCTCTTTCAACTCACTTCCATTGTAAATATAAAAAACATTGATTAGTGCCACTTTAACAGAGACTGGGGGCATGGCTGGCACATAAAGCCAACATGTTCTAATAGGGTTCATCCTTATCATGTGTGAAATGGCCTTGCTGCTAAGTACTGATTTCACAATTTTATCTGGGATGTGAATAAACCTGCCAGAGGTTAGAGATGTCTGGGAAGGCTGAATAATTCAGACTGTGAGAGGAAGCCATTAAGTAAAGATTATCTGAGAAGTTGAAATCAGGAAAGAGGAGATAACAAATGGAGTCACGCGGAGCTTTTGAGGAAGAAACCTATATGGGATTTACTTTGAAAAAAAAAAAAAGCTAGCTTTGCTTTGTTCAGCGAAATTATCTCTCTTTTCTCTCTTCGATATTCCTTCTGCTTCCCCTCTGCTTACCACCACTTAACACCCCTCTATTAAAGTGAAATATCAGATGTGGTCTGACATGAACATTAACACAGCTCCCATGACATCAGCTCCATGTTTTGGCCAAACAGTCTGAATCTTTGGCACAAAAACATCCTCTCAACAAGTGGGCTTATAGAGTGAAAGTATAGTAACTGTGTGGTCTTCTTACTGTAGCTGAGTAGATTTTTAGTGTCCTTGCATGTGACTGAAGTCAGACTATAAATGTTGTCAACTCTCCATAAACATCAGAAACTGGCAGAGTGTGATGCTTTGGCAGAAAACAGTTTTTCAGCAGTGAAAACAACAACCATTTGCTCTTTGTGCACTTTATTTTGTTATTTTTCTACAATTAATTGGAGAGAAAAGTGATATTTTTAAAGAAATAAAAGAGAGAGAGGTTTTTACAGATCAGACTTAAAAACCATCATCCATCAACAGCTTGTGTTTTTGTTTTCCCAATCTCCAGACAAGTCAGGGCAAGCCCAGTCATGTCACACGCCACTTCAGGGGACTTGAATTGAGTCATGTTACCTCTCTTCACACTGGTAACATCATGTATGGTGCTGCATTAAGTCAAGTTACATTACTCCAAGTCATGTTAAATGCATTAATCTTCACGTCTTATTATATTACAAATAAATCATTTCCCCACCTTCACAAAGTTTACTTGAGGTATCAAATCATTTCATCATGTCCCATTAGTCTCATTAGTCAACTCACCCAAATTCACTCAGCCCAAAACAGTTTCCAGGGTCAATATGAGTGAACATAAACAAACACACAGAAAACACCAACACTTTACTTAAATACAAGTAGAACAAATCAGTTACTCTAAAATCAAACACTGAGAAAAGGTGATGTGTACTCATATTTAAGATTGCACTGGATTCTGCTGACGTTCGGGAAAAGGCTCTTTTACTACACTTAGCCATGCATGTCCACCCTTTACTTACAGACTGTAGTCTGACCCAGAGCCTCAGCTCAGACCTACAGGGACCTATGAGCATTCAGTATTTGTTCAATAGCAGCTCATACAGTAGTTTCCTCCTGTGGATGTAGCCGTGTAGTCGATGCAGCTGTAGTTGTGTTTAGGTGTGACTCTCTGGACCTCGTGTGTAATAATGTTACACGGCTACTGCTCAACAGATGTGCACCTCTCTGTGTCTGACTCACACACACATACGTACAGATGTGTGTCGAGAGAAAAAGAGAGCAGTCTTGCAACCCCTCCTCCCCCTTGAATATCCTTCCTCACCTTGTTGATGGGACCGGAACTTTCCTGTGTTTCGCCGGGGTGGGCCCTGCTTGACTCATGGGGCTGAATGAGAGGGGTCGTGACCCGTGCTATGAACTGCTTCCTGTTTCTGTTGAAGGGGTCTTCCGAGGCCTGCGGTGATCACAGGAGAGGCCGCCGGGCAGCCCGAGCGCATCCGGTTTGAAGTGATGCAGCCGCAGTAAAAAACATACATCAAGAGAGCAGTAGCTGGAACAGGTAAGAAGGGAGATAGTGAAATGCTATTATTTACTGCTACAAGGGCTACAGGCAGAAATATGCTCACTCTGTCAGACTATGAGGATGTAGACAAGAAGAGACAGTGTTAGACTGGGGCTCCTTGCAGCTTGACGGGGGAAGTTTTACTGACACATTAGAACAGTGGCTCCCAATCTTTCTTGGCTTATGATCCCATAAATGATTATTGCATTTACAGCTTGGGCCTGAGGCACAATCAAAAAGGCAGTGAACAATCCAGTGGTTTAACTGGAGCTAAAACTGAAAGAGAGCATACCTGAAACGTCGGTAATAAACCCTCATTGGACAGGAAATCTGTGCACACAGCTGTGTGCTTTTTCACACACCAATTAAAAATGTATAAGTAAGGAGAATAACAAAGATGTTTCCCTTGTTCCTGGAAAGTTTACTCTTAAGTAACCTGTCCTAAATCAAAATCTATACTAGTAGAATATATTCATAGGCTTAAAATATTAAATATTATAGTAGTTGGTCATATACAAGGTGTTAGTAGGAAAAGTGCCATTAAGCCACCAAATCACTATGTTTAAGCTAATAATGGAGCAGTTTGCAGCACTTTACAGACTGGATCTTTAAATGCACAGAGCATATATGTTTTTTTTTTTTGTTATTTGCTTTTTCTCCTGAGTCGATGGATCCTCTGACCTCCTTATGCCCCACTGACAACTGTCATGCGCTGATTTAGGATTATTTTTAAATCAGGAGCTGTCGAGGTTTGACAGGACGAGGATGGGGTGTCTGTATCCCTGGAGGCCTTGTAAATCTGGACAGTTTACTATGGAGAGGGGTAGGAAATGGCCCCGTGCTCTCCTCATCCAAGCCCAGCGTAATCCCACCACTTCCTCTCCTCCGCTCTGCTGCCCAGGCTCACGCCGTAATGCATTTTCTGTAACTAACAGCCGTTGTTTCCCAATTGTCACGCTCCCATCCCTTTCTCTTGGAATGTGTGTATATACTTGTGTGTGTGCGTGTGTGTGTGTGTGTGTGTGTGTGTGTGTGTGGAGCTAGAGTGTTAGGGTGCAGAGCCTTCTGCTGGCTGGGGAGTGGTGGAAATGGAGGAAAAAAAGAGATACAGACTGGTAGTAGAAGGTCTGGAATTGCAGTTAATATTTACACCACCCTCCTCCATTACCGTTTACCACCTCCTCCGCCTCCTCACAATTCGTTGCCCTATGACTGAGCTCTGGCAGCCAGGCGGGGTGCTGCAACCTGGGCCTCCTGCTTCCGTCACGCTTGCCCCCGTCTCTCTCTAGAAACAAGAACACATGGGTGTCAAGTCCTCTCGTGCTGGCAGTGTCCAGCCCCTTTCAACAGCTTTTACTCCGTTTAATTAGCCATGTCCCCCTATCTCCACATACAGGGGGCATGACAGGCCGAAACACATACATACCCGACGCAGGATGGCACAGTGAGTGCATTTTGGCAGCAGTCAGAGGGCAATCAATTCACACTCTTCTCTCTCGGTAACATTTTTCACCACACTTCCTGACAGGTCTGAGTCTAGTAGCTCATATGCTCCACAGCACTTAGTGAATCTGACTAGGAGGTCAGATCCCTCAAAGGAGAGCAACAGGTTTTTGGGAGATTTGCCAGCTTAGCCCCTTAAGTGGTGAGAGCATTGACAATAAAATTCACCTGGACCCCTGATGCTGGTTTTAACATTTTAGCAGAGACGTTACTTCACTGTTAAGTGATAAAATGTTACTCATCATTAAACATCACCAGCATGATCAAAATTAGATTAATTTTTTTTGTTAAAAAAGAGGTGATGGTGTTTTAATATTATGACTGAGACAGTCACGTTGTATAACCTTAACTCTGGAACTGTTTCAGTGGAGCAATTATAGATTGTTCCGCTGCTACGTTTAGCTGTATGTGATCTCCCACAGGCCACCAGTTTTACTCTGCTCTACATGTGGACAGTAGTCCCTTATGGTTCCAAAAAAAGAGGGACTTCTCTTTAAAGCCTCTGTATGGGTTGATTTTTTTATGGTAACTTTCAAATTATTCTGATGGTAGACATGTTGCTTTCCATAAAAACCCCAGCACTGGTGGAAAATTGCAGCTGCACTGACGGAGCCTTGCAGTAGTTCAGGCAGTATGTTCCATACACCCTTCAATCATATATGTCCACGACCTGTCGGACACATGAACCACTTGCATCAGGAATAAATCCAGCTTTAGATTGACCAGTCTCACATACAGACCTCTCAGACTTGGACACACTTCTCACAAATTAGCTTTAAAGGCCTAATTTCTGTATTTTGAAATATGGGTGGTACACATTATTCTTCATCTGTAACTCTTCCTTTAGAGCTGAGATACTTAATTAATGAGTGTGGGTGATGGTGCACATATTCTCATCTCTTCACAGCTAAGTTGACCAGTCCTGACGTATTCCTTTAATCATGACGTTAAAAGAAACAACAACAAACGTGGGAGGAATGAAAGATAACCTCTATACTTCAAAGCGGTCTGGAATCCCACCTCAGAGCGTTGTGAACTCTAATAATCTGCTCACCCCTGCTGCACAGGAGGCGAGGCCGTCTTGTATGAACTGTGTGTTTTCACTAAAATAGATCCTGACTGGCCTGGCTGACCCCTGAGGAGGGGGATCACCGCAGGTCCTCTGCTGGTTGTCGCAGGGAATCAGAGCACCGCTGCCAGAGCTGAAGGGTAAAGGTTGAAGGGTGTGTGTGGTAGCCTATGACCCACCGATTTGGCTCGGACGTAACAACTGAGCTCTCATGGGGAAACCCCTGCACGACCCGGTTCACCCTGTGTGCAGGGCCTGTCCAGCGCCACAGTGCCACCAACACACCGCCTGCACCAAGATGGAGGAAGAAAAGGAGAAGGAAAACATAAGGAGACGAGTGTAGAGGCAGATTTTAATGGGAGACAAAGGTTCTGCGGTGTGAGCGCACTGGGACTAATTCCACTTTAGTTCAAGTCTAGGTTAAATGTGTTGGGAATGAGTCAATGCTGGCTGCTGAGAGTGTGACTAACAGAGCGGGTCAGTAACAGGGAGCCCTTTTCTGGCTGCTTTCAGACCAAAAACAGGCTGAGAAGAGAGCCAGCGAAGCCTCTTTGTGCAGAGTGAAACAGATGAGATGAATCCATCATCAGCTCTGTATTCTCTCTCAACCCTCATCGGTAACAAAGGGTACTTTAAGGGAACAGGCGGGGTTGAAACTAAGTGGAACGTGGGATTGTAGAATAAACAGAAAAGACCTGACTTCATAGTTGTCGTCATTCATGCCAGACCTCTGAAATGTTTATTTCAAACAGTCAGGTAGCAGCTCATTTGTGATCACTGTCCTTTTTCACAGCTGTGTTGTACCAACAATAAAAACTCTCTCCAAAAGGTAAAAAATATACACAAAATAATTCACACAAAGGTGTTATTTACAGGAAAGAAGGAAGAATAAAAGACTTCAGCCATTAGCAGCCAAAGATTTATTTGCTTTTCCTCTGCAATAAAGATTCTGCAAAAAGAGACAAAAGTTGTCAAGAAGTGATCCCAGGTTCTCTCTGAAAACTCAAATCCTCACAGACAAATCCAACATCTGCTTTCTCTGTTTCTCCAAAGACCAAAGAGAACAGTGTTCAAAGCTGCTGCCTGTAACAAGCTGCCTTCTGCATACAGACACACACACATACACACACACACGTGCATGCACGCTCGCACACACGCACACACACACACACTGTACCTGCAGGATTGTTAACTGTCTGCAAAGTTTGATCCAAGAAGAATGAAAAAGCCTTGATGATCACTGTGCTCTCTGCATGAAACCACTTGTACACAGACTTCAGAAGATTAGGAAACACTTCCTAGAAAGTTTAGAAAGTGTAGTTTGAACTGTTTGCACACTTTATCAGGGCTCATTATTTTGAATATGTTGTGCGTGTGTGTGTTTGCAGAGTAGTTCTGTTGAAGAATGCTGAAGAATTATCAGTCAGCACATCCTGGGTAGGAAGCAGATGTTACAGATACTGATATGAATGTTGGGTTATTCATCCTCATCAACATTAGCTGCTGGGATGTGCTGTATGTGGGAATGCAGAGACAGAAATAGCTGGAGATCAAGGTGAAAGGAAGATAGGAAGCTACTGGTCCAGGTAACCTCCTGTTTAGCTGGCCCCAGCTACATATTTACAAGAGTGGATTTGATTGTCTTTGCATGTAAACAAAGCGTGTTTTCCAAAATGTTCCACTATTCCTTTAAGACCAGGGCTGCCGACTACTGATTTGTTTATCACTTTATTTACTGATCTTTATTTTTTTATTTGATTGTTGAATACATTAAAACATGCGGTAAAGTGGCTGAGGTCAAATTGCTTGTTTGACCTTGACAGTCCAATCATTTTTATTTATTTTTATTTAATCCTAAAAATGATTCAAATGGTTCATCAATTATCATAAGTGTTGTATATCAATTCTGTCTATTATTACAATAACTGTTTAAATACAAGTTAAAGCATTAAACATTGATTAATTAGGAAGTTTGACTTTGTTACATTAAAAATTGAGACTGTTTTTTTAAAAAAAAAATGAAAAAACAAAACAAAACATGTTTACTTCATAAAACTTGCAAGAAAAGCATCACTTTGGTATTGGTACCAAAACTCATCAAATAGGCACATCAGAATTCAATAAAACCAGACCCAGTCTCAATTGAGATATGTATCCTCTTTCAAATTCACACACACAGACACTCACAGAGATCACCTCCCCTCAAGGACAATGCAACAGATAAGCAGCTAGCCCCTCATTATCACTCTCTTCCCAAACAGCGGCGTGTCGCTTGGCTGGGCTGCATTTCCTCTCCAGTGAAGCCAGCATTTGTTGCTGCCTGCTACTGTTCCCGATCCTCAGCTGCTGGCACCCTCAACCAATTGTTGAGGTTCGGCGAGCAGGAAGAGGAGAGCTGTGGTCAGTGTATGTTCATGAATATCCCTCCCCGTTTCTCTTTGTCTCTGAAGAAAGGAGGCTGGAATCGAAAATGCATGCACCCTAGCTCATGCTCGAATCTTGTGTGTATGGCTGTTGGTGTATTCTTCATATGCTTTCATGTGTTAATTGCAGAGTGTGTGTTCGTGAAGGTGTCGTGAGGAGAGGTGGGGATGAAGTGCAAGTGATGACAAAATGCATCCTGGCCTAACACCTCTGTGTTTGTGTGATTTGGAGACCCAGAGAGGCAGAGGTGTTAACAGAGGAAAGGCAGGTGCTCGGTTCAGTGTGTGTGTGTGTGTGTGTGTGTGTGTGTGTGTGTGTGTGTGTGTGTGTGTGTGCGTGTGTGTGCTCAGCCATAAAGGAATAAATCCTGCACACTTAATGACATGATTTAAGCCCCAAAAGAATTATAAGACTTGTGCAAAAATAAGTCACACCTTTGTGTTCCCAGTCGAATTTACTTAATTTACCTTCACAGTCCATCAGCTTTTAAATAGCATTGTTCCTGAATCAATCCTGTTGAGAGAGAGGAAAACAAACCAATACAGGCGCTGGCATGTTGCACATTTCCTTTAATGAGTTAGATGCGGAACAACAAATTGCATTAGACCACGCAGTGCTCTGAAATTCCTTAACAGTAACACTTTCTCATAAAGTATGAGTTACTTATTTACAAATAATCCACCAAGTCTGCAGCTAAAAATGTTAAAAAGTAATTAATATAAGGTAATAAGTCACTTCCTAATAAGCCATCAGCAAAAGTTATTAAATCATCAGTAAATATAAATATGGCTGATTAGAAAGTTAAATTGGTAATTTATTCTGAAATGCAGGTCGCAATTTAAAAGGCTTGTATGATTTAATTCACTGAAGAAAAAAGCAGTTTTCCTGTTATGACAGTTTATTCTTCCTTTTCTAACTTTCTTATACTATGATATACACACATCAGTTTGAGAAAACAGAGATGGAGACAGAGATCACAAACATAATTTTCTCACAGCTCTTTGTCTCTTCTGCCTCTGCTCCCTGCAGCTCGCTGCATTATCCACATTATTTTCCTCTCTGCTGTCTGTCATTATTCTTTGCTGCAGAAAAATAACAGCAGCCATTTCTACGGATGCAGAATGTCACCGATGTAGCATTATGGCCTTTAGAGGTGAGGCGGTAGGCAGGGGCAGAAAATAAACAGCAGTAAACAACAGTAGCAGTGGGGAGTGGGCTTTCCTGCTGTGTTGATTATTGGAGGGCTGTAAACAGGCCATATCCCCCCTCGGGAGCTCACCAAGCGGGAACGGCTGCTGCTGGCTGCCCACAGAGAGGCCAACAACATCTGGGCCTCAGCTCAGCTCAGCTCACCTCATCAGGCTCCTGTTGTTGTGGTGGAGTGGTGTGTTTGTGCATCAGCACTGGCAGGAAAAACAGAAAACAGTAACAAGCAATCAGCAGAAAATGAGGAAAGAATGCTGCAATTTGATGCAAGACTATGAACCCGGATATAATGGAGACGCAGGAGGAAACAGACTATTTTTGTGTTGAGAGTTGATAAGTGTAAATTGTGTGTGCAAGATATTTTTATCAGGGTTGAAAATACTGAAAAAAGACAATGAAACCACCAAACCAGAATAATGGAATCTAAAATGTTTGTGCAGTGAGGTCAGTTTCATTATGCACTTCCACACACCTGAAAATGGTTGTGTGAAAAAGCATCCATCAAATCACCAGGGGAACACACTGCCTGGTTACGATATCTGATTTTTAATACCAAAGTCAACACGGGCAACAATAGTCCACATTTGCTTCAGTGTTGCTCTGTCCAATTTGTTGTTTGCAAAGATTTCAAGGCAGATTCAGTTGGGGTACTTTGACTAGAAATTATTCACCCAAGCAAGTAAATGTATGTGTTTTGTTCAGAGGCATTTTCGCAAAAACAGTTAAAGTGAGGAACTGTTATCTGGTGTTTTTACCAATCACATATTTGTTGATTTGTAAGAGATTCATTGTGAAATGGCAGCAAGCCAGTGGAACACATTTTCTAATGGCTGCTGGTGAGGGAGTAATGTGTTTGCATTGTTCTTTCACCACTGTCTTGCAGCTCCCTCTACTGGTGGACTGTGGCAATAACTTGACTTTATGAAAGTGACTAAAAGGAAATATAAACGTAAAACCCATTAAATGAGCCTTTTTCACAGTGGACATAAACATGTCTCACAGTAGTAATACAATTAATGATGGCTGAATTTCATTTAGCTGCTCCAGTTTCAGTTCTTTCAGGTCCTGGTTCTGTTCATGCTGGCTCACTGGGACACTTCATTAGTTCAGAGCCACTGTTAATGGGATTGTTAACACCTGTGCTTTTCCAACTATAACCAGTATCAACATTACTACACTGCAAAAAAAATATTGGCAAACCTGCTGTTTCTCAGAGTACACAATAAATATTAGCATAGAGTTGCATATAAAGGAGTAAATGCTATGACTTCATTTTTGATAGGTGTGACCACCTGTGTAGTCCCAAAAACCTGCACACAGGGATGATAGTAACCAACAACCACAATGAACTGGGTAATATAGACTCATCAGCCACTTCATTAGGTACACCTGATTTCATATAATTAAGACAGTTCTGCAGGCAAAAGTTGGTCCTGGGTACTAGCAAGGTGTTCCTAATAAAGTGGCTGGTGAGTGTGTATGTACATTATAATTCACTGCAAAAGCCAGAGTCTGTTTTGGAGCACTCATAACACCATGATAGAGAAATATGTCACTTTCTGTCAACAGTACCATGTGACCAAGAACATTAACTCCCAAGTGTCTTGCACTTAAATCCAACAACTTCAACCCAACAAGCAAACACCCGTCTATCGAAAAGCTAGGGAGAGGAGGTTGTAAACAAGCCATTTCTGCAGTTTTATGAATTAAAAAAATGACAAATTAAATCCTTTGTTCCTCCAATTTATTATGAAAATGTACATGGCAATTAACGGTAGGACTTCTGGTAGCGGGCACGAGCTCCAGGTCCACCGAACTTCTTGGACTCGCAGCGACGTGGATCGGCAACCAGCAGGGTCCTGTCGTACTGGATCAGGATGTCCTTGATCTCCTTCTTGGAGGCCTCATCCACATCTGCAGCAAGACAAAAACACTTGAGGTTACTCTTTTACTTCTTCACAAGCCCACAGGTCTGTCTCTCATGTTACTTCATTCTACATACGCAAGTCTGAACAGTTTTATCACACCGTCAGAAAACATACATTTTATACACTGAGTCTGCCTATGAACATTTCACATCAAATCACACTGTATGCAGTTGACTAATATTCTGACACCTTACACCATGCGATCCATATACATGTGTATTAGATTATAGTTTTCTGAACCAGGATCACATTTACCTCTGCTCACAATATTCGCAAACAGTAGTATGTGATCCTTCACACAACTCATGCAGGTGACACTGGCACTTCTGTGCTTGAGGATTTAAATATACCACTCAAAGTCTGAACCACCCACATACACAACACCTTCAGTATATCGCCAAAGCTTGAACTTCTGAATTACTTCTTTAGAGTGCTGTGCTGCGTAGTATGACATACTAGCTCCAGTTGCTGTTCATGTCTGTCTTGAGAAGCTGAAAGATGCCCAGGATGTTGATTGGATGTGTAGTCTCAGTTAATGTGCATGAATATGTCACTACATACACCTACTGCTGGGAAAGTGTATAAAATGAACCACTTCCAAAAAAAAAAACATTTTGCACATCTGTGACCTCAGACGTCAAAACAGGTCAATTATTTAAAATATTTATGGCATGGATTTTGAGAACAACCCCTCCATGTAATGCTCCACAATAAATAATAGAAGTGTTTTTATAGTGAGTAGGGTTGAGCCATTTTAATACTTACACTTCTGGTAGTATGCGACCAGGGCTTTGGAGATGGCCTGACGGATAGCTGGAAGACAATTTGTGGCATGGTTAAATTACCCCAAATCACACACTTATGACTGGTAAATATAAAGAAACAAATGACTTTAAGAGAGAAAATAAGGCTTGTTTACCATAGATCTGTGCCACATGTCCACCACCCTTCACTCTGACTCTGATGTCAACTCCAGCAAAACGCTCCTTGCCCAGCAGCAGGACTGGCTCCAGAAGCTGAAGAGAAACATAATAATGTCAATTTTACACCCTGGATTTTCTTAAAAGAACATTCATGTAAGTATAATTTAGTCCAAGAGTTATGTTAAGAAACACTCCTCCTGGTAGTTCTTACAGCTGATTAAAAACACTGATGCTGAGCAATGTATCAGCGGTATACAATAATTCACACTTGGCCAATGTGGTCTAACATTCTTGTCAGCTGCTAGGTGACATTGCCTTAGAATGCATAAAACTTAGTAAGGACCGATTAAATGTTGTGGACACTGCCCTGCCTCTCTCCTACCCTAGCTGGCAGACTTGTACACTTTGATGTTCACCTTTCTTATAGGAACTCACCTTATACTGGAGAGTAGCAGGCTCCACCATCTCCAGGGGTCTGCCGTTCACCTTGATCAGGCCATTCCCCCTCTTGCAGTGGGCAACTGCTGTGGCGGTTTTCTATGACAGAATCATCATCATGAGACGCCATCAAAAACAAGTGCATTAGATTTAAAAAATATATTTCAGTTAAGTTATACACACTTAACGAATAAACTCATGGCATCATCCTGATTTACCGGTAATTCAAACTTTGTTGACTATAAATCGGCATTTGACCACGTGACGGATTAAAGTAAATGGCCTTTGATTTTAAAACATAAATTTGTACGTTTGAATGCGTGAAGATGCATGTGAACTGACATTAACGTTGTCACCCTCTGTTAAGTATCAGAATCCAAACCATTGCTAACAACCGGGTTAGCTAGGTAAGCTAAGTCAGACGGCTAAATAAGTCACAATCATACGGAAGCTTTGCGATCATGTATGGCAGAGCTTCAATGGAGTTCCAGTACATCTTAGAGATACACTGGCCTACATAAGTTTAATTATAGGAGTATATCGATGTCAAACAACGACACACAACCACTTCGTACTAGCTAGTTTAGCTAATGTAGCAAGACACTTTAGCCACAGTACCACACGTGGAATAAGTTGTATATATTTACTTACTTTGCGTCCAAAAACCTGGACAGATTGGAGAGGACCTTTAGCTGGCATGTTTCTAAAACACACAAGGACATACAGTTACATTAGAGGCCACGGAATAAGTATAATTTATTGTATTTTAACGGATCAGGCTGAAGAACATACCGTCTTCAGCTTGGGTGCCGTACGGAGAGACCGATGGGGTTTCACACGCCGAGCATCAGGGGCTGTTGCACGACACTTCACACGTACTTGGTGGTAAGGTTTGCGACAGTTACCCTTGCTCTACCTCCATTTTACATTCATGAGATGTCAATGGAGAAACTGGCATTCTTTTTAGGCGAACGTTGCGGGTACGCCGTTAAGTACAGAAAATTCTTTAACATGCGGCTTTTCACCAAAGATAGTGAGATTACATTCAGGATAGATATGAGCTACAGGAGATTAGTGTCCTGGACTTAGTGTATGTTTAAAATGCACTCCACAGTCCTCTGCATCAACATCAGTCCTACCACCTCATATCAAAAATCTGGGCTGTTCCACAAGTGGGCAACTTTTCTTTGGGATAAGAATAAAACATTTTAGTTACAGCTTCCATCAAAGTGATAAATCATTATTTTAATTATTAAGAATTATTTTGAAACCGATAATGAATTGATAATGTAAGACTGCACTTAGGGTGCATGTCTCCTCCTCGTTCACTTTTTTGAATCTCTGACCAGCAGCACCCTCTGGTGTTGGTAAAAGGAATAACACCATTTTAAGTGTGACATCATTGCCATCTCAGCTGTGGGCAGGGTTATATCATCAACCAGAGGCTGTCTGGCAGAGGTCACTGCAGAGCATTAATTTGCCCCGGCATTAACACCTGACAGCTTACATCAAACTAAACAAACTCACTGTCACTTGGTTTCGTCAAACCTAATTTAAGCTTGTGGTAAATCCAACCACAGAGTTCATGTGGTTCAGCTCTGCAAGGGGCTGAGGAGCTGAGGGTCAGGGTATGGGACAGCACATGATGAAGTGGGGATCTTTTTGGACTTCAAATATCAAACCATAGTCCTACACAAGAGACGGTCTTTGATCTGACCACAATGTTGGACAATGTTGATGTGACCAAACTAGACCCTGCAGTTTGTGGGAGGAAGCTTGCGTCAAATGGTCCCCTCTCTGTAGTTCTCATGATTCATCATGGATGTGCAGTTGACAAAAAACAAATGGAGTCTTTGTGGTGATTGGCTCAATTGATGTCAGGGTGAAAAACAGTACCAGACGCCTTCTCTATATAGCCCTGAGAGGGACACTTGTCAAGACTCTCAAGTACACACATCCGAAAGTCCGACACTGGAGACGAGAGAAAAGTGTCAGTATCAAGGCACAGTCTTACCCTTAAAGGAGGGAAGAAGCAGGACCATTCTTGGGTCAGAGAAGGACTGAAGATAGATAGCATCTTTGGAATCTGTATACAGTGACGTGAGTCGTGTGCGGTGTGCAGTGCCTACCTATGCCTGACATTTACTGCAGCAAGAGTGGTGTTTATAGTGTCGACCACGGGTGAACAGGCACCTGGCTTCTTTTATTGTCAGAGGGAATGCATACTCCCCTCGAGGCTGCCTGCTGATGAGCCGTTCTAGATGGATAATGAATTTTGCTGTTTGCAGTCTTTAGTTCAGCAGAAAAATTCTTACCATGGTGGCGTTTATGGAACTTCTTCTGTGTCAGATCATAGATTTAAAGTTTTATGTCAGATGTCCATGGCATTCACCCACATTCTTTCAAGGTGTTACCTCCATAAAGCTGAGGCAAACTGCATTGAGGTGGCGATTCTCACTTGTCCTTCACAGTGAGTGCACCTTTCATAAAAAGAAGGGATTCATCATTAATTTAAAAATATTGTATAGTGCAGCTTTAAAGCAGTCTCTAAATTTATGAGGCCGCTTCCCTTCAGATGTAAAGTGGAAGCAGAGTAATAAGAAAAGGTCAGTGTTGAAATGAATGAAGACATACAGTAGGTGTTTGGACCTATTCCCTAATGCTCTTATAGTGACAAATGGACCCTGCTCCACTGAAGAGTCATTATATGAAGAACCTAGTCCAGAGCCTGATCTGTTCTTTTCTCTAGGACACTCTCTCTTTTTGTTGTCCCTTCCCTTTCAGCCTTTGCGTGACAAGTGAAGGAGTTATTAGCCAACAAATACATTTTAGGGATGTAGCTATAGACTGAGAGTGCCAATATCTACACCAGAGTCAGACAGACAAAGGAAGCCCTGTGTGGGGACCCCAGGCTGGATGATAAGCTTTCAGATAAACCTATGTTTGTGTTATGGGTAACTACGGGCCTCCCCATCACTGTCTGCATAGGAAACATGTTAAGGCTGCTGAATCATCCCTGATATCCTGCCCTGTTCAGCAGTCCCCTAAAGCATACAGTCCTTTTGTGTTGCTAACTGTCAAGTTCATCTTACAATGTCCAGACTGCTCAACCATTTGAACTTAAATGCTCTCACATTACTGCTTTGGGTAGAGGTATTTCAGTGCAAACTCTACTGAGGACTGAAAAAGCCCACACAGTCATGTTATAACTTATTCTGTTTACATATGGTAGATAAAATCATAACGCTCTTAGAAGGTCCCAGAATCCCATCCCACCTTAAATCCCACATTTTTTTTAAAGAAGCAAACTCTGAGCTTCATTGCTTTGGAAGAGGTGCAGAGCTTGCAGAAGGAGGAGAGTCTACCGTCATCCAGTAAAAGGGCTGGCAATAAATAAAGACCACACCATATATGTGCAGCTCCTCTCCATGTCCTTATGGAAACACATCACCTGGAGGCGTGACCCCTTGACCTCGTCTTGTCACAGCACCCTGAGCATGAGACAACGCTCTCAGATTTACAGGGGAGGAGATGCTGTTCCTGGCCGGCCATAGTGTCTCATTTGACCATAATAGGCCTTGCGGTGGTTGAAAAAGTGTTGGCGGTAATTGAAGTTTCCCTGAGCAGAAGGAGAAGATCCGCTCAAACTGGTAGGCGGAGAGGCCAAGAGGGGCACAAAAGGTTTTGTGAGGTATACAGAAGTGCTGTCGCCATGGCAACAGGGGAAAACTCTTTTCAGCTCACGAGGCAGAAAAGTGTCTTCTCTGAGAAGCAGCTGTGAGGCTCATGAATCTGCAAGTCAAGAGAAATATGATTCAAGGCAACAGGTCTTACCTTTTATATCCTTGTGCGAGGGTCCATAAATAGCTTGTACTATTCCACCATTTTCCAGTAAAATGTTCCACGATACTGAAAAATACTGAAATCTGCCATTTCTTTTAATCTTCAAAACAACACATTTTGTGACTGTGCATGAAAGAATTAGACAGAATGTCCCTCTAACTCAATTGGAGAGCAACAACTGTTTTTGGTCAGCTATTTGTTTGTCTTAATTTTTTATAGAGAGTCGTACATGCACCAGAGTTTTCAAAACAGCAGTTACACAATCACTGAGTGTTCAACATCCCTCCCAGTGTTTCTGACACATTCAGGCCTCTTACTAAGAAACAACAATCCCAATGTGCCATGAAAAGTAGGATTTCCTGAAAGTGGCACAAAGTCATCCTTGGAAGTGAGAGGTACCAAAATGGCTGCCACTGCCCCTTTTTGCCTGTTGCTGTGCCATGGCAGCAGTAAATATTGATGTCTGCCTGACTGGATGACAGCTCATAGCACTAAAATGTGGCCTGGTGTTGAACCCCAGTTTGGACTTGAGCCCCTTCCATTAATTTGGCTATTTCAGCAAGCATTTACCACATAGCAACAGGCCTTGCAGCTGTCCCATGCTCTGTCAACTTCCATCTGGCCTTAGAGTTGGGGCCACAGGATAATGCAGTAGTGAGTGGGCATATTGTCTCTCCTCCCAGAATGCAATATTTTCCCCAAATAGTAGTGTTGGATCCAAACACCCCAGAGTTTATGTCATTTTTCCTTTTCCAGCACGTTCCTACAACTTGTTGCATGAGTCTGATTTACATTAACCACTTGTCTAATCTGTCAGGCAAAATACAACATCTGCCAAATTAAGGAAAGAAAATGTGTTGAAACCATGACTTGTGCTGTAATGGAAATTAAAACATGAGCAAGTGAATTAGCTGATGAAGTGTCTCAGTCAGTGTTTTAACTGTACTTGGAAAAACTGGTTTCAACTTTTTTTTTTCCATCAGTATCAGACATCCATGTATGAATTCCATTGAATTACATAATATCTGACAAATGCTAGCATGAATTGAATACTGAAAAAGATCTTTGACTATTTCTAGTGCTAAAGTAAAGTAAGTCTTGAAACAAATTATTCTCAACTTTGTCAAATCACTTTGCTTTATCAAAATATTGAAGTAAACAGATTTTTTTCAACTGTTGTAAGTAAAATAAAGTTTTGTTGCTTGATACCGTTCTAACTGATTGGGTTAGACAGCTGTTTTTTTTTTATTGTGAGCTTCATGTAAGATTTACAATGACCAGTATTCAGAATTTTGACTCTTGTTATGTTTCATGTCACGTGAAAAAAGGCAGTTCTTCAAATTCTCTGATTTTCTTCAGACGAAATGGGGTGTAATAAAACATCAGATGTGGTCCAGGAAAACAAAATTATTCCTTCCAGCTGACTGAAAAAGCCTCATTATGTATCTAAAGCAGGGCTTATTGTTCATGGAGCAGGTTGAGGAGCTCAGAGCTGCACTTCAAACACTGAATTTGTGAAGCTGATCTGGCAGTCGAGCAGGGCCAAACTTGCCAACATAACAGCCTTTCACTCGCCATTTGTCTGTGCTGTCACACACACTCCGGTACTTCCCCTCGATCAATCTCGCTCACTCTCTCTCTCACACACTCACTCACACACACACACACATTCAGCTCACCCACACAATCTGCTGCATCACCCTTCTTGTTCCATCTCACTCTGGTCTCCCCCTACTTATTCTCCATCGCAACCTTTCTGTATGAGTGTGTGTGGGTTGACTCTGGTCAGGGTTCATGTATGACACAGTGGCAGTGGGGTGAGAACGGGGCCATGTAGGGCCTGGCTGACATCGGCAGTGATACAACCAGAGAGGGTCACCGCTACACCAAAGCCTTCTTTATTCCTTCTCTTTCACTCTTCCTCTTTTTTTCTTCCCCTCCTCTCTGCGCTGTTTCTATCTGATGGGCTGTGGAACACTGAGCTCCAGCACTGCTTTGGCCTTTGACAACATCTGGAAATACAATGATGAATGTGATCACTACCAGCAACTAGCATCCCCTCATTTCTCTCCCTCGGTCTGCTTGTGCCTGCACACATATTAAAATGTCGAAAAGATGATGAAGTGTGACCTTGACAACATGGTAAGTACATGCTACAACTTGTGGTCTATTTCTCTCATAAGCGCACATGACAAATGAGAGCCACCTCGTGCCGGTGTCTTGAGTTTCATGTAGTTTATCTTTACTGTCTGAGTATGTATTTAGTCAGTTTGTTAGAGTATTTTTGGTCTGTTTTTAGAGTATATTATATCCATATTGTATTTCGCGGTGTGTCTATAAGACTGTGCTCAGTCACACTGTGTTCCAGGCTCCCAGGGGGAGAGGAGACAAGGCTGGGAAGCTCTGATGGGAAAGTGGGCCAACGCTCTCAGCCCTCCGCTGGAGAGCTCCTTAAAAGGCCTGGAGAGATGATGTCGTGGACTCTTTCCTTTCCCCCTTACGTTTTTTTCCTCCCTCAACAGCAGTGGAGAAGCCCGGCAGCAGGAGCAGGGCCAGGCTTTGGCCAAACTCATAATGCACATCAGAGCAACACACGACACTGATGACTTCACTGAGCTGAAATAAGGCTTCCATCCATAAGAAGCTGGAAGGACTTGTTGTGAAAGCTTGGATTTGGATTTTCAAGATTGAGAGTTATTCTGCCTTGCTGTTCTCATTAAGGCTGCTTATAGTGGGTACTTTTAAATTTTAGAGTGTTACAAGCAATTGCAGAACTGTGACAAAGTTCCCTTTATTTGCAAAGCAAAAGCAGAAATGAGGAGAAATGCAATATCACGACAGCAACAGGGGATGCAGAAGTAGTCTTTTGTAAGTTGTGCTTGGCTAACAGTGAAACTATTTTACTTAGCCACTTTTCACATACATCCTCTGACCAATCAGAATGTACCAAACTCAACAAATAGCATGTCTTCACACACAGCTGCTGGCCTTTCTGTTTCCCCAGGCCCGACTAATTTTTTCCATCACAGCCTCTGCGATAGGGGTCAAGAACCACTTCATGTACACAATGCGTAGAAGGCCAAAACAGATCCCAATGCCCCCTTTAACCTCACACACAGTCATTTTGGAGCCCTTGCATTGGCTTTTCTCAGGTGAGCTTTCAGTGCCTGGAGTGAGATGCATCAGTCAGTGTGTGGGCGAGCTCTTCACCAGGCTCCAATCTACAAGACATCTGTGGTTATCTGAGGAATGCTCTCCGCACACTTCATGGACATATATGTACCAGCGCTTTGACGTCTTTGCTATTTTTAGCACCGGCCCGCCGCGGGAGGTTGTTATGATGATGTCACACAGGCTTTCAAAATAAATCTGATTGTTTATCTTGGGTTGCACTTCCTGCCCGCTTTTCATGTCATGTTTGTTTGTGTTTAGTCATCTCCTAAACTGGAATTTTTTGGGCTGCTTCAGTGTGGTGACTTGTTTTGCCTGATTTACATCTTCAGCTGTATTGTGTACTTTTACGAAGTATGATCAACACTTTTAAATCTGAGCGAACGTGTTAATATTACTTCTGTCTCCTTCATGAAAACCAGTCTAGATCTGTTAGATAATATTTCTTCAAATATCATCAAGTGATGATATTTGAAGAAACAGTTCAACATTTTGGGAAATACGCTCATTTGCTTTCTTGCAAAGGGTTACATGAGATGATGGTGAATATGTAGGTGGAGTTAGCCGCCCATTAGCTTCAACTGTGGTCTCTTGTGTCTTGGCGTTTGGAGGCTCATGGGAAGGGCAACTCGCATTTTAGGTTTTTTTCTACGGGGTTATGGATACTCTGTTATGGAACACGGATTTAGACTTTTGGTCTAATTTGTGTTCCATACTCTGCGAACACCACCTGCTACACTTTTCTGCCCTCCCATCAGCCCCACTCCTTTTGTCATCCTCCTCTTGAGCTCAGGTACGAGTAGACAGAGGCTGCTGACAGGAACCACATTTGATGAACAGCGTCAGCCTTCACCTTGTGAGCTGTGACACAGCCACAACTTGCCATGAGGCCTGTGCCTAGCAGATAACAGAGCTGAATCAAACGCTATGGTAGGCCACTGCAGTTGACTGTGTCTCCGAACACCAGGCTCACATTGTGTGTCACATTGTCTGGAACTTCGTCCACAGTGTTCAAAATGCACTTCATTTACATTCCTCTGGCTTCACTCTGGACATGGGAGACGAGGACTGTGAATATTGGCACTAAAACTGCCTTGACCTAATTTACAGTGCACTCTAAATTTAAACTACATCACAGAGAGCACTTCAGTATTTGGGCTACCATCTATGTTACAAAAAAACAAGATGTACTTGCATTTGCAGGAAATGGTTTTATGAGATAGAAGCGTGATTATGAGAGAGAAGCGGAGGCAAATAAACAATCAAAGAGACCACATCTAACTGCAAAGATTATGAAATCTATTTCTTCTTCTGTGTTACTGGGAATTTCACACCCACCAACAAATTGTGGTTGAGTTGTCACCTTGAAAAAATACACATCACTTTGATGTTGCTTTACTGGTCATCATGCATAGCATAAATCCGTTCAGACAAAAAGTCCCGCTCTGAACTTGCAGTAGATGGTGATTTGTAATTCATTGTCCCAACATGAGGTGAAGTAATAAATCCATGATATAATTTTTGCCTGCAAGCTTTAGTCTGGCTTATGGAGAAAGCTGCAGAAGTTAGTGCGGAAAATGCTGTCAGATGGCTGCATAAAGGGTAACAATCATATGTGGGTGGCACTGTAAGAGGGAGAGTAGCACAAGTAACACTCAACTATTTTTAAGCTGCTGCTTTAGGGCTTCCTCTGTGAAGTGTGTGGATGGAAGTTAACTGCACGTGACTTCTGTATAATGGAGGAAAGTTAAAAGCTGTTGTGTAAGTAATTCAGGCCTCTGGTTGACTTCACAAAGACAACTACGGGAAAATGGATCTTGTGAGTTATCAAATGGCCTTTAGAAATATAATTCATGTATATGAGCACACCCCTGGATCCAGATTTTAACCTCTGGCTGAAATAAACTAAACATGATTTATGCTGGTCACTGGAAACAATAGCCAACAGATATCCATTGTAACTTGCTGTGGATTTTAGAATTACCAAGGTCGTGGGAGATGAGCACAGTTAGGAAATGAGATATATGGCACCTGTTAATTGAAACATGAACCTGTCCACATGTGAAATGAAGTGCCTTGAAGAAGCGCCCATGACAAATGGGATGGCCTGTGACCTTTGACCTCAGAGAATGCACCCACTGGGCCTGCACCCCTGATCATCCATGGGGTTGAGTTCAGTTCACAATGTGTAAGTGGTATTTAAACCTGATAGGGCAGAGGCTTAAAGACTGAACACGGCTCTGTTTTTCCACTCATGCTTCTTTTCATCAAGGTGAATGGAAATAATGAGGGCAGAGGGTTTCAACAGCTAAATCAAGAACTCTAAAACAGGCGAATCAGTGCCTTAAAATAATCTAAGATAGAGAGTGTCAGTGGAAGTATGGGAGTATCCTGTTCAGCTTTCGTGGAAATCACATTGAGGACCCTCTGATACTGCACTATATTAGGTTACTTAAATTGCTTTGTTACACTGACCAATATGACCTGTCAAAATGCTCATAGCCATAATAATTTGGCTTCTGCAGCTTTTATAACGTGAGCAGCACAAAAAAGGCTTACAGTTTTAAATGCTTTTGACTATTGCCATCACACTAACAATATCCTATGTTATCGTTGATGATTCTGTCACAATGAGAGAATTATCACCTGACTACAGTTCTCCTCAGCTTTACAGCACATTTTAGTTTTGTTTTGGTTTTCTGACCCAGAACTTTACTGTTCTGGTTCAGTCTCACTGCTCTCATTAACCTTTCAGCATCACCAGGCAGCTCTTTTCAGCAAAAAGCTCTAATAAACCCACTGAACGCTAACTGCCCGGGACCAAACAACACACAGACAAAGTTTAACGACTAGCTGGTGAACATAGTAGAGCCTTTGGCTGCTGAAGAGCCAGATTTGTCCCTCTGGAGTGGAGACAGGACCAGAGCTAGAAGGAGGCTAGCTACATTCATCAGGTGTTTCTCAGGAGTTCACTCTACATATGGGAATGTGAGGTCTATTTTTAGACAGACATGAAAAACTGTAAACCTCTCTCTTAACACATGTCCTGCCTGGTCATCTGTAATCCTGTAATCTGTTTCCTCACAGGCTCCTCCAGCATCTTGGTAAAATACATAAAACCTGCTCATCTTCACCTGCTGGGGCCATGTCATTTATTTTTGATGGTCTTTTTTTCCATGGCTTGCATGGAATGATTCATTGTAGCTTTTAGCGCTAACCTACCACAGGCTTCGCCACAGCTCCAGATTTTGGCCTATTATTAGCCTCTTTTCTCTAGGAAACAAGGTCACTCAAATAGCCTTGTCTTATTAGGTTGTCGCTACTCATCTGGCCTTAAAGAAACACGCATTCATCCCAGAATTAAATGTGTCTGCATCGTACACTGATTCCACTGTTCATATGCACAGTTCTGACATAGCTTGGTCACAATACACACATTTGAATTCAATTAGCACAATCAAACATCCATTGTTATCATGCCAGCATAATGGCCTGGGATTGAAAGAGCAGAATCAAGTGATGCTCCTGCTGTACAGCCCCTGCTAAGTGAGAGCGACTGCCCTATTTCTGTTCAGGGTTAGAGCTCAGCTGTCGTCTGGGAGCAGATCACTTCATGAACACTCCCCAGCCCTCTACTCCGCCATGGCCTGCACCCCAGTTTTGGATGCAGGGTGCTCTTGATGAGATATCTCCTCATGTTAACACAGAACATTCAGGCTGCCAGGTGGCACAGATTATTTTGTCAAGCTGGGATTTTCGAGGGGTTTCCATAGCATTCCTGAGCACCTGTGTAGTGGTAGTAAATATGACATATTCCCTGAGATCACACGCAGAAGCTGCAACAGCTTCAGTCTGTGCCTTTCAATCGTGACCCAAAAATGAAAATACTATTGCAGTGGTGACTTACTCTCTGTTTCACACAACACATGAGGTGTTGCTGTATTGCTTAACCCATTTGGTCCAAATGATTAAGAGACCTTGAGTGGATTTACAGTGCACAAACATACAAAGAAGAACCCAGACACAAGCATGTAAAGCAGCACCCACAGCTGAGAAGAAGCCATGTGACTATTGGCCAGATCAGGTTACTGTTATTATTCGTCTTGATGAGAATGGTCTGACACAACCTGCTCCCCCCCTCTTTATCCCTCCTGCCAGTCTCTCAACTGCCTCTCCTCTCTCTCCGTTTCTCTGCCAAGTTTGTTTCTGTTCCTCCACTTCACTGGCTGACATATGATTGGCCTTGGACAGAGTCTGCTTTCTCGTTCCACTCTGCCCCTAAATACAGTTGAAGCCCCTGGTGACTGGTGAAATTGGAGGGGAGGTGAAGTTCTACACATAGTTAACATGCAGTCAAACGGAGGCCTGTTCATCAGTGATGGACGTGGGACGTTGAGCCCGGTCCAGAACGCAATGTGGGGCTTGGGGCTGTTCCTTCATGGATTAACCCTTCTAAGAAAAATATTTTTGCGCTCCACTGGAATCAGGCTTCTCACTGTCTGTTGACCTGATAACTCCCACCTGATACCACAGGCCAGGACAAGATTTTAAACCCACCAGTGACTAATTTAAAGGGTCTTAGGGCCTGAGCCATCACTATCAGACTATTTCTCGACATCACTTTTTAGACGTCCTCTGATAACATCAAAGCATGACTATTTCTATCTGCTCGATAGCGCTTCTGTCTGGACTTGCAAGTTGAGGAAGGAGATGAGTGTGTCAGTGTCGAAGGCGCCAACAACAGGCTTTGGGTGACATGGGAGCATGGGAGCAAGGTGTCTGGCTTCTCTCAGATGGGACTGAGTTGTCCACACATCACCAGTCACCACTCTGTGAGTGCTGCTTGTCTGGGCGGGTATGACTGGATACAGTTACTGTACGCGCACTGAAGATGTTGTGTTTTCCCCCGTTTGATCTCACTGGTGTGAAATTTGGAGAGCTGATATCAGGATCAGTCTAGACTGATAAATGCATCAAAATGCAGTCAATGTATCATGCAAAGAGAATAAATGGACTTTATGTCACTAGCCTATATTGTGCTAGCTTACGAGCTGATAACGATGTTTAATGACCTTATAAATCACATTTTTTAAAAAAAAACATTAGTTGAACTGGACAATTTTAACAAGCTGATATCTCAAAAGGTCAACATCAGCAAAATTTAGTCCACAATTCCTAGAAACACAGTTTTACACATACATACACTTAAACAGGCCTCCTCCTCCTCCTCCTTTCCGGCTGTCTTTCCACAACACTTTACTTGCACACCTCATCTGGTTTCACAAACCACACTGGAGAACAGTCACTTCGGAAACACTTAATTAAAGCAGTAAACATGGGCTTCCTCTCAGGAATCAGTCATAGGTGCTGAGGGCTCTGACAGTGATGTCACGCTACTGAGAACACGCATACATCGACATGACTTTGAAGCCCGCCGTTTGGTTTTAATCAGCTCACTCAGGTATGTTTCAGCGGCTGAAATCAACAAAGTGAGAGTGTGCCAGTGCAATTTTGTGGTATTGATACACTTGAGTCACTCCCAGAAAATTATCCTCTCAAGGAACAGGAACAACAGCAAACAGTCAGAGGAGATCAAAGTTAAGTGACACATAATATACTGCAGGACTGCATTAATCGTCATAACTGCCTGTCAGGGGTGATGCTGACAAAGATTGTTCTCTAGTGTTGAAGAATGTATTTCCTGCTGAATCCTCAGATGTCCAATCAATTATCACAAACACTGATGTGCTGATGGTCATCTGGCATACATCTTACAATGTACTGTATAACATTAAAGGTTTACATCACTGAGGTAAATACAGCTGTTGAGGGGGCATGGAAGGATGCATAAACGGGACGCTTTACTGTTGTTCCAAGATGTTTGTTACTGTGTTAAGTGGAGTATGCAGATATATGTAACACTTTCCGTGCCCTCGGTGCAACAAGGGGCCCCTCTTACATAACTATGATGTTGACATTTGTAGATTTAAAGCAAACTAGAGATTAGATTTGCAAGGTTAAAAATGCAAACAGCTATAAATATTTAAATCCCTTTACATGTTTTTGTATTTTATCCTGTTACAACATGAATTTAAAATGGATTAAATTTGTATTTTTGGCTCAGCACTACGTACAATGCTCTAAAATGGCAAGCATTTGTCTTTTTTTTGGTCATTAAATCCATTTGATGTGATTTTTTAAGAGCACTGCAGATGAGAGTAAGTGTTACAATTGGCAGCATGTTGACTAATTTTATTAGACATTTGATCTGATGGTTGTAGCATCCATATTTGAAACATTAATGCTACTTCAGTCTTCCCAGTGATCTCTTAGATGTCACTAAACCCTCATTGCAAACTATGGGCAAATGTACCTGTTATATGTTCTCTTTTACATAAGGATGAGAAATTAAAATTTCCATGCCATCACATATTTGAAACATGGTTTCAAATGTTAGGAAAAAATAATTACTTCATTTAAAACAACAGTTTGAAACCACTGTACCAAAACTTTCAGATAACAACAGATTTTTACTGTTTATGCTGCAAGCATCAACACAGTCCGCAGCTCTAAAACTCATTCATGTATCACACACTACACTCTCATCACAGTCGGAGCTGGATGTGGCCCACATGGCTCGCTTTCTGCTGTCAGTCACTGTAAGGTCAGTCCTCCCCTCCGAACAGCAGCTTACACATCACTTTCCCTCCAGCGTTCCTGATATCAGCACACTGAAGCCTCTGGCCAACAACTTCCTGACACTGACGCTGTTGGTGTTCCCATGTCTTCTCAGTAACATTAAGGATCAGTATCAGCTGAACCGATCATCTCTGTGTCTGAACCTCCTTGTTCTGGCTCAGAGTCCTGTGTGCCTCTGCCCAAGTCTCATTTTCTGCATTTGCAGACAATAAATTATTTAAATTTGTCTATACTCAGCGTCAGCGACATGAAGAATGGTTCTGAAATTAGAAAATGGGGGAAATAGGACTTTACACAATGGCTCATGATCACTGTTGTATAAATGTTTTGGATCATGATTCTGCTTGAACAGCTTGTTATTTAGGATGTTAACCTCAAGTTCAGAAGGTGGGTGGTATCTAATCAAACATAAGCACCATCATTTTCTTTTTAAAAATGTCTGTAAACACAAAAATAACATTGTCATCATCTATAATGACACCTCAATGTAAAAAAAAAAGGCTGTAAGCTTTATACCCACAAACTGCGTATGAGGAGGCAATACCGCACCCCCTGCTGAGTACACATGGGTGTCTGCCAACAATAACACATGGCGGTGCCAAAATAAAAAAAACACTTTATGCCTGGCCACCTTGTTTTTACTCCAGGTTGAGCTGGACCACCCCAGTGCTTCAGTCCACTAGACATTCCTAGAACTTCAAATGTTACACATCAAGTGATTACAGGTACTTTGTGGCAAGAAGTTTTTTATTTTCCCTCAGTGAGCAATGTGTTTTTATTAGATGGAAACTAAACGTGTCACACATTATATAATTGGCACTGTAATTTCATTTGATGTGCTTCTGTGTGAAAGAAAGGGGAAATACATCTAAAATGAAAGTTTGTTTACTTAGCATGACTAAATGTCACTTCCTGAAATGAAAAGAAAAAAGAAAAGTCACATCTGTATGAAAAACAACAGTAGACTACCAATGAAGAACAATGATCATGATCATGATCAGGAAGTTAATCTGAGTCACTACTAATGATCAAACAACCTTAAAAAGGGACTTGAATAAATAGAAATGCACCTCAACTCTATATAATAAACAGAAAAAACAATGAATGGAAAAAAAACTGTAACACAAGAACAGCAATGAAACACTTTGTATTAGAGTAACAATCTTTTTGTCATTAATCATTCATGATGTTTGGTTTTCACTATTCACCGGTGGGAAAATACATATAGTCCATAAAAAAACAAAATAGAGACATGTTGTACAGTGCTGGAAGAAGCATAGGAAAACTGCAGAGTCCCATAGGTAAGCAGCTTCCAGGCTGGCACAGGGTTACCAGCTGGACATATAACTGGGTGGGTGGAGGGCGCAGGTTCTTCAGTTCAGTATTGATCTTAAATATTTTCTTGAGCTACATGTGTATACAATATAAAATAGGGCCGAGTAGAGGTTGTACAAATACTTGCTACTGTAAGTAACAGTGCATCTCTCTGAAATGCTTGTGAGCTGGGTGACTGTTATGTAATATTTTCAAGTACTGTTGTCGTATTTGGTGTACATGGTCTATAAGGGATTACCCTGCTCACTCTCCCCTCATAATCTGCTGATGGTGACGTTATACTGCAGCTCCTGAGCTCCAGTTCTCGCGAGGTTATGGAAAACAATCCAGACGCCCTCTCTCGCTCTCTCGGTTCCCCCCTCCTCCCCAACCCTCCCTTCCCACGCCCCAGTGCGCTGTGGGATAGTGGTACTATAAAGTATATCCTCTCTCGGAGAAAGATAAGAAGCCCGAGACAGGAGGGGGATGAAGATGGCGGACGCCAAGCAGAAGAGGAATGAGCAGTTAAAGCGATGGTTAGGCTCGGAAACGGACCTGGAGCCTCCTATTCTGAAAAAGAAGAAGACGAAGGTGAAGTTCGATGATGGCGCCGTGTTTCTGGCCGCCTGCTCAAGCGGCGATACCGAGGAGGTGCTCCGAATGCTTGACCGGGGCGCTGACATCAACTACGCCAATGTAGACGGTCTCACCGCCCTCCACCAGGTTTGTGTTAGCTTGCTATAGGTGTTAACTTCAGTCCATGGTACTGCCAGTGCCATTAAACACAAATATCGATTTGCTGCTAGCAACTGCTTTCCCTGGAACACCTGTCAAATGGAAGCCATTCTCATCCCGTTGTTTACCTACCTAGCACACCCGTCCTCTTCGACGCAGAGTTGAGCTGGAAGCACTGGCTTCTCTTTAAGCTTGGTTATGGAGTATTCAGATCCGAAACAGCACTAACTGTGCATGCAGCTTTAATAAGCGACAAAGTCAAATGCTTCACTTTGACTACTTTTTGCCTCAGTAAACTATCCTGAGTCTATATCCTCAGTCCACGGGTGCAGTCTAATTGCTGTACTGCTGCATTTCATGTTGTAGCGTTGGGTCATTTTATGCTGTAAATTACTCTGAAGCTGTACAATCACCAGCGTTTTTATGGTTCAGTGATGTCGTTGGATGAAAGTCATTTCGGGTGCTATGATCGAGTCATGCTAGAGGCGTAACACAAATGTTGTCATTGATTTAGACACTATCCAGGCAAAATGAATTCCACAACAATGGCTATAACCTGGCTAGCAGAAAAAGTCGTTTTGTTGATAACCCTGCACCGCGACCGTGGCTACACTCTGGAGAGGAAGCAGAGGCTAGCTAGCCAGTTACAACGTCATTCGGTTGCAAGCTAACGTTATCCTTGCTAGGTCTTAAGTGTATATCACATTTACGCATTATTCACAGTGTTGACAGCAGTATTTGGTGCATTAGTTTAAGTGGGATACAGTGGTAAACAGAGGTAAACCCTTGTAGTGCAGTAACAGACAGGCAAAATGTATGCTAACGCTGCGTTAACAAGCTAAGCTAATTGTCGTTAGCTGTTTTGGTGGTTTAGCTAAGGTTAATTCATTCGTTAGCTAGCTTGAGAAACGACGTCAGCGGGCAACCTTTGGTCTCAAAAATTCACGTTTTGTGGTTCTGGTGCTTTTGGTTTTAACCAGAAACATATGTGAACCAAATGTTTTTTCATTTGGCCGGAATGTCAGCAGTGCTAAGCTAACTATTTGCCCGCTAACCACGGTTGCTACATTTACTAGCCTGTGTAGTTCCAAAGCCAAATAATGAAAATGGCAACCCGTGTCGGTTGTCGTTAGATAGTAACGTCAGGTCCACCCTATGACAGAGGCTTTTTGAAATCAAACGTGGATCAAATGTCGGACTTACATGGTTCATGAAACAGTAGTAAAGTGGTTGAAGTGCTATGGTAGCTAAAAAGTGCAGTTACAGAGAGGAGAGTGTTGAGATGGCCAAGTTGCGTTCAGTGATGTGTACTGTACATACAGTAGATCTGCGTTAACATAAAAAGTGCTGAATATTGGCTTTGGAAATCCTTCATAATCATTTGTGATGTCAGTGTAGTTTATGGATTCGTTCGTATAGTCCCCAGCTCAATTCATTTTGTGCTGTGCTCCAGATGTGACTTCATCTCTCTACCATTCACTGTGAAATAATATTTGGAAGCTTGATCAATAGGATTTTTTTCAGTATGAATTTTTTATGATATTGCATCTAGTGACCTTTGTTGGGAATAACATTGTAGTATGTCTGTCAGTTGTTGTAAACTAACATATTTCTTTCAATTTTTTAACACTTTTTACCCAAAAACGAAATTGGGTACTGAAGGCCCGGTAAAGCCAACAACACCAGGTGGTAACACTAAACATTTAAGAGTGACATTTTTACAACAGTCCCATGCTAGATTTGTACCTAGGACATTGTAGTTCTGTATATGCATCTTAGAGAGGACACCCTATGTACTTTATATGAAAGAAATCAAAATTCCAGTTACTGCTTGTGGAAAAAAGGTTTTTCACAGTTTCATTCATTGCACCAGCAAGGTTGCTTTTTCTGTGTGAACAGCAAGTGTTTAAATGATCTAAGGATTAACTAAAAAATTCTTAAATTAAATGTTTAATGCTTGCATAGATCTCCAGTGATGTCACCCCATTACTCATGCCCACATGTCTAGTCTTAGTTAGCCTGTGTACTGTGTGCACCACCTTGCTACATGGTATGTTTGTTGCCCAAGACTTTTACACGCTATTAAAAGTTTTAAAAGCAAGTTTTCGCTTTACCTTTACATGATGAATTAATTTTGTTTTGTCTATGTGTTTATTAATGGTGTTGTTAAATCAACCATTCTTTGTGCTCAGAGTCGCCTATTATTAAATCTGGAATTAGCATGCCCCCCCGTTCAAACTCATTGGGTGGAAACGTTGCCTTTTTTTGGGCTGATGTACAGGGATGAGCTAGAGTGAGGAAAGAATTTGCAGTGCTTCTCTCCAGACCTAACCATCTCTGGACGAGAGGCTGCTGTGAGTGTGTTTGTGTGCGTGTTGTAGGACATCATGTGATCCCTGGGTTTTGGGGTCATATAAAGGAGCTGAAAAAGGCGATACAGGGACTTGTGTTTAAAGCACTAATCCAAGAATTGCAGCGAGGTCAAACTTATGTTAGTTTGCTCAGATTAGGAGATAGACTGTCAGAGTCACCTGTTGTCTTGGACATGTCTTCTCGTTGGTTTAAGATAATAAACCTCAGGTCATTATTATGCTATGATGTCTCCTTTTACTTTGTGAAACTAACAAGTTTTGCAAAGGCAAAAATTTATATCTACTTTTTCAGACAGCTTTTATTTCCTCGTTGCCTCAACAGTTGATTACTGAAACATCACAGGTAATTTTGACAGTTTAATTTTGTGCAATAAACTGTAGTACCCTACTCTGTGAGTGACTGACCTCTGGCTTTGCTGTGACATGTCATGCTATTACATGAGGGCTCACTCCTCACTGGGTGCATCGATATCAAACCATCGCTGGTGACCAGGGCAGGGTTATAAATAACACCGCCACAAGTTCTCCTAACTGGGTTTCAGGAGATGATACTAAGTTTGGATATGACTCAGAGTCTGTAGCTCTGCTTTGTAGTGCACCGCTGGCATAATCTTACATTGAGGCAAGAGGTTATGACTCTGTGTGAGTCACAAACCTTCTGCTGCTTTAAAAATGACCTGTTGCTGAAGGACCCGTAAACATGTTCTGTGTTGTTGTCTCTATAATGTGATTCATGACGAAGACCATTACAGGCTCTCACTTGCATGTGGGCGTTGTTGTGGATGAGGTTTGGAGAATTAACTGGTAATAATATGACAGCTCTTGTTTTTTTGATACTTGCAAGAACACCGGATTGAGAAGTGCGAATTTGCACAGCTTTTGTAGTTTCCAACTACATGTACATTTCGTGCTGTAATCGACAGAGACAGAGCGGTTCACCCAAAGAGAGACTACTTGGATTCAGGTGGATTGTAGATAGGATGCACAAGTGAAAGAGGCGTCCAGTAGACAAGTGGAGATTCCAGATCGCGTCGGCTAAACTCGTCTCAGAGGGTAGCATTCCAAGTCCTGTCGTCCTAGCCCATGCATTCTTCAGATGACAGTCGCTGGAAACCATGGCAAAGACAGAGGAGAGCAGACATTCCTCAGCTGTCACCTAAACCCCTCCCCTCTAGTCATTCTCTCACTGGCTTGCCTCTCCCCATACGATGCCAAGGCCCAGCTGACTGTTGCCCACTGAGCTCCATCAAGGCAATTAGTGTGGAGGTAACCAGGGCTTGTCGCTTCACACAAGAAAATCTCCACGCTGACCTACACCTGAACTTTTTTCTTTAGCATTCATGACCTTTACTGATCCCCAGGACCAAGGTGACAGGATTCAACTCAGCTTAACATGTCAGAGTTGGGTATTACAATGCCTGTGCTCTGTTGACATTACACACCCTCATTATGGCCCTGAAGTCTATGAACATTATCTTGCACTGTCTCCATGACAACGACTCAGGGAAGGTTGCTAGTCACTTGTGTTGGTGGATTTGCATGTACAGAGTGGGAGTTGCATAACAGGCCGAGCAGAGAGAGCGAGAGAGTCTTTGGCAGTGCTCAGCAGTTTGAAATGAGAATCAACTTCATGAATTTTGTAATGGAACAATTACAGAGCATGTGGTGGAAGATGGTGAGGTGGCTGTGTTTCTTTTCATCCAGACCAGCATCCATCATATTAACACATTACATAATTGCTGTGGATCTCACTACAACCCCAACCTTGAGATTCTCAGCTGTGCTTCATGCTTGCAGCTGGCTAGTGAGAGGAACAAAAAAGAAATACTTGTCTTCCTGATAAAGGCACCATGGCATCCTCTTACAGACCCCAAGCCTTCTGTCTTTCTACCCGAGGGAGAAAATCCCTCCATCTCATGTGGATTCAGGCAAAACATGTGCATCACATTTCGTTACAGAGCCTCCCTGTAACGCTCACCTGTTTTGTTACTCTACACAATAGAGATAAAGGTTAGTGACTTAGTGAGAAAAGCTTAATCCATAAAAATCTGTCGTTTAACGGTTTGCCTGCAGAATAACACCCACATCTGATAACTGTTGGATAAATACTGCCTAGAATTACATATTTTCAGGGTGAGATGTAATGCACAGTGTTGTTTTAGTTTTTCAGTAGCTTGTGGCTTTCAGTGCAGTTTGTAGTGGTGTACAGCATGTTGCCTAAAAGCTTCAGGAAAATTAGCCCAGATGACAAAGCAGTGCTCTTATGCCTGTAGGTTTAATTGGGAAACCCACTGAGATTTAGTCCATTCATGCTAATTTGATATATGTGGTCATTAAAACAGCATGCTTTCAGGTGGCTTTAGGAGGGAGATGGATGCTCTTTTCTGTACGGGGAAGCTTTTCCAATCACGCATTTGTTTACCTTCTTCCTTAGATATGGTTATATTGGTGACAGCATCTGATGAGCTTGAGCACTGTATGTAATACAGTACATGGCATAAGGGTGCTTTGGTGTGTGTAGCCAGTATGTCTGTTTCCTTTGTGGAATTGATGCTCTTAGCTGCTGCTTCTGTGATGTAACCAGAAGAGTTATTAGTGGGTACATAGGCTTCAGGGTAGACTTGATAATGGTAAACTGCCTTTAAAATGAATATATTTTGTTGGGTTTTTATGGTCTAGCACTCCAGTATTTAGGCTGTAACAGGATCTCAGTGCCCATGCCTTCTTGCAGCATTTGATATCTGTGGATTTTGGAAGAAGACTGCTTTCACATCACTTTTCTTGCAGATGGTTGCACAAAGGTTTCATCCATTCTTTGTTATGGTTTGGGGCTGTTTTACAGTAGCAGCTAGCCACTCATGCATTTCTAACATACTGCAGAATACATTAAGATTAAGATTAATAATTCATGGACTAGAATCTAGACAGTCTAGATTTTATTGTTCTTTGTCTAGCTTGAATAGTCAACTGCCAAACCTCATTGAATGTGACTGGTTATTATCATGTTTTGGTATTTTGTTATGGCTAATATTTAGACGTAATTACTGCTTGCCATACGAGTTATGATTTTGCATTGTTAACAATGACACATCTTTGTTTGATATTTCAGCACCCAGTCTACAAAGCCTACAGTGATTACACTAACAATGAAACTAATCATAATTTCATTTGGTTGTATTCTTATTTAGTCTCTTGTTTCCACTGCTCATAATTTTGATGAGTGATCAGTTTTACATACAGCATTGCAGTCTTCAGGGTGCAGTAGGGGAAACATTACTGCATCATGATATTATTAACCACATGAAACAGAACAGGTCCTGCAGAAGGAAACTATAACCTCTCTATTGAGTTCAAGCAGATGGTAGGAGCAATATCAGGAATACAAGAAAGAAAGCATGTCTGGATCAACATGGATTAAAGCCAACCAAACCATGACATAACAGCAGAAACAAAAGTAGATGGACAGTGCAGTTAGATTAAGGAGTGTCTTATATTGTCAGCCAGCACCACTACATTTTCATTTTAAAAATCAATCAGTAGGTTTGTGTGGAGTGGCTGACCAGTACTGCATCTGTTGAAATTTACAAAGCAGGCACCAGTGGGTGTCATGTCCCTGTGGACTGCTTTGAGCGTTTCAAATCAGGGCAGTTGTACTTAAGATGCACTTATATGTGATAAACACGACACCCTCAATTTATCTTCTTCCACAGAAGAATAGGTCATCCAATGCAATGCTGAGTTCCAGTGTGCAGTGACGCTCTGTAGCACTATTGTAACCTCAGCGTGCTTGATGACTGAGTGTTAATTTTAGAATTTGAGCCCCAGAACATGTACATTTTACCTGTGTGTAATTGGCATGTCTCTCCTTGTCAGGCTGGCCTCGCTTGGTGGTTCATTCAGCCTCCCTACCAACCCCATAATCAACAGCAGGAAGTTCTTGTGGTGTTTGCGCGCCAATGACATGCCAGGTCATCTGCTGATTGTGACACGTAAATGTAGTTTCCCCGCACACTGTTTCAAGATAACATGTATGACTTTGAAAATAGACAGACACTGTGTCAGTTAAATGGGTTGGAAGGTGTGGGCTTTGCTGTGCTGAGGAACCTGAGCAAGAAATATATGTATAAAACAACCATTTACAGCAGCTGTAACAGATCATGTCAGGGTTCATAGGTACATGTAAATTAAGTGAAAGGTTGTGTATGCTTCCATCTCACTGAGTTTCCTGAGAGGTTGTCCATTAAACTGTTCAGCCTTTAAATAAAGGACTGTAGAACAGATTCCCTCTTAATCCTATGCATCCCAACTTATGACAGTGCTCTGATACATAGTGGGGATGAAATGCCAGAGCCATCCCCACCAGAGGATCTGGAACAGTGAGGGTTCTCTGAAGTATTTCAGATGAGAGTTGCTGCAGGTTGGAACTGGTTCACCTGAGGTCGTAAGGAGAATTCCTCAGCAGAGTAAACGTGCTGCCACGTACATGAGCTGTGCTCACTAGACGGCGAGGCTATGGTCATGGAGTTGACCTTGCTCAGAATTCCATTTCATGTGGCACACAGGCAAACCTTATATTAACTTTTGCATTGTCAAAATATGGCAGTGCTGCTCTGTATTGAATTAGTAAAATGAGAAGTTGATTTCTAACCAGAGGCCTCCATTTTTAATCTCTTCCTCTCAGTTAAATGTGTTTTGATGTAGTCAGTATGTGCTCCTTCAATGGGTATTCATCGCCCATACATCAGGTTCTAGTTGTTTTACTTGTTGTGGAACATTAATGGCAATCGCTTGCTTTTCTGTCTGCCCCCCACTTTTCCAAGCTGTGCATAGTATTAAGCTGCTGTGAAATGTTTGTGGGATGACTTCAGCTTGTTTTTTTCCCACCCTGTGGCACATAGTGTCTTTACTTAAGCCAGGTCTTCTTGAAACCATCCCGCTGTTGTTTGCTCGGCGGCAGTCACATGCCTCATACTGAGTGTTTTTTATGAGCTGTTTTTGAACGGAAGACACCTGGACGCAGAGACTGTGAATTCCTCATTGTCTTACGGAGCAGCGAGTACAATTAAGGCATAGAGCGCATGTCCATTTGTTGTCTGTGGAAGGGTGAGGTTACATTCTTTCCATTTATTCTCAAAATGGCTGCATCTTCAGCTGATGAAATGAGGGATAGAGGTTAACACGGTGATTGGCTCATCACACACAATCTAGACTTTGTTATTGTTAAGCCCAGAGATAGATAACATGACATCCTTACGTTTTCAGTTGGGAAGTTGTTGCTTCCACCTGTTACAGAAAGTTGTGGAAAAAACTTCCCAACAACTGATGGCCGTAATTTTGTGATTTGACCTTTTTGTTTTTCACACATTTCTATTATTAAAGGGTATTTTTGAAAATACATAATAATTACTCAGTTGATAACTTGACAGTTGCCATAAATTACATATTTGTAGGAGAAATATAAGAAATTCTTATTCCACCCACTGGTACTGACACAGCATTGCCTTATAAAGCTAATATCAGCTGATAAGATAATGGGCTAATACAATGTAGCATCTCTAAGTGTAATGTTCTTCCTTTACTCTTGATTGGCATTGATTTTTGTCAGTGCTGACCCATTAGTGGTCATGAGATTGAGTGAACCTGTTTGCTGTGATGCTGATCCATTAGTGTTCTTGTGAGTAAGCGTGTGCAAGTGACACTCTTCCTGCAGATAAATAGCAGTGTCAGTAAATGGGCCTGGACCTTGACTTTCTTGATTGACTTGCTTAAGTATGGCCTGTGTGCTTGCAAGGTGCTGATGTTTTCTTCTATAACTATATATGTTTTTCATGTTTTAAATAATCCTAAATGGTTTAAAATTTGTTGCATGCCAAATGTCCCTCACTGGACAATAAAAACGTTTCAGCTGACTACCAGGTGAAGGACGATAGGTAGGTCTTTACGGACATTAGCATTCCTGCTGGTGCCGTAATGAATACTGTCAATAAATGGTTAATATTAGCTTCAACTAATTCTATTTAATAACAGATTGAACTAGAGACAGTGATATATATAAGAACACCTATGCTCTTCAAAAAGGGCAAACCAGAATCATACAATTTTAGCCATAAAACTAATAAGTCATTAAGTCCTCACAGCGTCCTCAGACAATATTCCATGTTTTATAGAGCATAAAAGTCAGGTCACTAAGTCCAATCAAGCTGATTGGACTGTTAAATGAATATTTAATGAACCAAAACCATTCAAGCTGCTACATAGAGAGCTAAGAATTTGTTACAATGCAACTCTCTACGATCCACAGGATCATGTTGGGTAAGATATGGATTATTGATCATTATATGGCTAATCATCAAATAAGGAACTTTCTAAAAATTTGTAGTCATACCCCTTTGTGTCTTTTTCAGTTTGTTTGAAACTCAGTTAAAATGGATACCCTTGTGTTGTCTGTTTTCAGGCCCAGAACTTAGGGGCAAACAGGGGTATTGCTCATCTTTCCTCACTGAGGTGGCGATGGTAGGAGGGATCAGGGTGTTGGAGATTTCAGGCCAGAGAGGAACAGGAAGTGGTTGTTTATTTTTCTCATTTCCTCTTTGAGGCTCCACTAGTGAGCCTGCTTCTTCCACTCCCTCTGCTTTTATCACTGACGCTAGCCTAACATAGACACATGTACACAAATGTAAGCATAGAGCTATCTGCTCTGCCTTGCCTTATAATTTACATAAAACCTGACAAACAAATATGCATTCTCATTTTTTACATGTGGTATGGTGAATTAAATTGATTTCTTTGTTTTTTTAAATTGTGTATCATATCTCATAGGGAAATGGCTGAGGTCTGCATTGCGTCACTATATTACCGCTTTCCTATTTTTGAATAAAACTTCACTTGTGGTTGAAAGTCTTGCTGTGATCTGCAGTTTTGTCCTTTTTTCAGGGCTGCAGAACAGATGAAAAGCATGTAAAAGCCACCACGGTGACAGCTGCAATTTTCCAAATCTAATGTTCACGTACAGGTTTATTATACATTTTGACATGTGCGTAGGTTATTATAGTTTTGGTGTAGATTACACTGTACTCAGCTTATTTTAGTCCACTCAAAGCTGTGGAATTGGTCTTGGCCTTTGCGTGACAGTGTACTAGAGATTCAGCATGCATTGCAATGCAGTGTTACTCTGTTGACAATCCATATTTGTGCTCGTAATGGCTATAAATTGGTAGAATGCCTGCAAGGCAGACCCTGGCATCCACACCATCCATTTAACCTCGTGGGTTCGGAGCTTGTTGGCATGAACAGTGACATACTGCCAGTATGCTGGGGAGGGGGTGGGGGTTGGGTGGTGTGGGGTGTACTATGGACCATGCTCAATGCCTCTTTAGTTGACTGTCAGTGACTGCTGACTGAGCTATCTTCTGTCCTCTGTATAGTAGCTTCCACATAAGGGTTCTATTATATGGAAATATCAACAGAGGTTGTATTCTGCCATCTCTCTGTGGCTATCTGACCTCTCTGCCTCTCCCTCCTGGTGCCCCCTCTCGCCTTTGGACCCCTCACATGGAAACAAACTTGGCTCTCAAGTGGGGCTATTGTTTTGGCTGCTGAGCAAAAGCCCAAGTGAAACATACAGTTACAATCTCGCCGACATTTTTCCCCCCTCTTCCTCAATCCCGGTCTTCTTTTTCCACGGGAATCCCAGGGCCATATATGGTTGTCCTCAGTAGCAGCAGCAGCTAGAGTACTGAAGGCAAAGGCTGTGTGTGTGTGTGTGTGTGTGTGTGTGTGTGTGTGTGTGTGTGTGTGTGTGTGTGTGTGTGTGTGTGTGT